>JAACJK010000231.1:0-296742 GCA_013368325.1 Ephemerocybe angulata
ATGACAGCTGTACGCGCTGTAAGTATCGGACCCTGAATACACCTCGAAAGCAACACACCTTGAGCGGACGTTGGTTGAGCGGACATTCTGGTATTCAATGCTTCAGAGAGTCGGTTTCACGTCTGAGTGGGAGTGTAGACAAAGGATGGGGCAGGAACGTCCATTTGGGGTCGTTTACATCCGTGAAAAGGTCCAAGGGCACGGCCGGCCGATGAGAGCATATGGAAGGGAGGAGACACGAGTGCGCGCAACACGCGTCCATTCATGAGGCGAACAAGACATCTTGACGATTGGATGCGCGTCCGATGGCGGTCGTTGATACCAGCTGATACCAGGAGCCCGGAGGAGACATGCATGCTCGCGACACGCATGCAATCTTAAGCTAAGTAGACATCTTGACGATTGTATGCGCGTCCGATGGCTGTGGTTGATACGACCCATCTTGCTCATCGACTGTAAAAAACGCTGTGGTAGGCCTTTAATGCTCTGTACAACGGAAATAGAAGAGAGATATACTGGCTGTGTACCTTGTGGCATGAGACGAATCCAAGTGGGTTGAACTTGGCCTTTCACTTCGACATAGATGATTCAGATAGGGCAGCCTGATGCCGTCGCGTCGCGGTTCATTTTACCACCACATGACCGTGTAGATTCTCATCAGTGATCTTCGCGAAGTTGATCCCTGTGTATCATTATGGACGGGCGCCAACTGCTCGCGCTTGGGGTTAAAAAATAAAAAAGATCATATGGTAACAGACTTGAAAAAAATCATATGCCCAACCAGGCCCAACCCTGAGCATTGAGCGATTCTCGGGGTCAAGGCCACCGTTCCAGAACCCAGGTATTTGGGCCCCAAAACCCCATCGAAACCATGTCCATGAGTGCGCGGTATGTATATGGGAACTCGATGCTATTCTTAATCTACTCCTGAAACTCAGTGGCCTCAGCCTCGTGCTCGTCTTCGCTAATTTTGGCCTCCAGGCCGACACTCTCCTCGTTCGCTTGGCTTGAGATCCGTCCCAGCACGCTAACCCCCGTTTCACTACTGCCATCGCTATCATACTCATCCTCTGACGAATCTAATGCCTCTGGGAATGGGTCATTTAAATCAGGATCTATTCCAAAAGCCGCCAGACCAAAAGGACTGTGTGGGGAGTGTGATGAGGTGGTGGTAAATAACGAACAGTAGATACACGTACTCGTCAACAGCAGATGAAGTCCCAGACCTTCCATCTATTCCAAAAGCCGCCACACCAAAAGGACTGTGTGGGGAGTGTGATGAGGTGGTGGTAAATAACGAACAGTAGATACACGTACTCGTCATCAGCAGATAAAGTACTGCGACCCTTCCCAGACCTTCCAGCTTGACTGGCTCTAACATGAAACGTATCAGGCAGGCACATATATCGAGAAAGAAAAGGGAATACGCACTTGGCTACTGCAGACGTGTTGCTCTTCCTGGGCGAAGATCTATCACCCAACGAGGGATAAGCTGGAACTGTACCGATGGGCACGTAACGACGGCCAAGCGTGTGTCTCCCTGACGGACTCTTGATGATAACGAGGTCTTCCTCTAAGCCTGCATCCCTTAGCTCCTTCCCCGAGCCACAGATCTACACAGGATGCGGGAAAAATCAGGCTACAGTCCTTCTCGCAGTGCAGTGACTTACTCCTTATACTGCTCCGACATCTTCTTGGGCCTGCGGCCTACGTGGTCCCCCTGAGCTTTACGTTTTTGCGCTGACCTACAGCACTATTCGCATTATTAGGAGTAGCTGCTGTGATACTTGGAAGACTTACACAGGGAGGAGAGGAAGCTCTCGAGATGGCAAAACCTGGGATGCATCTGCTGATGTGGGGTTGCTCATGGTATTGTCGATGGTGGTGTCGATGAAAGAGTGTGCAAGGTCACGGGGAGAATGCATGATAGATCAGATTCCGCCGGAGGTTGATGTGATCCGTCATGGCATATGCCGTTACGGAGCTTTGTTGCGCGCCTCTGCGATATTTGTGAGCGCCTCTTGACGTTCCCGCCCTATCACACCAGCCCTTTGTAGGATTTCGAAGATATTATGTATCTCAGTGATTTAGACCAGCAAAACTATACTCAGATAATTCTCCAGTAAGCCTCGCGCCATCCTCTAGCGATAGCGAGTACATTAGGCAGTGAGTACGTGCGTGAAGCGACGTACAAAGTACTTTCATCTCTTGACACCTTCCACGCCACTATAAATTCAGTGAGACTCGCAGGGTAGTCTAAAGCTAGGCTCACACCTTCCTTTTGTGACAGCAGGGACATCAGGCAGCCAGTGCGCGCCCCTTGTGCGCGAAGTACAATGTGCGTTCATATGCGACGTACGAGCACTCATTTTCCGCCAGTATTCTACAGTTCAGTAAGATTGATCTGCAAGAAGTTTAACGAGCAGTGTCTGACAGTGAAAGGGTGCGTACCTCATTCTACTGTTGCTAAATCCGAGCTGGCAAGGTGCGACTTGACGCCCTTCCTTTGTCACTTGGTTTAGTATGATATATGTTTATATATGTCTAGATTTTTTCATAGCATGTACTGTGTGCTATTCATTTATTATTCTACGTACATACTTTTACTTTAAATGTATTGAGCGAGCCTGGAGAGCATGAACAGTCTTGATGGTGGAGTAAACGTGAGACGAAACGCGCAAGTCAGACGCGGAACTGTGAATCCTTACCGGTTTCGACTTTAGCAACAACCATCAAGCTCACCCCACCCCCACTCGAGTACGGGTCGTCCAGACTGCGCACTCACTACAGCTGGTATAGTAAATTCTAGTATAGCTGAAATGGGGCGCCCTGTTCTCTATAAAACGGAGGAGGAGAAAAAGGCCGCTGCATGCGAACGAAGCAGGAAGTACTATGAACGGTTAGGGCCGGCATCCTTGTACCACTTACGCCGTCCAACTGACTTTATTGCAGATTCCGGGAGAACATCTCCATTTCCAGGAAGCAGAAATATGCAGCCAAAAGGCGTAACGATCCTTCGAAGCATGAGAAAGTAAAAGTTGTTAAATCTGACGAGGAGCGCAAGTACGACAATCGTCAGAAAAGCAATCGGTCATATCAGCGGTGCGTACTTCATTGATTGTATACATGGATGCGCTCTCAAAAATGGGTGTACATTTCTAGAAGGAAATCTGCCCCAAAGAATGAAGGCAGTAGTAGCAAACAATCGAAACCGGCGAGTGATTTAAGGTGTGTTAAACGAGCGACAAATGCCATTCCATACCTCATAGGAACTGTGTTTCTTAGCACTGCAGTGGTTAGCCGCCGGCCTCCGAGGGACATCTGGGAAGGGCATACCAAATTTCTCCTCACATCCTACAAGGACATGCTGGAAAATAGGTCGCTTCGCGAGTTCCTGGAGGATATTTCAGCTCGGTACATCGAGAGTGGTGTGGTCGAGGACCTTGTATTGGTCTTGCCGCGCCTAATCCGGCTTCGAGAAGGTGTTTACGCCCATGAGCAAGATATCTCATTGGAGGTGGGAGCAGCAGCTCAACTTGGTGAGCTCGAAGCGCTGGGTGCCAAAATAGACCAAGCTGTGGAGATGATTCAGGACTTGGAGGACATGGCCAGGTTCCGTGGGCACGACGAATTTATTGATTTGTATAGCGAGGGTGACCTGTACTATCAGAGATCACATTTGTTAGATTGAATGGCATGCAAGTTGACATCCAAGGGATGTTATACTCCTTCTCTTTCTGTTGAACTCCGTTCTGAGCTACCAGGAAGGTATTAACTGACGTCGAGCGTGACTTTATCAATACGATACTTATGTGATTATAGACAGTAACTCAAATATCGAATGAAGGGCAAAGGATAAAAGATATCATTTCGATGGTGACAGGAAAAAGGTATTGAGGTAATGGAGGGTGGCTACAGGGGTTCTTCAGTTTCAGAGAACTCCTCTTCGTCATCCTCCTCCGGCTCGTCCTCGGGCGGGTACAGTTCGTTCTCCTCCGTGATGACAGTCAACGATTCCAGCCTTCTTTCCAGCTCCTCCAACCTCTCGTTCGCCAGTGCCAGCTTTTGCTCCGTGGCAGCTGTCTTGGCTTCAGCGGCCTCCGCTCGAGCCTTGTTTCTCAACGCCTCAACGATAGATTCAACCTTGGCCTTACGGTCAGCGCGGACTAGACTGGTCATTGTCATGCTAACATCCTTATGAAAGGACGCGAGCGCAGCCGGAGCTTCAGCACGGAGCTTTGGGGACGAATAATGCGTGAAGGGAGTCCGAGCAGATGGATGCTGCACGGCAACATACATCCAGCAACCTGATCGAATGGAGATGCTCTCGCACTAGGTTCCTTATTAGCTCATGAAATTAGGGGTGCAATGATAGGAACGGTACGAACGCGGGACATGAGGTCATGGACCCAACCGGAATAACACTTCGTCGCGCGGGCGTTATCCACAATTTCCGGGAGCAATGGGCGCTTACGGGCCAAACCTAAAGACAGGGATGAAACAGGTCAGCACGATCGACAGAAAAAAAGAAGGGGACGCACGCCAGTTCCGGGCACCGCGACCCACTCCCTCAATCCAGTCGAAGATTGGCTTCGCACCGGATGCATAGGCCCGTTTCTTGGAGGCGGGTGCGGGGGAACTGTTCATCGAATCCTCGCGGGGGCGCTTTTGCCCATGCTGGGACACAGAGTCCACATGGTCGTCAACGAGAGGCGTGGGACTAGTCGTTACAGAGGGTGCGGGCTGTGATGTTACATCAGAGGTTTCAAGTTCGCCATCCGGGAGTGGGACTGCGCCGGCGGGCTCTGGCACAGCACATGCGGAGGGCATGAGCCCAGCCTGTGTCGCAGGGACGGGGGCTGTAATATCCTGTGTCGCAGGGACGGGGGCTGGAATATCGTCGTCCAGAAGGGAGAGATCGACGTTGTAGGCGTTACTCTGGGCCGTCAGAGGCGCACCACCGACGGTTGAAGGAGACTGGTCAGTTCCGGCAGGCGGTGCAGTAGCAGACGGAGGCGCGGGTCCCGCAAGCCCATAGGAGGCGGGGTTGAAGAGCCAGGGGTGCGACATTGGGGTATCTGATTGGGATGTTAGAATGTGCACGCCGTCCGCGATTCGCGAAGGAAGAGCAACTTACACCCGGGAGGGAACTGATACACCGGAGCACTTGGAGTTCCAGGGGGGTAGCTCTGAACTCCAGCAGGAGTTGCTGAGGGTGGGTTGAAGTTGAAGGCGTACGGGTTCACTGAGAGAGGTTTGATGGATCAGCAAAGGACAACGAGAACAACCTAATTCTAACTTACTTTGTCCAAATTGAAATTGAGGGTACATCGGCACTACGAGGGAAGGTATAAATTGATGATGAGATATTTAATGTGCACGGGGCGCACCTTGTTGAGCTGCGAGTGCTGGACCTTGTTGGACAGCGAGTGTTGGATCGATGACTGGGTTCTGACCAGCGGGGGGAGGCTATTGATAGCCTTTAGAGAGATATCCCGTACGCGAATGCAAAACGTACACCTGCTTGAGCCTTGCGGCTGTGAGCACACTCAGTCAGGAGTGGGCTACCATCACATCGACGGCAGTGAAGCTTTTTGGCGGGCTTCGGCTCTTTGGTTGGTTGTCGACGTTTGGAAGGAGCCATGATGATGTTGAGTTGTCGTTGGCTAACGGTGCCAGGCTATATGGAGAGGGATGGGGTTCGAGCGAAAACAGCGGGTGCCCATGAGACGACCCTGGAACGATCCCACATGACTCCTGCCTTCTCCCTTGTATCATCGTTCCCCATGTGAGCCCATGTGAGCCCATGCGCCTTGATAAGATTGGATTGAGGCCCGCGCCGGGTGCTGAATTGGAAATGACGCGCTAAGCACGACCAAAGCACGACGGTGAGCCCATGCGCCTTGATGAGACTGGATTAAGACCCCCACTTGGAGACGATGGGTGCCGAATTGCAAATAACTTGCCTAAGCCAGCCGGTGACCCATGTGCCTCGCATGGGAGCGGATTAAGGCCCCAAATATGTATTTGGATCGATGGGTGCTGAGCGCTGAATCGGAAACAAGGCTCATAAACCACACGACACTTTTACCCCCACCCCAAGGCATTGCTTTCTAGCTCACCAATATGGCCACGAGAAAGAAACGAAGGCGTAAAGATGAAGATGACCTTGACGATGAGGCTCAGCATTCGTTCCCTAGTGAGCTCCTGGAGGCCGTGGCGGAAACTTCTTACTGGACATCCCCAACGAAACCTCAGCGAATTTTCGAAGAGGCAAAGAGCCCTAGAAAGCGCGTTGTAAAGAAGGTTCTTGCTCAATCATCGCAGACCGCTGGGGCTTTCAAAGAGGATGATGAGGGTGCTTGGACACAAGAGGTGCCGTCAAGTCAAGCTACGGGCGCCAGTGGCATCGAGGACGGTGGGACAATATCGGACGTTGTGCCCGACCAAGCGCCGGACGACGGTGATTTCGGCTCTTGGGTCGGCTCGGAAGTAATTGATCCAGACCTTGGGTGGATCGGCGAAGACGACGACTTCGAAGACTATGTTGACGCCGTAACCTCACATGTCGCGGGGTATAGCCACCTTCATACCTCTCTATTCGTTGTTCAGGGATGGGATTCTAACAAGAGGCAGACCACGGTAAGTGTCGTATCTGATTTAGTTTGCTTTAATACTTGACATTGACTCCACCTAAGGATGCGTGGTATCATATGCGATTCCAAACCTCCGATGTAGGACAGCTCGACACCGGGTGCACCTGCCCTAAAGCTCTTAACCGCAACCTCTGTGTGCACAGGCGGTACTTTCAGGACTATGAGGTCGAGAGTATCATTCTCGAGAAGAATGCCGAAGGAACCGAGGACAGGGATGTTGCAGGTGATAAGGATAGGACAGGTAAGCTACTTAACTTACCTCTTCAGTAATGAAATAGCATTGTAACGATGGACTCATCACCCCCGGCAGCGACGCTCTTCTCCCGCCGCATCCTAGGACGCCATCGTTTGGAAAGCTTGTACTCCGTTCAGTCGATGTCGTCCTCCGAGCTCAAAGGCCGAGCGATCGTCAGTAATATCCTTTCCCGTTCGGAATCGACCTGGAAATGCTCCAAGGACACGGGACTTCTATCATGCTATCATATAAACAAGGCCAGAGAGCGGTACCCAGACGTCCCAGAAGATGAAATCGAAGATTTGGAGGACTTTGTAGACTCAAGCCTCGACTCACTCTCTATAGGCGAACTTGGTCAGTTCCTGTGATCTGAACTATCTTGTGGGATGACGCTGATCTATCCTCAGCTCGCGGACCCGGTACCACAGTATCCTATCTGCCAATACATCCACCGTTCTGGGCGCGAATCCCGTCCGACCCCAAGCTCTATTCCGATCCCCCTCCTGCCCGGACACCCCCAGATGGCCCATTCCCTCTTCAAGCCGATTCCTCCTGCAACTGTGGAACAACGCGGACCTTCTTCAATAGGGATGGGCTGAAAAAAACGAAGCGTTGCAAGTTGTACACCCTGCTAACGGTTCATGACGTCGAGATTGAGGTTCAAGTCTGCCCCGTTTGTCCTTCCGTCCGGCGAAAGCGAATCGGCCCTGATCTGCGCGCACATGGCATATTCAATTTCAACAATTCTGCCCTTGTCTCCCACGAGCTACTTGACGAATACACCAGCTGCTTTACCTCCTCAGAGACGCCCTTTACCGCCTGGTATACGCAATTGTCAAGACGCTATCTCCTTTCTGGAAAAGAGTTCATGGGCGACGACCTCTTTCGCGCCGTATGGTTCGCATACGTCTCCCTCCAGAAGTTCGACAACGACATGTCCTGTACGGTCTGCGGACCATCACCCGAGACGGTCATCTGGGATGGAATCACCTTAGCCTTTGGCCGGAAGCATCTCAGTGGTTCACTTCGCCCACCAACGTTTACGATGCCAGATTCCGTTCGGCGCCCTAACGTAAAGTACAAACCAAAGCAGCAACTCTTGCCCCTGGCGACATTACGACGGCGTTTCCGAGCCACGATGGAGCGGCCCACGCATCCCGACCGCATCGAGGATGGGGAAGAAGAAGGCGGTGTTGATGGCGCAAAATCTCCTTCGAAGAAATCGCGAGCCAAACCCAAGGCGAAGAAGGGTGGTACTGCGTCAAACCCCGACACTCCGTCGAAGCGGGCACAGGCCATCCCCGAGACATCCACCCCTTCGCTATCTCCCATGAAACCGCAGGCTAACTCCGCGGCGATCTCGCTATCAACTGTGGCGGTCTCTACTGAAGCAACTGGTGCAACAGAAGGCACTCTCGAAGACGCAGGACCGACACCACTTCCCGCCACCAATCCAAATGAGAACCTCCGACGTCGACAGGCTTTGTTAGTGGAAGACTACTTGGAGAAGGTGGACTCGGTGACTGAAGACATGAGAAAGGAATGTCCCGCCTTAGCGCAGCTATATACGATGCATTACGGCCGTGCAGCCTTTTGGTCAGGGCACAAACCTCCTGCCGTCATAAAGAACTTGTTCCGACAGGTACGCCCATTCTCTGGTCATGTGGACCCTGCTTACGACAACATAGATCGCCGCCGAGGAATCTGTGCTACAACTCGTCAACTACACGGCACTGCTCAAGCTTAGGGAGTTTGTGGCGAAGCCAGACGTTAACGTGGCCTATAAGCTGAGGCCCATACCTTCCCTGAACAAGGTTATAAATCACAGCGACGTAGATCTTGCTGATCTCTTGGGAGTGATGACCTGGATTGAAAAGAAGGCGCGTGCTACTCTCAAAGCACTGATCGTTGAACCGCCGCTGCCACCGCCCAACATACATATCCTCCCGAATGATCATCTGGATTGGATAACGGTACATCCTCTTTTGCCCTCGCCCCCATTCACCTCTAACTGACTAAATTTCGACAGACTGGTTGCTTTTATAGCATGCCCATAATACGGCATCGCCCGCTTTATCCGTCACTGAAAGAGAACCAAGAAGAACAGGCATCAGGCCAGCAACGTGGGGATCGATGCGGGAAGTATTACTCTCAATATGGAGAACGACGATTAACTGGGGGTATCATGGTATGCTGGTGTTCGCACAGCATTTGTTACGGGTTCCATTGTATCCCCAAAGCCGAAGGTCGTGACGATGTCTTCTCAGCAATGGTGACTCGATGGCCGACAGCTCCCAAAATCGTCATCTACGACTTTGCATGCGCCTTGGGTCCCTACTGCTTGCTGCGCGAGCCTATGTTTTTTGCAAATACCCTCTTTGCCATTGACATCTTTCATGCCACAGGTCACAGCAAATGTAGCCCTGCAGCATTCCTATCCGAGTATATGAATGTGGACACCAAGCTCGAATACATCAATTCGAGCGCGGCCGAATGCGGCAATGGAGCACTTAGGAGGATTCGAAAATCGGTCAGCTATATGGGACAGAAGAGGGCTATTATATATACAAAGGTCTTCCTTTCTGTATGGAATAGGCTGAAGATCTTGAAAATAGACTAGCATTTATGGTGGCTTAACTGCCCTATCAATTTGTGAGGCCAGTAGTTATGTTTACAGAAGCAGTGATCTGACGATCCACGGAGGTGAACGAACGCAAGCTCAATACTCAGGGACCTATGTCTCCAGAGGCATAGAAGGGCTGATGTTCGATTGGGGAGGAGGTACAAATGAGAAACTGGAGTGTCCAATGTCAGCAGAAGCATTGCTGATGGGAGGATTGAGGACGCACCCTCCGTTGGTTGTAGAGACATCGGCTTCGCGCTGAGAATCGACGGAGCCCGATGGCTACCTACCTAGGTCAGTTGCACACTTTTGGAAGGCCATGCAATGTTGTTGGATTTGCTGTGAGTGTAACTTCGTTGGTGCAAGATTGATCACGCCCCAATGGCATCCTTCGGTCGTCCTGCAGAGCTTCTTCCCAACAACATTCCATTTGCCGTCACGGATGGGCTTGTTAAACTATGAGGGAAACTACCACGGTCTCGCACAGATAAGACACCGTACCATTGGTGGAGAACCGCGAAACTCGATTAGCGGGGGTTGCATCTAAGTGGTGTCAACGTCCATCGGTTGACCTGCATCCCAGCCGATATCAAGGACTCCGACGCTTGATAGGTCTCAGGGTCGAAAACCTAACCATCTCGCGAGCTGCCACCTCCGGCAGCGCTTTCTTAAAAAGTTGGTTGGATTCGATGTTGTGGAGGAGACACAAATGAAAAACTGGAGTGTCCAATGTCAGCAGAAGCATCGGCGATGGGAGGATGGAGAACGCACCCTCCGTTGGTTGTAGAGACATCGCAGGCCCGATAGATGCCGCCCTATGTCTACTGAAGCAGTGTAAGGGCGTCACGCGCTTATGGAGGGAATGCAGCCCGGAAAATGAGCGTCCATTGTCAGGAGAGGCATCGGTGATGGGAGAATCGAGAACGCACCTTCCGTTGGTTGTAGAGACATCGCAGGCCCGATAGACGGCGCCCTATGTCTACTGAAGCGCTGTAAATGCGTCGCGCGCTTATGGAGGGAATGCAGCCCAGAAAATGAGCGTCCATTGTCAGGAGAAGCATCGGTGATAGGAGGATCGAGAACGCACCTTCCGTTGGTTGTAGAGACATCGCAGGACCGATAGACGGCGCCCTATGTCTACTGAAGCGCTGTAAAGGCGTCGCGCGCTTATGGAGGGAATGCAGCCCGGGTAATGCGCGTCCAATGTTGGCAGAAACATTGCTGATAGGAGGATCCAGAACGCACCCTCCGTTGGTTGTGGAAACATCGGGGCTTCGCGTGGTTGTGGAGGAAATGCAGCAGCGAAACCGCCGCCCAATGTCAGCAGATGCATTGCTGAAGCGAGGATGGAGAACGCACCGACCATTGGTTGTAGAGACATCGCAGGCTCGATAGACGGCGCCCTATATCTACTGAAGCAGCGTAAGGGTGTCGCGCGCTTATGGAGGGAATGCAGCCCGGATAATGAGCGTCCAATGTCGGCAGAAACATCGGTGATGGGAGGATCGAGGACGCGCCTTCCGTTGGTTGTAGAGACATCGCAGGCCCGATAGACGGCGCCCTTAGCGCCGTTGCTTGTAGAAACACTGCGGAGGTGGTCCGTATCGTGGACCGTATCACCTGGATAACCGGGAGCTCAATCCAGCATGCCATGTCTACACATGCAGCTATGTCTACAGATGCACCGAACTTTGGATGAGTGTTTAAGGAAGTATTCGAGGTGTCCACGGTCACCGGAAGCTTTGCTGAGGGATGGATGGGAGCGCACTCATCTCATCGTGAAGTACTGCTGGGATGGGATTCTAGACGGAAAGGACCCAGTGGGATACACCTACAGACCATTTGACAGTATGGTACGCGATTGAGCCAAGCATTGGCCCACCTGCGACAGGATATAGCAGAAAGGGCAAAGGCCAAGGTATGGCCTATTGAGCGGGCATAGCCAAAAAGGGTGCAGGCATCACTTTTTACATCTTACATAATCATCCTCGCCGGTGAGGATGACCATCATCCTTCCCGGTTAGGTGCGTGTGGACCATCATCCGGTTTGTCGGTTATCTGGCTCAGCGCGCGGGTCTAATTACTCCGAGCTCCGGTAACGGTTTTGGGCTGCATTAATGGTGATGTCTGTTACCTCTGGCCTTCATCTTGACGCATTCTCCCCCAGCAGACCCCAGTTTCAATGGACAAGTACTCGACAAAGTGGCTGAAAGTTTCGGAGCCGTTCCCCCATGTCCTTCACGTTGAACTCGCGAGGTAAGACAGATTCCAATATGAGCAGATCCTGCTGCTAACCGGTCTTGAAGGGCTCCCGTGAACGCTTTCTCCCAGGAGTATGTGGTTCCAGGCTGAGAAACGGATATTTGGCTGACCAATTCAGGTTCTGGCAATCCTACGGGCGGCTCTTTGATTCCATTGTCGAAGACGGGCTCGACGTCCGCGCTGCTGTCGTAACCTCCGTCTTCCCCAAGATCTTCACCGCAGGCCTGGACTGTAAGTACCTCAGAAACAAGCTAGGACTATGAATCACCTTTCGTAGTGGGCGACGCGGGGTCTCTAGGAAGCGATGGCGCAGACACAACGCGGGATGGTGCGCGTTCCTCGCTCGCGATGCGCAAGAAGCTCCTCGAGTTTCAATATGCGATCGGCGCGCCAGAGCGCTGTCCGTTCCCTGTCATTGCCGCTGTTCATGGCCACGTTATTGGTCTCGGCGTTGACATGATCAGCGCCTGCGACATTCGCTACGCAGCCGCCGACTCCAATTTCGCCATCAAGGTAAGCTTCGCCTCTCCGACATCGTAAATACATATTGACATGCTGTAGGAAGTGGATATCGGCCTTGCCGCCGACATAGGTTCACTGGCGTTCCTTCCTCACATCACCGGAAACCATTCTTTGGTCCGCGAACTAGCTTACACAGCTCGCACTTTCAGCGCTGCAGAGGCAGACAAGATTGGGCTCCTCTCCAAAGTCGTTCCGGGGAGCAAGGATGAAGTGACGAAGGAGGCGCTGGAGCTGGCTCGCTTCATATCGACGAAGAGTCCCATCGCAGTGTCAGGTTCCAAGCACTTGATCACACATGCTCGGGACCATAGTGTTCCGGACAACCTTGCGTACACCGGAGCGTGGAACGCCCATGCACTCATGACAGACGTACGTGACACTCTCGAAGCTCATGTTTAATTCTTAATTTGTATTCTAGGACATCCTCGAGAATCTCAGGGCCACGAAGGCGAAGACAAAGGCCAATTTCGCGCCGCTGAAGGTACCCTCCAGGTTTGCTGGGGCAAAGCTCTAGCGGCAACGTCCGATATTGTGGTACATATAGTTCATACTTCAAAGCTTCTGTCCGATGTTGATGTGGACGGCCTTCACCTGGGTATAGCTGTCCAGAAATGTCAACAGCTGTGAGTGAGGATAGATGGGTGCACCTACGTTTCCAATGCATACTCCCCAAGTTCCCGCCCGTTGCCCGACTGTTTGTATCCACCGAAAGGAACATTGACCTCAACGGTATTGGCACAGTTGACCCAGACCATGCCAGACTCGAGGGCGTGGGCAACCCTGATCGCTCGGCCGGTATTCTCAGAGAAGATGTGGCTTGCCAGACCGTAGATAGTGTCATTGGCCTGCTCAATCACCTCTACGAAGCATGGTCAGTACTAGGGTCAAATGTAGGGATTGACAACGTGCCTTCCTCTGTCTTGAACTTGATGACTACACCGACGGGCCCGAAGATCTCTTCTTGAACAATCTTCATTCCGGGGTGCGCATCGGTAAAGATGGTGGGCTGGACGAAGAATCCTTTGTCTCCGTGACGCTCGCCTCCAGTGTGCACGGTGGCACCCTCCTCCTTTCCTGACTTGATGTACGACATGACGCGCTATTCCCAGGAGTTAGCAAGGGAACGGTTGCTCGTCGGTCAAATACCTACGTCAAACTGGGTTTGCGAGACCAGGGGACCGTGCTGCGTCCCAGACGCAAACGGGTCACCGGTCTTCTCAGCCAGACCCTTCGCAGCCGCAGTGAAATGCTCGAGGAACTTGTCGTACACTCCTTCCTGAACGAAGATGCGAGACCCAGCAGTGCACACCTGACCCATGTTGAAGCTTTGAAACAGGGGTAAGGACCAGTTCTCGTTGAAAGCTAAGGCGAGGAGATAGCACGTACAATAATCCCATGCACGTCCACTTGATTGCTTGCTCAAGATCGGCGTCGTCGAAGATGATAGTCGGGCTCTTCCCTCCTAGCTCAAGGGTAACTGCCTTCAAATTGGAGTCGCCGGCAGCTTTCATGATCCTTCGTCCGGTAAGAGTGCTTCCGGTGAACGCGACCTTGTCGATCTGCATATGCTCTGAGATGGCCTGGCCAACAGAGGACCCTACAGGGCAGTGAAGAATACAGTCTCAATACCCTCCAGCGACACGGACCAATTGATCAGAAATGTGACTGACCATAGCCGTTCACGATGTTGAGGGTGCCAGGAGGGAACCCTGCCTCATTCACAAGATCTGCGAGCCTCAGTGCAGTCAACGGCGTGATCTCTGAGGGCTATGGAGAACAAGGAATGCGTAGTGTAAACGAACGGTTCGTCTATTATGTATCATGGGGCTTACTTTGAGGACAACTGTGTTTCCGCAGGCCATCGCGGGTGCGATCTTCCACGCGAGCATGTTCTAATGTGGATGTGATGACCTCGACATACTTATCAGAGGCATGTTGTGTAGCATACATACCAGTGGGAAGTTCCAAGGGATAATTGAGCCCTATGATAAGTTAAACGTTAGTAGGCGCTTCGTCAACCCACTAGTTCGAAAGTGGACATACGACGACACCATATGGTTCGTGCCTGGTGTAGGCTAACTTGTTTTCGCCAGTCTAAGATGATATGCCCTGAGAAATATGACCTCGAGGATAGAGCTAGAGCACACTCCTCACCTCGATCGTCTTGCCATGAATCTTGTCAGCCCAACCGGCATAGTACCGAAGAGCGGTTACAGTGCCAGTAACGTCGACATGCTTGGCATTCGCGTAGACTTTGCCTGTACAATGATAGGGGCACAAGGAGAAGTAAGTTAGTTAGTGGCCGAGTTACCCGGCGAGTGGACATGTGTTCACTGACCCACGTTGAGAGACTCGAGCGCCGTAAACTCATCAAGGTTTTGCTCGATCAGGTACGCAAGCTTGGCCAGCGCCTTTCCGCGCTCCCTACCCGTCGTCTTCAGGCCCCAAGTGGTCTTGTAAGCCTGCACGTAGAAGTCATTGAATCATCAGCAAAAGTTCTTTTCTCGGAAAGAAGTTTGTGCCAGAGGAAGGGGAGGTATAGGGTTTTCCGAACGATCGGAAGGACGTGGCGTGCAGCGTACATGCCTTTTTCGCAGCTTGAACGGCTCTATCAACATCAGCCTTTCCTCCACCCGCAACCTTCGTGATGACTTCTCCGGTAGCTACACAGGTCAAGCGAAGGATAGGGGGCACCCGGCACGTTGAACATCAGCACATTCAGAGGTTCTGTGCTTCTGAATCCTCACCAGGGTTACGGATTCTAGAAAATCGATGTTAGCCTCAACACGTCTCCGATTCAGCTTCAGGGGCATACTCTATGAGTTCACCTTCGATAGGGTCGACCCACTCGCCTCCAATGAACAATCTAATCCAACCCCAATTAACACTCAATAAACTGAAGAAAAAGGCTACCAAGGTCGACGCACCCAGTGTTGATGGTAACAGCGCCCTTGTACACAGCCGTATCAAAGTTGTAAGTAAAGTTGTCTGGCATATTGAAAGCAGTGAGGTCAGGTGGGAGAATAGGGAAAGATGGGAAGCTGCCTTAGCGGCTACTTATAGCAAAATCGACTGGAGGGAGGGTGACAAAGAAGCATGAGCATGAAGCGTCCTTCCAAGTTCCGTACGACCCAGCCGTCGGCTCGCAATGCATTACCTCGAATCTAAAGCATTGAGAATCACGTTTCACCTACTTATCACCTAAGTATCACCTAAACGCTTCTATAGATTGGTAAGAGAGAACGCCGCCCCGCCCGAGATTCGGATAGCTTTTGGCTACTCCCGAGTTCAGCGTTGATTTCTCGTTAAGAGGTGGAGAGGGAACACGTGAGCCAGTTCATCGGAATGAGTTTTCGCCAGACCGTCAAAGCCAATCGAACCTTTCACCTTGGTAGATACCCGGACATGGTTGCCATGTCGGGCTCAGCATGGGAACGCGTACTCGATGGTGGCGAGCGTGCAGAAGGACCGAGGTATGATGAACACTTGAAGTCATCGAACCCTCCACGTCAATATAGCTTCCCACTTGTGCCATTATAAGACTGTGTGAACTGAGCTGGGGTGAGCAAACGAAAAGCCGCAACAACACTGCGTTCTGCCCTTCATTTCGAGGAGGGAAATGCGGGTATAACTGGAGGAGTGGTATTGCAGAGTCGTGTCTGGACAAATAGCTTTCGTGTAGTGAGTGATGATGACGATTGCAGCCCTCTGGGCAGCATTAATGGTAAGATATTATACAGCTAGAAATATCATGTAGACCGTCAGCGAAAAGGCTAAGAACCCAAGTATCAAATACACTCACTGGACGTAGGTTAGCAAGCACAGCACATGCATATATAGATAGATATACATGGCAAGGGATAGGGAACAACGAACGGAGCCTGCGAGATAGACGAAATGCACCCGTTACACCAAAGCGCGAACCCTCTGTTTAACATCCCGTGCCTTGTCACTCCCCCGCCCCTTCGTTTTCCCAAAGATAACCACACGCCCCGCCTGTCCAGCCCTTCCAGACCGCCCCGCGCGATGCAAAAAGTCAATCATGTTCCGCGGCTCGTCCACAATGAACACATGCTTGATGCTCGGGTCGAAATCGAGTCCTCTCGACAACAGGGAAGTGGTGATCATGACATGCGCGTCCTTGGAGGGATCAGACAGCATTCCCGGGGCCAAAGGCTCAACAGGGGTTGCAGGAGGGGAAGGTGTACGCGAAGGTGCTGAGGAAGACGAAGAACGGATCGGTCGCAAGAAGCCGTCGAGATGCTTGTTCGACCCGCGCCTGCGTTCCTCCCCTGCGCTGGTGAGAGCGACGTTCTTAATGCCCTTTTCAGAAAGATAAGCGCTAAGCTCAACAACTTTGCTGCTCTTATTACAAAACACAAGGATCTTGGAGAGCGAGGTGACGGGGGTTTCGGACGTCGCAACCGAAAGCGCATCTTCAGCCCAGACTTTGCGGACGCGTTTCTCGATATCAGCGTTCTTGTTTCCCCCAGTCCAGCCGACGTATTCGGTTTGCAGGGTTTTGGGGAGGTGGTGCAGACGCGGGGAGGCGAGACGGATGAGGCGGGGGTGGTATGCGTCGAGGTATCTGGCGAGACTGGAGGGGATCGTGGCGCTTGTTAGGACGAGGTTGAAGGGGTATTCTACTTCTTTGTCTTCGGGGAGCTTTTCGGCGGCGGAGGTGGGGAATGGATCAAGGGTGACGGGGTGGCCGCGGGCCTCGCTTATATCGGCGAGCAGTGAGCGGGTGACTTCTTGGAAGTCGGGATCTGTGAACAGTTAGTTGTTAGAAAGGTTCTTGTCTTTTTTGGGGGGGAAGTGGTGTGCGCACCTAAAAGCACGTCGGCCTCGTCTACGATGACCCATTCGACGTTCTCCAGTCCAAGTTCGGGTTTCGACTTCCATTTTCCGAATCCAACCATCTTGTCTCTACCTCTCCGCAGAGACGAGGGATCAACTTCCTCTCCCTCCTGAATCTCCTTCCTGTCCCAACCACGGCCCTTGATCATCTCCATAATCTTCATGGGCGTCCCAACCACCACGTCCACAGGGTGCGGGTCCTTGCTAACAGAGAACTCGCCATCCCCACCTTTCATAAGGTTATCGAACTGGGCCGCCATCTCGCTCGCGGACACGTCCTTTGACTTTCCCGTCTTCGTATTCGCGCGGCTCGCACACATGACACGCAACTTCACGTCGTGCAGCAGGGACTTGGCGAAGAGCGAGAGCTGGCGCGAGAGTTCATGCGTGGGTGCGAGGATGATGCCCCGGGGGTTCAGAGGCCTTGACGATGGTTTCGGCGCTTGCCCAGCGGCTGCAGCAGCTTCCTCTGCTTTCTTGATATTCTGGAGGAGTGGGAGGAGGTATGCTATGGACTTGCCAGAGCCGGTTTCTGACGCCAGGAGGAACTGGTTGTACTCGAACGCGGGGTTCTCGTCGAAGAGCCACTTCATGCTGAGCGATTGGATGGGGGTCGGCCGAACGTCGGGACCAAGCATCTCCTTGAGCGCTGTGACGAAACCGGGTAGCAATGGCGGCGAATTGAACCGTCCAGGCGCACCCTTGAGCGTTGCTGCGATCTCTGTCGAGCCGCCTGTTGTAACGAGGACTGGGGGGTTGTAGAACTCTTCGGATTCGGCAGACGCGTCGTAGTCCATGTTCTTCTCCTTCCTGTACTCTGGCCGGTCTTCAGACTTCTCAACTTCATTCGTTTGCGCTGGTTTCTCCTTGTTGAACCTAGGAGACTCCTTATTCCACGTCGACTTGCCAGTTTCGCTCAGAACGGCGTCTCTTCGTGCCAGCCTTCTGAAAGATACCACGCTGGGGTCAACCGGTTTACGCTCCGCACGACCATGGTGTGGTGGGGATGATCGTTCAAATGAGGCGACCTCCAGCGTACCACGGTTCGTCTCTGGCTGCAACGACTTTGCCAGACGACTCCGGGGCTTCTGGGATCCTGGTCATGGTCAGTACACAACCACCAGCCATGTAAATCAATAACTGACCTTGCACGCTGGCTGATGAGTGGAAGCCCGCCAGGAGCCTGTGGTTCCGGAGTCGTAGACAGGTGTTCTGTGGGGTGAAAAAGAACGCCATTACGACGTGGGGGGTCGTTGAAATGTTTCGTCGTCGTATGGAGGTCGTGGTCGTAGTTGACGCCCGACGACGATGATGTGGGCTGAAGTTCAGCCCTGGCTGAACGCGAAAATGGCTGGTCCCGTGACTTCCATATGGTCTTAATTAGGCGCATTGGGCGCGTCGCGTCGCGTCGCCCTCTGTCGCCCTTCACAAGCTTCACTGATCAGGCGTCGGACGTGGCGGGATCGGCATCAGATACCAAAGAGGTATGCCACAGAAACGAGAGACTCAGAGACGAAGATAACGCTACCTGTCCTCGCGACATGATTCAATAGACCTGAAAGCCAACGAGTCAAGGCGGCATTTTGAGACCCACCCATGTAACTTTCTCTGGGCCCGCATCAAGCGAGACAGACGGGAGAGCTGAGCAGGAGCTATACTTATTACACCACGGCACCGACATCAGTTAGCAGTATTTCACCAGTCCCCATTTAAGTTACATTAACCTATGTAGTACCTGTCAGCTCGTATATACTTTTGATGGCGGCCATCTACTCTTCCTTCTCGGGGCCGTCGAGCTCCTGTTCGAGACTGGCTGCGTCGTCGTCTGCTAGCTTCCATCTGTGGCCAAATCTAAGATGAGAGCTGCAAGAGTACGTGCGAGGCAAACGCGAGCCTTCCTGGCACAAGATGATCTTGAGAAGGGCGCTCCGTCGGGCTCTTCAGTGAGTCCGACGCGGATCTCTTGTTCACAGTGCTTCTGAATCGTCTGTAGCAGAAAGGGCTGAGACCTGAGACCTCCCAATCCGATCGCAGTACGTATACGTGCATTCGAATGGTTGTCTGCAGAGACTATATGTATGTACAAAGATCCGGCCGGATTAAACGAGTAAGGTATCATGTAGAACGAAAAGATATAAGCCACGACCACGGATATATGTCCTTTTGGTGTTCCAGGGTATGGTGGTGTCTAGCATGTTGTTGCATGAGGTGTAGATGTTACGAGACAGGACCGCTCAAACGATCTTCTCAGAGAACTTTTCTGTCGACTTATTCGACGTGCCATCATCGCTAGCCTCGTCGATATTGGCTCGAATACCCTATTGCAGCAGTTAGAGGTCCTGTCAGATCGTTGAAGTCATGAAGATGGGCTGGGAAATGGGGAGGGGCGTACCAGTGGCGTTTTCCGCATCTCGTTCATGTCATCTACGGCGTGCTTCGTTGTATCCACCCGGATAGCGAGTCCTTGCTGTCCAGCCTTCGGGTTAGCGATGCCACCAGCCATGCTCCGGGGTATCGACATCATCATGTTGCTGCTGCTGTCCTGATGAGTATTGGGGTTGCTCTTCGAGATGGCTCGCCTCGCGTTCAGAGTGGCCAGGAAGGAGTTGGTGTAGACTAGGCGGGATGAATGAATGGGCGAGTCAACACTCTGATAGTGAAGGTAGCTTACATCGGCCGATACAGAAGTACGTTGCTGCGTAGAGAAGACTGTGCGGCGATCCGACAAGCTGTTACCAATTTAGTTCGCGCCAATGAATCTGATAGAAGGTTGCTTCACTTACGAACGCCAAAGAAATGATAGCGCAGATTCTGGAAATGGGTTAGCGACGAAGTCCGTATTGAGTCTTATCATATCCTTACGTAGTTAGCCTGTGGAGCAAAAACAGTATTAGATGAAGCTGCCCAAAAGAATACGGTAAACTTACAATCCAGTGTTGACGACGAAGATCATAAGTTTGTTGATGATAGTGTCAGACCTGCGGGCCCGTCATGTACTCAGCGACCGTCCAACGCTCTGGGTGCGCAATCTCGGACTGACCTCTTGAAACCGGTTCTGGAAGTATGGAGCATCCAGCAGAGAGAGCTGGCGATAAGGACGTCCGAGGTTGTGGACAGTGCGTTTATCGTAATCGTTACAGGCTACCAAATCTCGTCAATCTAATTTCTCAGTCATCAAGTGGGATGGGGCGTACGTTAATCGTTATCAGCTGCGCGTAGGTATCGAATTGCATGGAGAGAACGACCCATGCAATGCCGGAGCCTGGGAATGGATATGAGTAGAGAGTTCCGAGCGAGTGGATCGAATGGACTTACCGGCAGTGCTGAGAATGAGGAGCATGATCAACCCGCAGAGATAGTAGTTCTTCTTGCTGACTGAGGAGTGTCAGTCTGGAAGGGGAGTCTGGAGGAGGGTGGACTTACGTGTCCAGATTCGGTAGACGTAGAATGTTTGCACGATTCCACCATTGACTCCCTGGGGGCCGTTAGCATAACAATGAAAGAAAGGTAGGCGAGACACGTACAGTCAAAAGCGCTTCCAGCTGGAGTTTGACAGACGAGGTTAGGACTTGCTTCAACCTGACAATAACTTCAGATCACGTACGAGGACCGACCTATTATAAGGAAACATATTTGTCAGAGGCCTGCGGAACATGGAAGTCCACAACACATACCAGACCAGTCGATGTAGCGCTTCTTCATTTCTAAAGCGCGAATTTTCAGACATTGAAGTACAGCTGGGGGTGAGTCACACTACCTGAAGCCTGTGACGAGGTAGTGGTACACTAGAAGCGGGAGCAATTAGTCTATGGTGTCCATCGTATCGAAAATATCGAGAGGCGAACGTACTTGCATGCGTCAGGAAAGACAGATGTGTAGCATCGAACACACAAGTCGTTATCACCATCGACTTCAGTATCCAGTGATCATGCTTGTAATCTGGTGACACACATAAGAACGGGAATCACGCTGGGCAGTAGAGAACCTTACTATTGAAATAGTAGAACGCCTGCAGCAAGCAGATGCCATGGAGCACGCCGCTAACGATCGTTCCGAGGAGCATTGCGCCCATCCTATACGCCTCATCAGTACAAGCCCACAATACAGCGGTCAAGTTGGGATTCATACGTATTATCAAGTGCGACCCCAAAGTCCAATGTAGCGGGCATGGCTGCCTAAATAGATCCTGAAAATGGATAACCGAACCGGGGACCAGGCGGAGGTGAAGGGGGGCGGGGCGGCGGTGTTGAGATGACTTGTGGGGAGGGAAGGTAAGGAAGGAAGAAAGGGGGGTGGGGCTTAGAATGAGGCGCGCCCTTCTTCAAAACTAGAACGACGACCAGGGCATGCCATAAGGCGGAATTAGATTTAGAGGTAAGCCCGTTTAGAACGGCTCAAAACGGTTTAGATGTTAACAAGGATCGTTGACAGCCCGGCTTCTGTTCCGAACGATACAGTGAGACCCTGCACAGATTGTTATCTGTCTCACATTTCTCGGCAGTCACGCTGGTCGTACAATTCCACTGAAGCAGCTCTTCTCGCATGAAGAACAAGTCGCTCCCCTCTCCATTATTGTGAGGAATGCAGCAGGATCCTGGCTGGAGATTTCGATCTCATCTCGATCGCCCAGGCCCCATTCCAGCGCCAATCATTACTGAGAAGATCATGCATGAGCGGCTCACGGGTATCACCGAAAAAAGAAGCACGGCAGGGTCATGACATTGATTTACGGCACTTTCGCGGCGGCTTCTGGAAATCGCTCAGCGTCTATCTTTTACTTATCAGGAATCAGGATAAGCAGAGCCAAAGCAAAGCTCTTTTCATCTTATTATTGTCTTCTGGTGCTCGAAAGGACGACAGCCAACACTGGTCTCCCGCCCAAGGTTGGGAGGTTGGGCTGGTGTTGTCCATCTTGATCGTCGACAAGTAAAGGATCATGCTGCCTTTCTTCCCTCGCCAGCGGCTGTCGCATGCTGTTGCGGGCCGCAACAGCATGCGACAGCCCACGCCCCGCGGCCCTCCACCGTCTGGCGCCTATTCACTACACCGTAATGCAGTGCGGCACCTCCCGTCGCCTCGCAGATTCGGGAATCCCGACAGACTGACCTTGAGCCTTGAGGGGTGACTTGTCAAATGCTTCGCTGAACAGGTATGGTCAGCAGCGGACTTCCTGCAACTGTGCAACATCAGCCTGAGCAGCTTGTTTGGAATCTTGAGTGCATGTTTAACATGTTTCTTTCAAATTACCCGGAAGTAGGGTAAAGCCATTCATGCACTTGAAAAATGGGGTGCGTTCCAAGTATGATCCCAGCCTGCTTGACATCCTCAAGAGCCCTCCTCCTTCTCCCTGGCGACATGATATCCCCGCCTCGACTGTCCAGACTACGCCTCGACGGCACCCCAGTCGGCGATGGAGCATCAAGCGGATTTTTCCATGAGATCTGATGGACCCAAGCACGCTATACAACCATTCAACTTGAACCTTGATTTTTTGGCATCCGGAAGCACTCTTCGCTATTCTCGTTACTTAGGTGTCGCGTTGACACTTGGGCGCAGAGCGCTAGCACCTTTCCGCGACTTGCGCTCGTCTGCAAAGGTATGCAGAGCTCTTATGGCGGGACCTATGTAGAGTAAGACGCGACCTTGAGTTCGCTAGAACGGCACCCTCGATGAATTTGGTTGCGACAAAGCAAGACGTTCGTGCCGGATTTGCCGAGACTACTTACGGCAGCTGTGGGTGCAGTGTGGGCGCGATGTGGGCTCCCTCTTCGTATGTTTTTCCACAAATCTAGGTCAAATCTGCAAAAATCCCGAATCTTGTCTTCGGAAGATAAGCTTGATTAGGTTTGCGTCTCCAGTCCCGCTGGGACCGCAGAAATGAGGCACGGACAGGGTCATCAAATAATATACATCCGGATTACATAGGTCAGAACGTTCTGCGAGATTCTGCTCCTCTTCCTTCATCCCCTCTGTGACGCCTCACTCCCTCGCGTCCTCCCCCTCTCCAACTATGTTGAGAGGACTGACTGTTGTCGATGTCGCCCTTTTAAGCGCTGGCGTCTATATTCTCAAGGCGTACTTCGACAAGCGCGCTAAGGCTGGTCAACAGCTGCCTCCTGGCCCCAAGGGCCTTCCAGTTGTTGGAGTACGTTACCTCTTTATCTCACGAGAGAGTGGCGCTAACATATGGATAACAGAACGTTGCGGACATGCCCAAAGAGAAGGAGTGGCTCACCTTCACGGAGTGGGGAAGGAAGTTCGGTGAGCACCAAGTCACTCCTCCCCAAAGCAACGGCTTATTTCGACTTTGATCCACTCCGTCAGGTGGCATCTGTGCGGTCAGCCTGCTTGGACGACCCATGATTATCGTGAACAGCATCGATGCTCTCGAGGAGTTCGACAAGAAGAGTGCCATTTACTCTGAACGCCCCATTCTCGAAATGGGTGGAGAGCTCGTCGGGTATAGCGAGACACTGGTCCTCATGCGCTACGGGTCTCGCTTCCGCCACTACAGGAAACAGTTCGCGCGTTATATCGGCAACGGCGTCGTGCAAGACCAACACCCGCTCCTCATCGACTTCACCCAGACTTTCCTCAAGCGCGTCTTGAAAGAACCTGATAACTTGATGGCTCATCTCAGGAAGTGCGTGATCGGCAGTCCAATGATCAACCAGCTGAAATTCTGATTGGTGCTAAACCGCTTTACCCAGATTAACCGGAGGCATTATTCTGAAGATCACTTACGGGTATGATGTCCAGGATGGCAACGACCCCTTCGTTGACCTCATCGAAGGCGCGAATGAGAGCTTCAACATCGCCTCCAAGCCCGGAAACTTCATGGTCGACGTCTTTCCCTCCCTCAAGAACCTGCCCTCCTGGTTCCCCGGCGCTGGCTTCCTCGAGACTGCTGCAAGGTGGAAGAAGAACACCGATGCGATGGTTGAGGTGCCATACAAGTGGACCAAATCTCAGATGGTGCGTGAAAGATTTCCGTCCTCGCATGGCACCATGGAGTGGGATTGATTTTGCGTCGCAGGCTGCCGGCACTGCCCCCGAGTCCTTCGTGTCCACCAGCATCGAGGACGGTGACGAGCTGACTGAGTCCGAGCGGAACGACATCAAGTTCGTCGCCGCGTCTCTCTACGGAGGTATGAGGTTTCCAACTTGCAATAGAGCGCACTTCTGACTTTTTCTTCCAAGGTGGTGCCGATACGACCGTGTCCGCACAGTATGCCTTTTTCCTTGCCATGGTTCTTAACCCCGGTTAGTAAAACAATCTCCGGACAAAGAACTGAAATGCCTTGAAATGCTGACGAGGATACTGTGCTCTAGACGTTCAGAAGAAAGCCCAGGAAGAGATCGACCGCGTCGTCGGAAACGACCGCCTCCCCAACCATGACGATCGACCCAACATGCCTTACCTCAACGCCGTTCTTACTGAGGTCCTCCGATGGAACTCGGTCGCGCCTAGCGGTACGTTCTGACTATCGATACCGTTACCATTCCAATTCTAACTCTTCCTTCAGGAGTGCCTCATGTGGCCATCGAGGATGGCTTCGTTGGCGGATACTTCATTCCTAAAGATAGCATGATCTTGGCTAACCTTTGGTAAGCAGTCCCTTTCACGCGAAAGAATCGTCCTGACCTTCTCCAAGGGGAATTCTCCACGACCCCCAGACTTACCCCAGCCCCTTCCAATTCGACCCTGAGCGATTCATTGCTGGCCCTGGAAAGGAGGTGCAGCGCGACCCTCGCGGTGCTTGCTTCGGCTTCGGACGTCGTGTCTGCCCGGGTATGTACCTCGCCGAAGCATCCCTCTGGTCCACCATCACCATGTCCCTCGCTGTGTTCGATATTACCAACACCATCGAGGATGGTGTCGCCGTTGTCCCTGTACATGAGAACACCTCGGGAACCATAAGGTAAGCTTCTGGTTCGTCAGTGTTCGATATGATTACTCACCCGTATATTGCAGTTACCCCAAGCCTTACAAATGCTCTATTAGGCCTCGGTCACCTAAGGCCCTGGCCTTGATCACTGAATCGGCCTAATTCCGATCTTGACCCACCCACATTCATTGACCCTGGACTCTTCTGCTCCACTCACACTCGTTTCCATCTCATACCCTTCGGAACATATACAATACCATACTCACTGCAACCTGCCTAAACGCAAAGGTTGTAACGTTGGTAAGTTATCAGCAAGCGGATCGATGCGCACTTGCTACACTTACCTGGGCGTCTCTTGCTCCTCATTATATCCTATGCCGCTTCGTATCTCTTTCGCAGATCTATTAGCCATTTACATCCATTCAATCATACTTATAATAAATACACTGAGATTCGATTCCGCGTTCTCTCTGGGCTCTCACTTGCGCGAGAACTCAACAAACCGCTCGCCCCACGTAGAACCTGTCACACGAAGCTGAAACCAACAGTAAGCGTCCCATCTATGGAAGATGTTCAGTCACATACGTTTAGATAGCGCGCGCCGTCGTCAGGAATATTAGGCATTCTTCGGTGCATTGATAGCCACACGCAGTCGCTACCGAATACCATTCAGCAGCTTGTTAACAGGTTCGGAAGCATGCGACTCACAGGAGGCACGATGGTGTTCGTCTCCCTGAGCTTGAGCCGAGCTTCTCGTAAAACGTTCTCGAGGCCTTGCTTTTTAAGGTATGCAGCAAACGGCTTCGCATTGTCGTAGAGTAAGTGGGCCTCGTCGGACATGGACATCCAATCGTTTATGCCCCCTACAGTGCCCAATTCAATAGATGCGAGGGAGTAATTGAGAAACCGATTACGCACTGGAATCCTGAGGATTCAAAGACGCCTTAAACAGCACTGGTTATTCATGCTCACATGTCAGACTACTGAACCGAACGATCCATACCTTATACTTTGAAGTCAGCTTCGCGAGGATCCGATCCTCCGCTGCTCGTGACAAACCGTCGTAGCATCAGCAAAAACCCCGCCCCACGGTAATGCCCACCTCACACGGAATAGAGAGTAATGCCCGTTACCACAATGGAAATCTCAAGTCACAGTGGAAATGAGGACGTCTTTCTGTTGACGTAGTGGGATTGGAATGACATTGGCCACCGTGATGGCAACTGAAGTTCACACGGTCGCCATCATGGCATCAGCGAGATATTCGTCGTCCCAACGTGGAGTACGACGTTCTTCTCTCCACCACCATGGCCAGACAAGCTATTGTACATACCACCATGGCTATACCACGCCCTTAGGATTCCAGAATGATAACGCGATTACATTTGTACTGACATTATGGGAGGACAAGACCTTGCTACCTAGGAGCTTACATGCCAGCTGGGTGAGTGCGTGATCTTATTCTCGACCAAATCCAACGATTTCGTACTCGTCTTCCACCGTTTCCCCGTCCTCTGCTCCCAGCAAGTCATCTTCTTCGTAGCCATCCTCCTCTCCAGCCTCACTGTCCGAGCTCGTGTCCTCCCAGTCATCGTCCTCCTCCACCTCGTCCTCCTCCTCGTCATCGGTGGGCTGGATAAGGGAAGAGCCATCTGGATTGGACAGATTGACTTTAGGATTATTCTTCTGGAATACTGTGGCGAATTTTGACAGCTCCTTTGCCTCCTCTGGATCCTGGGGTTCGACGTCTGGGTCCGAACGTCTAGCAAGATCAAGTTTGTCTCGATCATTGAGGAAGAAATCAGTAGCAGCTCTTGTCGACTTGTGGCCAACACCACCACCTCGATACCGCATCAACATGTCTCTATCGACGAACCTGTATCAGAACAGAAGGGTAAGCACCTTTCAAGATCCGACTTTCCAGAGTACGCACATGTTGACGTGGAAGTAATTCCAGTCGGTGTTCATATCCGACGCAGGACGGGCAATGGTGTTCGGAATTCCGTTGTTCGAGCGCACTCGTTTGAAATCGGGGATCAGGTGAAGTCCCCGAATGACTAGTTTGGGGTCGAGGAATCCAAAAGCGGGCGAGTTATCCTTTTTCTCGTCAACGAATCCCACACGGTGCATTGACTTACTGGCCCACCCTGCAGGTAACCGAGATCCAGATGCACGACTCGATGTAGGACCAGAAGTGGTCGGAGTCGTCGCACGGCCATACCAGCGGATGAGGAGGAAGTCTATATCCTCTGGATGTGCACCAAAGGTCTCGCCTCCATGGTAGACGACGCGCGCATGAAACACACCAACAATGTGCGCGTACCAGTAAGGGTGGGCATCCCGACTCTGATCAGGCGCCAAGAGGAGTATGTCAGCGTGGGTGCGGGGGTTGAGTGAGTCCTGTTCACGCCTCTGGTCGTAGGTTGTATAGTTGATGCGTAGAACCTTGTGACGGAAAATGACATTATCGATGATGACCACTTTTCGCAGATCCTCGTTCGTAACGCCAGTTTCATCACCATCGTATCGACGTTTCTGAAATCGGAATAGCATGTGCGTCTTTAACTTGGTTTGGAAGTCCTGATTGCAGCGAGGTCAGGTATTTATATCGTTGATAAATTACGGGCTTACCTCTGCAATTGGATCACCAGCAGCGGCGAGGTCTCTCAGCCATGTGTCGAGATGGATTCGACATTCTTTCTTGGTTTCATGTGACATCTGGTATGGGGCATTCGGGGAGCCCTTGGGCAGCTTCTCGTCAACGTCAAAGGGCATTGACGCGCGCATTGGGGTATTCTTCTGCTTTCCCCTGGAATCGGGAGGCGCAGACTGTCGGATTATGTGAAGAATTCTCTCGCGCCGCGTCAACTTTGCAATACCGCCCTCGTGGTCCTGCTTTGAGACACTCGGGTAGTGGGTTTTTCCTCGCTTATGCTCTTGCTCGCCCTGCGACTGAATATTAGCCAATTGATCTGGACACAACGTCAAATGGGGCTTACAAGTTGGGTTGAGATGTTGTCAGTGGTCCCAAATTTGGGAATTGCTTCTGCGTAGTGCCCGAGCGCGTGGAGCTTCGAGGTGAGGAGATTAAACTGAGCCTTTTTAGGGCCTTCCGTCGACTTTTCATCACCCTTTGTACTGGGGATTTCTCTCTCCTTCCCTTTTTTAGACCCCGCTGCGGCCGCCTTGGCTGCTGCTGCTGCTTTGCGGCGACCCGAACGAGCCACTTCCTTCTCCAACTGCCGAGTGTCAAACGCCTCGCAAGTGACCGAAACAAATCGTCGCAAGGCTGTGCCGAGACGTTTCGTCGATGTGCCAAGCTCAGCAATGCTCTCGGGCTGATGGCTCCTCAGCTTGGCGAGCCCATGCCAGGTTGCGAGTTCAAACAGGAGGTCAAGGACTATTTTGTTGTGTGGAGCTGGCAATAGACCATCAAAAGCAGGGAACGCGCACTAGATGTGACCCGTTAGAGCGAGTAATTACGCAAGTAAGTAAAAACACAACTAACTTGTAGTAGATCCTCGAAATCCCTCGCAGCAAGTTTCTCCATTGCAGACGCTTTCTTTGGGAATTTTCGAATGGTATCCCTGCCGAAGGTAGGTGTCATGCGATATCTAGTGGAACTGTTAATTTATACATCCATCAGGTATGCCGTTTCAACATACCGAAAATTTAATTCAATGATCTTCTCTGAATCATGCGCAAATAGAATTCTAAGCAAGTGGGTAAAGACGGCCTTCCACACTCCTAGCTCGAACTCGTGCATTTGGTCTGGCACAATAACTGAGTAAAAATCGAATCCATGTTTGTTGAGGCGTTGCGAAAACGCGCTCTTATAGGTAAACACCGTGTCAGCGCCTCTCACATCCTCATATGAGATTACTCACCCGGATTGGTGTTACTGACTTCGTCCCCAGGACGGTTTGAACAGTCGTGCTTTCAAGGCTCAACCCCTTCAAGTACAACTGCTCACGGATGCTATTGATATCAAAGCGAAGGGCATGAGTGTCCTCTCGCCGCTGTTCTTGGCGAACTCGATCATCCTGTACTGTCCCCAAGAGTGGTATATGGGATCTCCGGATGAGACAAACTGGGCACGGGCACCTCCCGAGAAACTTGATGCATGCGAGTAGGATCCTGTTCACATGGTTAGTCAAATATACATGTCGTATCGGAAATCACTTACTTTTCCGGGTAGTCCATTGAATGAGTGAACACGCGAGGGAAGGACAACCGGGTGACATTGTCCCAGTATTTCCATTCGAAGCCATATACGTACGCATGAACAAATTTCTCGTCGAGAAGAATCAACCAGATGGCATGAATAAGCTCTCGCTTTGCTTGAGTGATCGTCTCTTTAGTTGGCGGCTCATCAAACACGTTCGAGTACATTTCTTCAAACTCTGGGCCAAGCTAAATATTGGGAGTGTGAGTAAGTAAGTAATATGTATTTTTGAACTTCGTACCTTGGGAAGATATGCGAGGTGATGTGCAGAGAATGATGACGGTTTCCCCCGAGTATATTTCGACTGATTGGCGAAGAATACGTAGATTGGCCAAAGTGAAGCAACGCCAAACTGTGCAAGGTGAGTGGCGTCAGACCACAACATCAGTCCGAGAACAACGGTCTCCATTGTAACACCCATATCCCGAGCTGCGTTTTTGATCTTCATGTGCTCGTCAATGAAAATCTGGGAGTTATACAGCTCTGAGTAGACTCGCTGTGATGCTTGACCAGGCTTCGGTCGCCAGTGCTCTTCGAATGGAAAAAGGTGAAACTGGGTCGCAGCTGGTTCAGAAAGTGCTGATTTGATGAGAGAAAGCAAGGAGCGATGGTTCATCCCAGAGGTCGTGAATTTTGGGACATCACTCCAATTTTCGAATGTGGTGGAGGTCGGTGGACACATGGGAATCTGAACATCAGACTTCCTCCATGCATCTGGGACTGGGAGGAGAGTCTCGACAGATTTGTGGAAGTTGTCGATCCGATCGGCTTCCTTCGCGGCTCGAAAACCTTGTAGTTCATTGGGGTTGAACTCGGGGTTTCGGATGACTTGATGCACGAGCGAGTTGAGTTGCTCATGCGTTCTGCCCTGGGTTGCGCTGCCGCTACGATAGTACCAGTCCATGAGAATATAGACAGACTTGTTGGGGAATAGCTGCTTGAGCTTCTCGTCGAACGTAGGGGGCCGCTTAGCCGGGTCTCGTGGCTTGTTGATAGTCCAGACTGGCGTCGCCTTCTTCTTGAAAGTGGGTGCGTCGGCCATGTCGTCGGAAGATGCGGTGTTGTCAGGCACATACGATGGTGTTCCACCTGGGTATACTCGGTAAACGCCATATGAGTTTGGATCCGTGATGTGGGGATCAAGGGATGTGGGAATCGGAGCAGGATTGATATTGTCGGCAGCCTCATTGATAACGGGTTGTGGCATCGCAGGTGGTTCGTCGACAACTGCTATTGGTACAGAGGCCCTCCCAGTAACTTCTGGCCTGGGTGGATCAATGGAACGACCCGAATCTGCTGGGTCCGGGATCGGCTATTGGGTAATCAGAACAAATACAAAGTGAGAACTGTGAAATACGGACCTCCGAGTCCGGGATGTCAATATCCATTGTACCTCCACCAATGGAGACATCATGCGGCTCAGGGGAGGACTCCTCGTCTCTCTCAGGGGAGACAATTCGAACCTTCTTCTTTGCCGGCCCTTTTTGGCGCTTGGCAGCGGCAGTCGAGGAAGTCGCAGGGCACGAGCTACGATGGGTGTCGAGACCCCGCTCATTCTTGAAACTAAGAGGACAGTTAGGGCAGGAATAGGGTTTTTTTTTGGGTTTGGGGGCCATGGTAATGGGTGAAGTATTGGCTCTATCGACGATAATTTGGTTCATATATACCCTCGTAGGTCCATATTTGATTGGGATCACAGGCTTACTAATCAGCTGCTTGGACGCGTCGCGGCGCGGAATCAGCTCGACCCACTCTTGATCTCCAACCACCACCATCCACGCTTCCCCCCATCTTTGTCAATGCCGGCCGCTAAGAGCTCGTCGCGGCCGCCGACGACGAAGAAACGCCAACGCTCGCCGCACGAGATCCACGTCGTGCAGCTCTGCGCTGCCCTCGAGGACACCATCAACAAGTCGCGCAAGATTCGGAAGTAGGTGGATTCTCTGCGACTATATGCGCCAATAACCTGATCTATACGGTAGTGACGACATCCTGGACAAGTATCGGAAGAAATGGCGCTGGGCGATGCCCGGAATCGCCTTGTGGATCTCGATCTCAAGTGTGGTCCTGTCGCATTTCAGCATGGGTGCGGAGCTCGATGACGAGGACGCTCAAGAGGCGGAAGGTGATTCTGAAGAGGGTCGCAGCTCGAGGTACGCTCTAGTTCTACTCTCATTTGCTCAATCTAACTTTATCTAGCCCAGCGCCCGCCGTCGCGGTTCAGGACGAAGCACTTTTCGAACAACTCATGACTCTGAACCCCTACCCTGAGTTCCCTCTCGAGAAAACCCTTAGCATGATCCACAAGAAGAGTCCGTTGGCCCTCAAGACCCTGGTTGATGATATAGTAAGCTATTCTATCCTTAGCGTGCATCTCGGATAATGACGATTCCCCGCCCATCCAGTTCAAAGTCCAGGCTCGCTCAGGTCGTGGAGACGACATCCGCCGCATTCGCAAAGTTCTACCTGAGATGCTACCTCTGAAGAAGACAGACCACCTCGAGCAGCGCTTTACGGGTGAGGGCGTGAAAAGCGAACGAGGATGGCACAACCTCGACTGTGCTTCCATGCTCGTGCCGTTGAAGCACCGCGCACTGTTTCTGAAGGATCGCGAGTGAGTAATCATTTCTTATCGCGACTCTGCTCTCACCACCACCAAAATACCCCAGGGCCTTCATGAAGCGCGTGATAGAAGGAGAAGATGATCAGTACCGCTTCAAGGCGTCGGATTACCCGTCGTTTCTCTGGGCCAATAATACGGAGTACAAAGGCCCTCAGAAGATGTTGAAGGGGATGTTCCTGGGTCATGTCGTCATCCGTGTGCGTCCTTTGTGTCCGAATGTTGTATACCCGCACTCACGTCGCGTGCCATCCACTAGGGGACGCGTGGTCTCTACTTCGGCATTGCATCGATGTATGGTGGGGCCAATTCCAAGGCACGTAACCCCATCGCTGGAATCCATGGTCTGACGAGCCTTGGGCCCCACCACATCGGGTACTCCTGCGTCGTGGTGCGTCATCTTCAAGGATCTTCAAACCTCTCAACTGATATCCTTAGATCTATAACTCTGCCTCTTCGCTCCTATCGTGGAGCCCTCGCGACAAGACGTTCTCACTCCGGAAGTTCTACAAGAACATCGTCGACCTTTTGAGCTCGAACACGCCTTGGGCTAAGAAGACGCTTGCGGACATCAACAAGTACGTACCTTTGTTATGTCCAATTAAGAATCGGACGTGATGGTTCTATCAGGCAAATGCCCTGGGACCGAATTCGCAAAGACGAAGAGGACTTCGACTCTTCTGAAGACGACAGTCCCGAGGCGCCCCATAACCTGCTCGCCAACTACAACCCCGACGACGACTCGGATGCAGAGGATCCCCCAACATCGCCGAAGCCTGCGTCGGGATCATCCGTCCCCACCTCGTCTCCCGCCACATCCCCTAAGCGAGATCGCTCCCCTTCTCGTCCAGCCGAAAGCCCCGAGAAGCCCGAAGCCGAACCATTGGAAGACGAAGGCGAAGTGCCGATGGAAGAGGTATGTCGTATATCATCACCTGTGTTGTATGCTAACGTGTTACGTCCACAGGAGGATGATTTCGACATTTACGCAGAGCCTGTTGGCCACCCGAAGGGACGAAAGGATAAGCTCGCTACCCGAATCCTCAGCGATGAGGAGGATCCTGAGGATGAGGAAGACGAGATCAAGCGATTTTTCGAGGGTGATGAGAAGTCTGGAATGGCCGACGATGACACGTTCAAAACACCGGCATCGAAGGTGGTATGGTTCCTCATATATCTTGATGATGACTTGACTGAGCGTGACGATGTGCCGATCAGGGAAAGCCAAAGCGTACTCACCGTGATACGCCACATCCAGACGACGACGACGACAACGACGATGACAACGACACCGGCGTTCGGCGTAAGCGAATACGGCCTGGTGCTCCTTCAACTACTCGAAAAGCACCGCCGAAGACGCCCAAGAACAAAGGTACCCTTCCAGCAGGCACCTCTATCCGGACGACTCGCTCGACTGCTCGCCGTGGTGGCTGATTCTCCTCTTGCTCTGCGCGTCTGGTCGCTCGCTCGTGCTCGCTCGTGCTTCGTGCTACTCTGCTCTGTGCTACTCTGGTGTGCTTCCTCGGTTCTCGACTCTTGCTGTGCTCCCGTTTGTATCTTCGACTGTCTCTAGACTGCTTTCGGCTCATGGACCTGCTTCTGTGTTCCCTCGCTGCGTTGCTGTGCGTAACTTGTTCGTTTATCCTTATTTTACATTGTTTCTGTATGTTCGCCTTGTCGTTACCTTTCAATGATACCGGTTCGGATGCATCCGTGGTGTGACTGTGAGGTGTGATGAATACGATGTCGGATATCATTGGGCTGCCACGATGGTGAGGGTATATCATTCTATTGACGAATACCTTGGGTTACCACGGCTGACGAGCAATACCTTGTATATCACATCTGAGGAGGAATACCTTCGCTGCCATCATGTCATGAGAAGACCTTGCTTACCACACAATGCCCCACCCGTCGCCAGGTCGATCCGGTTTTTAAAAAGGTTCTATTTCCGAATCATCCGGGCGGTGTCGATGATCTTCCTAGGTAAGCTATATCATCCGTGGAAATGGTAGGTCGTGGGGTGGGTTTTTCGCTGATGTATCTCCCATCGGGCTGGATAGCAAACCAGTTCATGAAGTAGCCCACAGTGACAGAAATGGGGCTGTCAGACAGCAAGGGTGCCCATCGCGTCAAGGTATCCTTCAAGCCAACATAAATGTGATCGAGGATATTCGATACCATGATGCGGTCGAAGCGAGTAGAAGCTGGAAGGTCGTACTTCGCGAAGACGTTTTGCTGGGTGTTGAGCAGGAGTTGAGACAGGCCAGAAGCGTCCATGCAAGTTATCTTGAAGGCGATGTGGAATCGCTGAAGCCGGCGGTGGAACTCACGTAGCTCTTGCGTTAAGAAGAAGTAAAGACACCCGTATAAATCTTCGGGGTTAGCACCCCACGCTTTACCCTTTGATACGACTTCGCAAGGGCTGCAGAGATAGATTAGTAAATGCATGAGGGCCGTTAAGATTGGGAGACTCACTCCCACCCATGGAGGGGATCGGCTATGTCAGTTTGGAACTTGCGGGAGGAGGCGGCAAAATGGAAGGAAATGGCACAAACATACCATTGAATTGAATGCCTTGTAAATGGCAAGACCTTCAGATAGTAGATACAAATCGTATCGGTCCCAGACGAGAGTGGAAGCCAGCCGAGTATGATGAACGACTCGGGAAGTGAAGTCCTTCGGCCGCCTGGCATCGAGCCATGGATGGCTTGTTTCCGAAGAATCGAGCTCGATGATAGAGATACCTAGTCGCCGACTGTATGGCATGGTACTTTCATTTCCGATGGAGACCATCTGGACCATGTAATTGTCCAATAAGCTCAGCAATGGGGGAGGAAGGAGTCGACTTGATAAGCTGAGCGGCCGAACTTTATCATGATGGATGCGGAGGAAACCAGAAGCCTGAGCCGGTTCGGCGGCCGACCGACGGCGACCCTAAGTATCGCACGGCCGATCATTCAGTGTCATCGGCTTCGGATCCAAATATCGCAAAATGTGCTACTTTAAGCGCCCGTTCTTAACACGATGGCCTTGGTTGGGCCTTGGGTAGATGAGTGAAATTTTCCTTTGAAAAGATGAATGCTGTATCGAGTATTCTGCTATAGATTCTCCGCTTATCTACCACCAGTCGCTATAAACCGCATCTTGAACCCATGGCTCAGACCCATCGACGCGGGGCGCGTCAGGGGTGACGACGTCCACCAAGTTGCTGGGGAAGCTCGATCCACGGTTTGGGTTACCCCACCTGGCACCAGACCATATTTTACTTATTTCAGCGTTCCTATTGAGGAGGTGTAGTCAGTATCAGTGCATCGATAAGCCCAGTGAGATACTCACTCTGCGGGGAGATTATCAATCTGCTTTCCGCCATACTTCGTTGCGGCGTCGTTCAACCAGCCGACAAAGAACCTCAAAGCATCTTGGGTCCTCTCAGTGCCGTAGAACTGGAATTGCCTTCCAAATCCGAGCCTGTCAACGACCGCCTTGTCGTACCACGCCCACAGCGCACTGGTGTTGGGGAAGTCGGCAGCGCCCGACCACACCTTCGCCGCAGCCAGAGAGACAAACTCCGCATACGTAAACGACTGCATACCAAAGTTTGCTGTTGACGACATTTAGTGAACTGCCTTCTCAGGAAAAGGATCACAACGAACCGTTGATAAAGAGCAGTGTGGGGTCAGGGATGTAGAACGCATCGAGGTAAAGGGAGCGGATGTGGCTTCCATCCGTGATCAGTGGCTGGGTGACGCCTTCTTCGCGGGGAAGAGTACCGTTGGTACCAAGGCTTGGGTTGTGGTACTGGGGGAGGAATGGGTAGGTGTAGCGATAGCCTGTTCCAAAGATGACATGGTCCAACCCAGAGATGACGGTTCCGTTCACCAGATGAATTTCACTGCTCTCGATGCTTGACTCCGGGTTCGCAAACGTCTTGATCTCTCCGACGAGGGTGATGTTGGGAGGGAGTCGCCTAAGGTGGTCAGCCAGAGCGAAGTGAGGACCTCGGTATTTGTCCGCCTAAAAGCAGTAAACCTCAACCCGGAGATAGCTCTATACAGCAGTTGGCACGTACCCTGACGGAGACGTAGACCTGCTTTGCATGCTGGATCACCTCGCGGGCAATTTCACCTCCGCTAGTCTACAAATACATTAAAAAGGTGCTCCCAGAGATGAGAAAGAGACTCACAGCGGCGCCGATGATCAGAACAGTTTTGTTGGCGTACACTTCCGGCCTTCGGTACTGACGCGAGTGCCTCAACTTCCCGGGGAACTCTTCGTTCCACTTCGCAAGGCCGTCGATCACAGGGATGTTGGGCGCATTGTATCGCCCAGTAGCAACGACGACGGCGTCATAATCCTGTGAAAAGTATGAAAAGACCAATCCGAATAAGTACAATGAAAAGGAGACGCCGCACCTTCTTCGTCCACGTAGCACGGGTGGTGTTCGCTTCAGTCTTCACAAGCTCCTTCGCGATCAAAGTCCACCCAGCAGCATTCCTCTCGACATGCTCCACCCGCGTGTTGTAGAAGGCATGGGGGTTCCCGTCATTCGCGTTCACGCCATGCCAGGACGCAAAGGCGCGGATGTATCGAGAGAGCTTGGCGTGGGGCAGCTCTGAGCGCGGTCAAGTTAGGGTCTGCCACCTGGAACAAGCAGCATTCAAAAGACGCACCCCACTCAGTACCCTTCGGCCATGGGGTCTCCCTGATCTGTTGAATAGGCTACAGACGACAGTCACCCGTAGGTCTGACCACTCATAGAATGCCAAGAACTTACCGCCGGAGCATTCGACTTCAAAGACGCCCAGATGGGCTTAGGCGCCCGGTGTACCCTCCTGTAGTACGCCGCCGTCTCCCCGTCCGACTTCCACTCCTTTGTATACGGGTAGCTAACACCCTTCGGTGGAAGAGAAGGCTCGTAGTCTCCGACTGCTACATGTGCGTTCGGTATAGGAGCGTCGACAGCAGTCTCGTCTGTGTAATGCCAGTTGCCTCCGGCCACGCTATCGCGCTCGTAAATATCGACCTCGAAGCCATGTTCGGTGAACTCTCGGTACGCAATCAGACCCCTGGAGTGCGAGAGAGAGCTGCGTTAGTGCTGGACACGAGGAGGATATGAGAGGGGCACGCACCCCACACCGGTTCCGATAACAGCAACCCGCTTGACCGGCCATTCAAACTGATACGAGTCAGGTTTCGAATTCGAAGATCCTTCAGCACTCAAAGGCTGCTGGTGAGAGTACTGCCCAGCGACCGCGGTCGCGAGCTGAAGCACAGTGATCAAGCCCGCTTTCATAGTCGTGCAGTCGAGAGACAGGGGCGAGAAGGTGAGATGTCGGTCGCCACAACCGGGGCCGTCCTAGACTTAATACCACGAATTATGTACCTCCTTTAGACCATACCTTTTAGAAATGGCGTCAGTACAGATGACTGTCGATATAGGGAAAGCGTCTTACATGAGGGTTCTTGTGGTATCAAGTAGAGGTAAGAGTGCGAATCTGGCGTCAAAAGGCGCAAGAGGTCGAGAAGCTTGGATGATCAAAGCGGCACTGCCGGAGCACACCCCGGATTGAGAGTACCATGAAGGTGCTAATAGACCTAGCGAAACCGAAGCTGGAATTATACCACTATGTACTAGTACAACAAGATGAGATAGAAATACAAAGTAAAGAAGTTGAAGTAGGCCTGCTAATTAACCATAAGGAAATCGTCAAAAACGTCGCGATCGTTGAATACACCATAAATCACAGTCAGAAAAGAGAGTTTACTCTTACAACATCCATAATCTATCATGGACAAGGCAGAAAATTCGCCGGATAACCCCCCTATCCCCTTCATACGCCCCAGCCCCTCGCGCATATCGCGCAGCATGCCTTCGTTGACGGAGGCACTGTGAAGAGCGCCGGCGCATGTGAGTATGACGGCCAAGTGTAGGGCAACCGTCGACCCCCGGGGTCTCCCCGTTCGGTAAGCTTCCGACGCGCTCCACTCTACCACACGCCTGGAGGGTAACGGCGCGCGCAAACCAAGCTTCGCGACCTTAAATCGGTCAGTGGATAAACCTGCCCACCACATCCCTCGGATTGCGTATAGCCTGAATACCCAGAAAGGATCGACACCTCTCATCCCTCACCCCTCGCCCCCTCCTTCAGCCTCCTCTCCGCCAGTGAGTGCTCCACGCGGCGGCGCGGGCCCTTACGCAGAATGGGCAGGGCTGGATGGCTTAAGTGCCATCTCTTCCATGTCCTTCACAAGCTCCTCCGCGAACAGCTTGAAGTCTGTCTTCGAACAAGCCCTTCCAGGCTAAACAGCAGGTCAGCCACTACACGCTTTCTCTGGCGGACGGACATACCTTGAGTGCATAGACCACAAGCTCCAGCTTCTTCTCCTGGGATTCACTAGAAGATGAGGATGCGACAGGCTCCTTGAGAACAAGCCGGAGAGCGTTCTCTTCGCTTTCATATGTGCAGCGCACTGCGCCGCCTAGCTTCACGTTCATCGACACCTGCCACAGGGGCTCCCTTCGGAACACTGGAGGACGCAATCTTCAGTACGAGCAATACGATGCAGATATGCGAGAAACACCCACACAACCGTTCCCCACCCGACTTCCGGTCTACAAGCACCTTCACGACGCCGACCATCCCGCTCGCAAACGGCCCACTGCCGCGCCTAACGAACAGCTTCACGCCCTTCACCTCGTGCTTGACGCGCTCGGCTTCCTCTCCCGTCACATCTGGACACATCCGTCAGAATACGGTCTAATCCAGGAAGAGGACGAAACGCACGCGCAACTTTACCCACTGCACTATTTCGCACCTTCACAGCGCCAATCGCATGCCCATCCTCATCCACCTCGCCCTCTCCGTCCTCCTTCACCTCTTCCGCTTCAGCCTCCTCACTCTTACCCTCAGGCGCAGGCGAATTCGCATGCAGATTCCACCCCACACCCCCAAACGCCAGCTTCGGCCCCGCAGGGGACCCGAACGCGCCTGCAGAGCCAGCAAAAGCACTGAACGCCTTTGCACCGAACGCCGGACTGCCAAAGGTGCTCGGGCTCCCGAACACACTCCCCACTGCACCTGACGCTCCAACTCTCGCTACAGGCGTCCGCACGGGTGAACCGAACGCCGCGTGCACTGGGCCCGCGGGCGGGGGCGTGCTGGGACGCGGGGCAAACTGTGATGGTGCTGTTTTGGATACGGCGGCGAAGAGGGCGGAGGGCGCTGGGACGGAGGCGTCGGTTGCTGCAGAGGAAAAGAACGAAGTGCCAGAAGAGGAAGTGGGTTTCGTGGTTGATTTCGAGGTGGAGGAGGAGGGTAGAGCCCATGCGGGGACCGGTGGGGGCGCGGAGACGGGAGGGAGGGCCATGCGTTCTGGGGCGGCAGGTGGGGAGGGCGAGCGCAGCTTTGGCGTTGGTGCTGCGGTTGGTGTGGGCTCGACAATTTCTGGTGAGGGCACGAGCTCCGATGATTCGGTGGCTTCAGAAGTGACTGTCGGCACCTCAGGGGTGACGTCGATCATTTCCCAGTTCTCTGTTTGGGATTCTGGTTCTGGTTCGGAGAAGGAGACCCTCTTCGCGGGCGTCACATCCTACACGTTCGTTCGGGGAGGGTGATAGATGTGGTTAGACGGAGCGGCCTGGAGAGAGACGCGTGGCACGCCACAGGACGACGTACAGGTTTCATGGGGGACGATGAGGGTGAGGGGCCGGGGGGCGTCTTGCATCGCTTGTTCGGGTAGATGTTGGACAGATTCTACGCGTCTTTTTAGTCGGAGGATGCAAAGATAGAACAATTGAGACGTACCCAAGGATAGCCGAGCTCCTACAGTCCAAGAGCACAACCGACAGCATGAGTCACCATATTCGCTGCCATGAGGTAGAGGGAGGGTGGTGTACTCACAGCTGTCGGCTCATCGAATCCGTCGTGCGGCACCTTGCGTTTGAGTGACGCGACCGAGTCGCGGCGAGTGGCACTGTACGCCTTCACAGCGGGCTGCTTCTCCTCTACCCGGTCTACGGGCGGGTTCATCGCGGTCTTCTCGTGTTCCATCGTCGACGAGCTTGTGTGCCTTTCGATCATAGAAGGGACGATTAATAAAGGGCTCACGCAGTCAGCAGCCACTGCAGGGATGGCGTACTCACGTCTCGACCGAACTAGTCGTGGAGCCCGATGCCTCCTTGCCTCCACGTGTAAAGGCGTATCCTACGGTTGCGGCGACGGTCGCGATGCTTGCAAAGACGAAGTTGAAGTCGCTGATAGGGAACATAGCGTTTGCGTCCTCTTACAAAGGAGGACGGGGGAATCGATTTGGGGGAATTGGCGTTAGATAAGTGGCCTGCAGGTGTGATATTGCGCAAGGGTATGAGTAACTTTGGTCAAGACCCTGGTAGATCGTGAGGGCTGTAGACGGAAGGCGCTCGAGGACGGAGAATAGGAGGAGAAAGGTTCTCGGGACCGGTGGGCGCCTCTAAAAGAAGGAAAAGGTAAGGAAAGAAAGAGCCACCCGCTTTCGGATAAGACTCGCTATTTCAAGGCGCCTCGCGAGTTCTAGTTAATTCCGGACGGATGCTGATGCCTGCATCTCGTTCCATTCCGCTGCATTATGTCGGCGGTGAGAACGATGCCTCGCGCAGGGCACGAGTTCCAGAGGGCACGCGGTCGAGCTGCTGGGCTTTTGGGGTTGCGCGGACACGTGTCGTCAAAACATGATTAGGGTTGTCGGGCGAAGGATCGAATGCTGGACTGGATGCTCCGGAGCTGTAGTTTTGGGCGATAAGGAACGTGCAAGTGCAGGCGCTCGCATGATGCAGGAGGCGGCGGTCCCGGAGCTGCCGGATCTCGGCCCTTGTAGGGTTTAAGCGCACAGAAGCGCACAAACCGAAGGAGGATCACAAAGGATCATCATAACGGTTTTCAGGCAGTACAAGCCAACTTGACCATGCATCTCTCCTCACAAGAAGTGGCGCTGTGTCTTTATAAAACGAGACGTGGAACACAATGGGACCTGGATGAAAGTTATGAAACTGAAGGCAAGCGCACGATTGGGACCGAGATTTTCAATCTCGCGCCGACGAACGTCGAACTCAACCTTGACTTAACCTATGTAGTTCTTCCAGCAAACTAGCTTTTGAGTCGTTAGGGGGACTCAGATCTGGTTTTGGCGGCCCCGATCTGCGCCTATGGCCCTGCCCGGCAATAAGAATCGGGTGGCACCAGTTCTTGGGGCCTACGTGGGCAGAGTGATCAAAGCTATCCTTCGGTTTCGGGTAGGTTTTATCATAGCGTGCGGTTGTGTTAGAGGAAGGGCAAGGCTGAAAAGCGAAAAGGGACCTGGACATGGAGGCAGAAGTTAAGCCCAACCCCGAGGTCAAACCTGAGTTTTGCAGCGGAGCGTGTTTCAAATCGGCCTTAGATCCAAACAAACCCTTTCGCTAAGCGCCCGTGCTCCGTCACAAAAGATTTGGCGCTGTCAATATGGTCGGCAGTTGAATCAACGTCTATATAAGAGATGCATGAGAGCAGACTGGCCCATTGTCCTCAATTGCAGCATGAGGCAGAAGAGGGAGAGAGAAGCCGGGTTATGCAGTAGTAGCCACTATGTACTTGAGGTATCAAAGAGAACGAAAAGGAGACAGATAAAAAAGAAGAGAACAGGCCTGCAAAGTAACTACAAGCAAAGGATACAGGGAGGAGGCCATGTCAAAGACACATAAATCATAGCTAAAACAGACAGTATAGGCTTACAACATCATCAGAGATCATGGAACAAGACATTCATGGGGAGAGGGTAAGATAAATAGAAGAAGAAGAGAGAGAAAAAACGAAACGAACAAGGAACAAAATACATTAACATCCAAAAAAGAGCGAAAACCGACCGCACTACGCCAAATCATCTGCCAAGATCCCCTTCACGCCCCCACTCTGCGTACGGCCCCCGTCCCTCGCCCGCGCAGTATGCATCCTCCGCATCTTCCCCTCCTCCTGCAGCCCGTCATACGATACATCATCCTCATCGTTCCCTATCCGATCCTCCTCATCCGGCCTCGTCACAGGGAACGGGTAATGTTCAGCCTCCTTCGCCACCGGCACCGGCACTGGCACCTGCTTCTTCCCCTTCCGCTTCTTGCTCACCCCATCCCTCGACTTCGTCTTCGCCACACGGGGCGCCGACGGCGGAGTCTTGGCGTCCAGCGACGACGAGGCCGGAGTGGACGCGGGAGTGGACGCCGAAGCATCCGACGAGGACGACGAGGGCGACGCAGAGGGCTTGGTCACCATCGTAAATCGGTCGTCGTCCGGCATGGGTGTAGGCAACGACGGTTCCACCCAATCGTCTTCGATATCATCCTCTTCTCCCTTCCGATACTCGCCCACATCAAACCGCGACATCGGTCCGGGCGTCACAGGGTCGTTCACGTCTTCCTCCGTGTCGTTGTCGTCTCTCCTCCGCCTGCTCCCGCTCGAGAGGGACGCGGACATGGAGCGGGTATCGAAGAACTGGTCTCCACTGTCGTCGTCATCATCTTCCTCGTCGTCCTCGTCCTCGTCTTCCTCGCCTTCTTCTCTCCGCTTCTCGAGGCCAGACAGCGCATCGTCCTCATCATCAATATCAATATCATCTGGCTCCGAAACTGATTCCAGCCCCATATCGTACTCCGAATCGTCAGGCCACGACGGAGGTTCATCTTGAATCGTTAATATCGTCCTGGGAAGCTGTTTTTTTTTCGTCAGTATCTGTTTGCAAAACAAGCGCAAAACTCACTTCTGAAATCCGCTTCCTCAAATCAATCCACTCCTCCTCGCTCCGACACAAAAATCCAATCAACATACTCGGATCCAGGCCCGACAGCGGCATCTTCCTCACGCGGTCGCAGTGGAACGTGCTCAGCTCTGCCCCGCTGTACGCAGTGCAATAGTGCAATTGCACGGGGTCCAGCCCATTAGCGCTCCCACTCACACTATTACTACTGCTGCCGCTGCCTAGGTCAGCGACGCGGAGGTCCGAAGGGGAAGCAGGAGGCTGGCTGGCCGACCGCCAGCGACCCTGAGATGGTGGAGTAACAGGCGGCGGGGAACGTGACTTGGATCCACTCGAACTCGCTTCCGAGTCGGTGGAGTACTGCTGCTGCAGAGGAGAAGGGGACGTGGGGGCATGGTAGGAGAACGTCGACGACGCGGTGGCGGAGGTCCGCGAGGACGAGGGGGAGGTAGGCAAGCGCCGGTGATTTTGGCCTTTGGGGAGTTTGTTTGACCTGTCGTCCTCGGATGACGACTGTTGAGATTGTATGGGCGAAGGACCCGGTGGTGGGGGCCTCAGAGGAATAGCAGGTCTCGCGTGGTGTGGGTCGAGGTAGAAAAGGTTATCAGCCTGGGAGCCGACGAAGTAATAGGAGGATTTTGGCCGTCCACCGGCAATCCCAACGCTTTGCGGGAATGTGTACAATGCCTGAAATGAATCATGAGCTGCGTTCTCCGTGTAAGGGGACGGTGGACCGACCTTAATAGAATTGTAGTAGATAGGATTTACCCCCTCGATACCGAGGCGGACACCCACGAGAACAAGCACAGGGCGATCGCCCCACGACTTGGTATGTCTACGCGGGGAACGTCCAAAGTGGTCCCCATGCGAAGCAGCATGAACATCCGTTTGGTACACCATGCCATCGACTGCGATAGCCACTCCAATCCCGGCATCGGGGTAGGCATTCACCAGAGTCCTGGGGGTTGATTAGCATCTCCAACCAACAGCTTCTAGTAAAGCTCACTTGATTGCTCCAGCTGCGACACTAGGTCCAAACCACTGACCGACATCGGTACCAAACTCCTTGCCTGCCAGCGCCATACGGTGGACACTGAACGGTGCCTCAGGCACAGGAGTGTCAAGGAACCAGCTCAAGATATGAACGTATGACGCGTAATCGGCAGTTAATACCGGATACGGTGGCTTTCTCCAATCTAAAAGTAACGTTAGGGCTTGAAGACCTGGCTAATGAAAAACTCACCTCGTCCTAAATGAACATGGATCAATGCGTTCGCGAGGAGGCTCTGCCCTGTTCGGAGCATGCAGCCCCATCCCGAATCGCTTGACCAAGTCTTTTCGCCACCCCAATTCCACGCACTCTTCTTCACGGATGAAGTGCTCAAGGCGTCCTGGCTGCCCACGCAAAGATCAGCAAATCGACCATCCTTGATGGGCAGCGGAAAGTGGGAACGATAGGTAAGCCAGACCCTGGAAGTGAAGTCGATGTAAAAAACAGGAGGCCAGTTGACTCCTGGATTGAGTTTCTGAGATTGCTCGCTGGTCAAAGAACCAACCGAAGACGTGGACGACCTGAAGGAGGTGGGCGAGGCAGACCCCCGACGTGAGGGCGAAGGAGATACGGAGTTCCCCGGCTCGTACCCAGGGTGCTGAACACCAAGCAGCCATATGGGGTCTGTGCACCTATCTGGCGTCGAATCACTGTCGAGGAGGTAGCGCACTGCCTTGTCGAGATGCCCCTTGCCGTGCTTCGCAGCAGTCAAGAGGGCTGAGCCCTTGCTCTTGGGGGAAGTGTGGGTCGCCAGGAGTGATGGTAGAGAGAGATCGTTGGAAGAGGAGCTAAACGTGTGCGAGAACCAGCCTGAAAGTCGTGTTGGCAAGTCCCCCCCGACCCGGCTCGATGGATAGTGCCTGGCAGGCTCAACAATAACAGGAGGTTCGTCAACGTCGGGACTGGATCTTTTCCCTGGCAACGGCGTGCTGTGGACCTCTGGCGACGGTGAACGCCCTATCCCTGGATCGGTTACACTCTTAGATCGGTCTCGAGTAGACTGTTTCTGTAGGAATTTGGGGAGCTTGGACGGCGCATGCTGGGCTGGCGATGATGTCCGTGAATTCTTGCTGCTCATGAGATCAATCTGCACGCCGTTTAGCCCAGTTCAAGATCCGGGGCGCCTACACACCTCGCTATCTCAATTGGCACCTCGGCGAGCTCCTAAACCATCCACAGTGAGCTCGAGGCCGTTCATCGGTCGCCGATAACAGTCCTCACCGTCAGGAATTGACTCGAGCGTTGTTCGTGTCAGTATCGCTATGCAGAGGTCGACCCAGCAACCTGTAAGTCGTAGAATAATCAGATGGTGGACGTTGAGCAGAACAGCGTGGTCGCTGTCGGAGACGACGACGAAACAGCTCTCGCCGCCGTTGTTCTGGCGTGACGCGTCACAGTCACATGGCTATGTCGCCTGTGACTGTGACTTATGTCTCAACTTCAAAAGTCGAACCAAAACCCTTGTAAAAGCCCCAGAAAGTCCTTGAAAACTGGATGGGTTCACTTCCAAAGCCCTGTTTATTTGAATGATGCAGTTGACTCGAGCTTACGTATAAAATTTGAAGCACAAGAAGAAGAGAGGGAAGGTGAAAGCACCGTTTTGATGGGATTCTGCTCAACATTTGCTCGAGATCGGTTGTCTTGTGAACTACAAAGAGACACAGAAGGGGGGAAAGTAATGAGATACGAGAGAAAGAAAACATATATCTACGCTTAAGACCCTCGTAGATATACAGGAATGGGGCAGCCGTAGAGGGTCAGCAGGATTCATGACACTCCTGCCAAACTCATGAAGGCCATGATCAGGTACATGTCAAATCGAAGACGCACCTGGAATTCTTCTTTTTAGCTCTAACGAGGTAAGAGAAGGACATTAATGTACATGGAGTCATATACAATGGTACACCATGGTCATGATACTGTAGCTCCGACATGATATCCTTTCTAACCTACGATCCAATGTGTCTCTCCTACGTCTCCCTCAGACGATATTATTATCTAGACAGAACCTTCTTCTCGACATCTTCGCTGCCCTTCGACTTCCTGTATTCCCAACTTTTTCCTGTCATGCATTCCGATGTGGGAAAATATGCGGACGAAGCGGGACCATGAATTGATGCGCAACAACATTCCTTAACCTGCCACCATCTTCCACTTCTATCGAAGACCCATCCTAACCTTGTCACCGCGAAGCCGTCCAACGCCAATGATTGACGAACAATTTAATTGCGTGACCTGGGGTAGCCAGCCCAAAGCCAGCCAGCAGACTTTAGGTTAATCCTCACGGCACCATTCCAGGGGCACCGCTGTTGCTTTGACTTGGCTCTGGCATCGACGACACGGTCTCGGTGAGGCACCCAGGCACATGTACGACACTATACCGGTCGTATAAAGTTAAGCCCAGGGGCAAATCATCGTCAAAACGAGATTCTTGTGCGGCTTCTGTGTCAACACACGAATTCATAGACAGGTGAACACGGAACTGCCAGTCAAAGGCCAGTGCCAGACCTTTGAACAGCTTCGGTAGGATGTCAGTGCACCTTGTTCGTCGCCGCTAGAGCGATTTTTATGTGAGGAAGCATTCCGTTTGGAATTCATCATCAACATCTACTGACACTGTCCAACAGCGCAAACCCGGACGTCCAGCTGTGACCTCCTGAACCACGGACGTGTTTGAAGTCCGCAACTTGAGGGTAGCGGGGTAAGGTCCCGATGCTATCTGCACGCAATAGTCCCTCCCTGTCTGAATCCCGGTCCACAAGGCCTATCAGTTCAGTTCCGTTCAGAAGGTGGTACTCATCGCTCACCCATCCACTACTTGTGGGATCTCACATTTCGTCTCTTGCTGGAGTCTCAGCTGCCCTTCTGGAGTATTCACCTTGTGAAAAGGGCCTTCGCCCAAGGTGATCGTCGAGGAACAAGACGAGTATTAAAGCCCGACTCCTGCATGGCGACACCAAGCGCACTTACGCAACATGCTTTCAGCCATCGCGTTTCCTAAAGCAGAAGAAGGCGCCGGGATCGTGTCGCGAATCTGCGACTTCTCATGGATCAGAAGCCGTGGCATAGCAGCTTAAATCTGCGAGGGGCACCCAATCTCCGGACGATAAAAGCCCGACGGGATAAATCCTGGAGAAAGCCAGGAGGCCTCAGACCTACTCGAGTACTCACGCGTCGCGCCTTGTCTTTGCTCCCCGATGATTCTCACAACGCGTCTCTTGACGCTCGCGGCTCTCGCCGTCGTCGCCTCTGGTGCGTACGGCGCCCCATATTATGTATATGTTCAAATCATTGACAAACTTGAGCAGCTGTGTCGGTGCAGCTTGTCCCCCCTGCCCTGAGAGGAGTGCCCAACTCTGTGTCAGAGGACACTCCAGACCTCGAGGGCAGGCTAACAGACATCGATACCATTGTCTCTACTGCCCAAATTGTGGAGCAGAAGGATGGTCCCACGGCCGACTCGCCCCCCAACCAGCCTATCTCAGATACTGTCGTCACTGCCGTCGATGGAGAGCTCACAGAAGCGGGTGCCGCCACGCCTTCGAACTCCACTAGCAACGGAAGGAGGACGTTGCCAAAGAAGCGGCGTGCTGTTAGCGACTATAACCTCGTGTTCTCGGGTACGGGAACCAGATCCACAGATAGGGATGCGTCGATCCAGGGTACTGCATACCTGACCTTCCGCGTCATCGACAACTCGACCTACAACGTGGACGCGTGCTTGGACTTCTGCTCTTCCGAGCCCAAGTGTGGTGAGTACACATACCTGAACCCTTAACTTATCAAATATACTTACCTGATAACCATATCCCCTAAAATCTAGTTTTTGCGAACCTGTACTATGAGTTCAACAACGAGAGGTTGGACCACTTCGACCGGGAAAAGTCTAACCTTAAATGTGCGATCTATGGCGACGTTCATACAGCGGTTGAGAAGACGAACTTTGGAGGGCAGCAATCGTACAGCACTGGCAACTCGCTGACCTACATCCAGCAAAGCAGTGGATGGGCGTCCAAGGATCTACTCGAACCCGATGTTCCGGAGGGCTACGAGCTGGTATTTGGACCTCTAGATGGCGCGAACAACGCCCCAGGGGTGAGTTGTCCAACTTTAGGATTCGCTCATTGATCCGGTGCGCGCAATATCTAACTAAAATCTTCTACTGCATAGTATATGGGCTTCGCTTTCCTGGACAAGTATGATGTGGATGCGTGCGCGCGCGAGTGCAACCGTCGAGGCGCAGATGGGAATGGTGGTGCGTGCCAGTACTTCAACATCTGGCGCGCAGTCGTGAGCGGCGTGCCTACGACCTACACATGCAGCATGGTACGCGCGACGAACTTACCTTCAATTTGGAAACTTTAGTTTACTGATATACATCCGTTATCCCCGCTTACATAGTACTTCATCGTCGCGGACGCATCTACTGCAGTCAACACCGGCCAAGGCGACCTTAAAGTCACATTCTCCCGCGGATACAGCCGAAAGAACTACCTCATCGACGGTGGATTCGAAGGCTACACCGAATGCGCGTCGTTCTGCTTTACGGAATCCTACACTAACTGGGTCGCCAGCAGCCCGGCGGGCGGGTATCTCGATGCCTCTGTCTTCTACTTCAAGACTTATGCGCGTAATGGGCATGGCTCTGCCCTGCTCGGCTCTGCTACATTTGCGGACGACAAGTCCGGCACACTCAGCGTCGCCCAGCCGCTCAAAACAGAGGCTGGGAAGAAGTATCAAGTCGCTTTCTTCCAGAACAGCGCATTCAGTGGTCCAACCTTCCAGGCAAAGTCCATTGTCCAGGTGCTTTGGAATGGCAAGGTCGTCGAGACGATTAAGCCAGGATTTACCACCTGGAAGTTCCATTCGGTGGACGTGGTAGCGGTGGGTAATGATATTCTGGCTTTCAGCGGTGGGTCTGCTCCTGCGTGGACCTTCTTGGATGACGTTTCGCTGTGGCCCCTTTTCCAGTAGAGAATAACTCTACTCTGAACTCTCCTTTATTTATCTATCCCCTTCAACCTCTCAGAACTCGGACTCTCGCTTTCTTAGCTTTATGCCAGGTCTTCTGAGGCCGTGCAGTTGTAATCCGGTTCCATAATTGTTAATAGCGATCATATTTCTTTAAAAAAGGAGGGAAAACGGATTTGAATGCCGCTTGAGGTGGATAAGGGCCCCGCCCCTCCCAAGCCTACCCAAGGCCATCGTGTTAAGAACGGGCGCTTAAAGTAGCACATTTTGCGATATTTGGATCCGAAGCCGATGACACTGAATGATCGGCCGTGCGATACTTACGGTCGCCGTCGGTCGGCCGCTGAACCGGCTCAGGCTTCTGGTTTCCTCCGCATCCATCATGATAAAGTTCGGCCGCTCAGCTTATCAAGTCGACTCCTTCCTCCCCCATTGCTGAGCTTATTGGACAACTACATGGTCCAGATGGTCTCCATCGGAAATGGAAGTACCATGCCATACAGTCGGCGACTAGGTATCTCTATCATCGAGCTCGATTCTTCGGAAACAAGCCATCCATGGCTCGATGCCAGGCGGCCGAAGGACTTCACTTCCCGAGTGCGAGGATTCATCATACTCGGCTGGCTTCCACTCTCGTCTGGGACCGATACGATTTGTATCTACTATCTGAAGGTCTTGCCATTTACAAGGCATTCAATGGTAGGTTTGTGCCATTTCCTTCCATTTTGCCGCCTCCCCCCGTCGACGATACTATGTGGTCTCTTTTGCTGCGGCCGCGCGGGCCTCGGGCGATCACCCTTTCCCAGATATTGTGACCCGCCATGTTCTATGAGGTATCTTCATTGCGTTATATGGTATATTTAGGCTGTTCGAATCCTCCTCGTATCCCCCCGTGGTGAGTGGTCCCAGAAAACTCCCTCCCGAGCGCATTTATGACCAGCGTTTAATTTAGGTGTCCATCCTGGGTATCTCGTCGCTTTTGCCATGGCCCAATTAACAAATATGCACAGGGCAACTGTCTCGGACACGCTCCGTCTGCGGAAATCTGGCCCACTTGCTACTTCGTGATGACGGTGAGCTCCCTCCCTGGCAGCTGTGAATCATAGTGGGTCGACGCTTAGCCGTTTGTCATCGGCCAAGGGCAGCTAGGAAAATCGCCCCTGAATTGTTCTTCTTGTTTTGTTCCTTCGGCATAGATGGACTAAATATTTCATTTGCTCGCATTCGGGTCTATTGTATTTGGTGGTGCACGATCGCGCTTCTTGTTTTCGCGCTGACATATTGGTGGTGTTTGAACCGATCTAACGAGGGAGCATCCCAGTATCGACCAGCTGGCCCATGCCATGGCGAACGTCTCGGATTCTAAGGTGAGTGGTTACAATAGCTCTCATTCGCTCGTACCACATCTTATTGGTGATGCATCATGAGGAGGTCCCTGACGGAAATGGACCTTTCAGCGTATGTAATAGCCGTCTTCACTCAATAAGGCGATACTTTTAAGGGGGATCACTTGCGCTTCAACCACCACCATCAGGCTCATCTGTCTGTCATGACTGCCCCCGTCCCTTCTTTCGCCCTCGATAAGTTACCCTGCGCCAACGTTTATGGAGCCTGTTCTCAGCCAGGAACCATGTCGTGCAGTGCATGCAGGCTTGTTTCGTACTGCTCAGCGGTATGTTTATTTTATCTTTCGCAACGGAACGTCCACACTCATGAGATAACCTCAGTCATGCCAGAAAACCCATTGGAAGGTACATAAACGAGGTACGATTGTCATCGATTTGCTGGATCGCCGATTGAAAAAGCTTTCTTTAGCCTGCAAAGACCCTATGAGGTCGAAAGATTGGCTACCTGTTTGGATACGCGTGAATCGCTCCCCCAGATTTACGACTCAAGCCCAGGCGGAGCAGGAGAAGGAGTGTCGCCTCACCGGTGATATACCACTTGGATATTCTCTGTACGTCTCAACGCATTTTGCCTGCTGAGCATGCACTCATCTGGCATAGCTGGGGATCATCGCCCGCTGTAGACGTGATAAACCTGGACTTGAACGAGAAGGATGCGACGATGGACTTCAAATTGGCGTTCCCAGGTAAGGCAGGATATGATGTGATCCATGCTATTGTTGCTGATACATTCACGTTTAGCATGTGGAGACTTCCGCAACGTTCTGAAGACTGTCAACTCCCTCCCTTCGGACTATTCCGGGGACCTCACCATCTTGATCAACGACAATATTCTGACAATCTCTGCGCGCCATGTCATTCTCCTCATCCTCTTAGGCACTACGGCAGATGAAAGTTTGGCAGCCGACCTCGCTCTTCATTTCTGGTACTCTGCATTTGTCCCGGTCGAATACAAGGAGAAATACTCTGAAGCCGCGAGGTTATTCCTGGACAGTCTCGACGAAAATGAAGACATCAGTCCGCCCGTCTTCCTCGGGCCCAGCTCAAATATGCGCTATCCTATTACACACGAAGATTGCGAAAGCTACATACGACACTGTGGCGTGACCCGCATCCCCGCATCTCAAGCTCGAGGGGAATACTTCCGTATCATGCATCTATCTCTACGAAGGGACTACTTCTCCAAGATCTACTACAACATGAGGCCATCGCACCGCGTCGGTCTACAGGAATATCGTCGAACCGGTGTCGTCCTGCCGTTTGGTGCAGACCTTTCTCGCTTCAGCGAGCCCAATTCTTCCCTGTTCTTTTCGTGTGGTTGCTGGTTCCAAAGCGATACGGTGGGATGGTCAAGAGTGAGAGAGCTGCGACTGCGACAAGAAACGACAAGAGACTGCTGTGCTGCGACGACGACGACAAGAAAGACACGATGCAACACGAATGTATTGGATGAAGAAACGAAAGGAACGCGACGCGTCGCAAAAGCCAGCAAGCTGACTAAGCTCCGAAGCCGCCACACAACTCGACCAAACACGAAGCCGCGCCAACCTCGGCTCTACTCTACTCTAGCGTCTATCTATCCTACTCTACTCTACTCTCCTCTATCCTCTCTGGAGTGGGGCCACCCCACTCCATGCTCCCCCCCCCGAAAGCAGCGCCGTCCCGGCGCGAAAAAAAAAAAAAAACAAACAAAAGCAACGAAAAGAAAAGCGAAACGAACCAACAGCCGCCTCCCCGCGGACACTCAGAAAGCGAACAACCACCACCTCTAAACACCACAACAACAACCACCCCTGGCGTGTCCGAGCCCCGCCCGACGCCTCATCAACCGACGTGTCCGAGCCCCGCTCGACGTCCCAGCCTCGTACCACAAAACCCTCACTCCTCACCGCTCGAGTCATCCCCTGACTCCTCCGACTCCGACTCTGAATCCGAACTCGCACTCCCCGCTTCGCTTGCCCCTTCCAACAACCTCCTCTCTGCCTCCACTTTCTGTTTCTCTTCCTCCCGTCGCTCCTTCTCTCGCACCTCTTCTGCGGCCATCCTCCTCTTCTGCTCTCTCTCCAGCCTCGACCCCTTCTTCGGTACGAACCCCCGCAGCCTTCTCGCACTGAACCTCCCACTAATCTCCACCCCTCCCAGCGTCTCCAACACATACGAGTTCACCAACCTCCTCACCACCCTCCTCGGAACCGACCACTTGGGTAAGAGTTTCCGATCGCACTTGAACGTCATGTCCAAGTCGCTCCGGTAAACTTGCACCAGCTGACCCGGCTTAAACACCACCTCCCCAGGTCTCTTCGCCAACACCCTCCGATCAAACGCCTCCTTCCGTCTCACCGCGTGCTTCACCATCGCCGCGTACCCGTCCAGCCTCTGCTGAGCGACGTACGCCATTTGGCGCGTAACATCCTCCTTTCCCACCGCCTCCACCGCACTGACCTCTACCGGAGTCCTCGACGTGTTGATGACCATCCCCAGTAGCAGCTCCTTCGGACTAAACCCCAACGCTGGTAACACCCGCCTATTCACCATCCTCACCGCCGTGTCCAAATGCTTCGGCCACGCCTTCGGTATGTCCTCTTTCTCCATCCCCTCGCAATCGTCGTCCCCTAACTCCGGCGCACACAGACGCTTCAAAACGTGAAGTAGAATCTTGTTCGCACCCTCCACCAGCCCGTTCACCCACGGAGAATACGCCGACACCACCTCCCTCTTAGTGTTCCACCCGTTACAATACTCCAATACATCTTGATTGTCGAAATGAGAACCGCCGTCCGTCATGAAGCATTCGGCCTCCACGTAGCAATTGAATATGGTGGTAAGGCTTTCGATTGTCGTCTTCGCTGAGCCAGACTTCTTGGACTTGAAGACCCAAACGTGTTGGGAATACACGTCCAGATACACACCCAGCGTATGGTACCCGCCGACGCCGACCGGCATGGATAGGTAATCGGCCACCAGCAGCTCGAACGGGTGCCTACGCGTGATCGGCTGCAGCAGAGCGTGAATGTGCTTGCTGCCGAAGTTCTTGCACGGACCGCAGTCCCGTATCGCCTCCAAGATGCTCGCGTCCAAGCCCGGGCTCCAGACCTCGTCCATCATCTTCAACTTCACCGCGTCCCTCCCCCAGTGACCCCCTTCCTCATGCACCTTCGCCGCCCGCCTCACCGCCTCTTCCCTCGTCAAGCACTCCACCCTCGACCTGGCCCTCGTACTGTTTCCCCCTCCCAATCGCCATAACTTGCCATCCTCGATAAAGTAGTCCTCCGCACGGTGCGCCGCTCGCTTCCTCTCCCTCGTCGATTCCCCCACGTCCAGCTCCACTAACGCCCTTATCACCTCCACGAACATCGGCTCATCCTCGTACCTCTCCAACAACGCGGTTGCCTCCACCAACTCCTCCATGTCCACTTTCCACAGGTCGTACGCCAACCCCGTAACCGCCTCCCAATCCTCCTTCACCGTCCACGCGCTCCCATCCCCTTCTTCCGTCTCCCGGCCCTCCGCCGCTCGACTCAACGCATCCGCCACAACATTCGACTTCCCCGGGATGTGCCTCACATCAACGATCTGGTGAGCCATGATTCCGCTCAACCACCTCGAGTGCGTCGCCCCCAGCTTATCGTTCGTCAAAATGTCCCTCAGCGCCTGACAATCCGTCTCCACCTCCACCGGGAACCCCCACACCATATCTGAAAACTTGTCCAGCCCGAACTTGAGCGCCGCAAACTCCGAAAGGAAGGACTTGTAGCGCCGTTCCGTCTTCGAGGTGCGTTTCGACGCGAATCCTATGGGATGTCGCTTGCTCACCTCCTTCCCACTCGCCAGTACCGTCTCAAACCTCTGAGCCAACACCGCCCCGAACGCATCCGCACACCCGTCCGTCGTGATCACAAAGGGCGAACCATCGTACTTCGGGTTCCTCAACACCGGCCCCGACGTCAACACCCCTTTCAACTTCAGGAACGCCTCGTCCTGCTCCTTCCCCCACCGGCCCTCCATCTTATACCCCGACATCACCCTCCTGTACACCGCCTTTGACGTCTTCACCGGCATCTCCACCCCCATTAGCACATCCCTCAACGGCCCTTCAATCGACGCGAACCCCTTCACCAAATCTCTGAACCACGCCGCCAACCCCAGAAACCTCGCCAACTCCAACGCATCCTTCGGCTGCTTCCAGTTCACGATCGCAGTGAGCTTCGACCGATCTGGACGAACCCCATCCCTCCCGACCGTCGCCCCCGCGAACACTACCTCCGACATGAATAGCTTCGTCTTCGGCGCCGACAACGACAACTTCCTCTCCCTACAACGTTCAAACACCCTCCTCAAGTTCCCCATCGCCTCCTCGAACTCGTCCGCCGCCGTCCCCGCATCATCCACGAAATTTTCCAACGTTCCATCCAGCACCATGTCGTGCAAATGCTCCGCCGTTATTTGCGCAAACTTCGATGGTGCGTTCTTCAACCCGAAAGGCATCTTCGCGTACCAGAAATGACCTCTCCCCTCCACGTAGAACGCCAAATACGGCCTCGACTTCTCGTCCACGACCACCGCATAAAACCCCGCCGCGAAATCGAACACGCACACGAACCTCTTCCCACTCAGCCTCCTTTGCTTCTCCCTAATATCCCCCTGCGGCATCGGCGCAATCTCGATTACGCGATTCACCTCCGCGAAGTTCTGACACACCCTCCACTTCGTCTCCTCCTCCTTCACCGTCTCCACCTCCTCCACTTCTCCCGGCTCAGGTACGTCGAAATACGAACCCAGCCCCGCTTCCACGCACTGCTGATTCACTCTCCTCTTCAGCTCCTCCAACGACAGCCCCACCCCCGCATGCGCCTTCTGCGCCAAGGTCGTCGGTGAGACGCACTTGACCTTCATCGGGTCACACTGCTCTATCACCCCGGCCTCCAACATCTCATCCAACTTCCCATCCAGGTACTTCCGCTGCGGCGGCGTCAACGGCCTCTGGCGCGCCTTCAACGAGAACTTTGCACCCTCCGGTATATCCAACGTCATCACCGCCCCTTCCGCCTGCACCACCTCCCCAACCGACAACGCGAACACATCAGCGAACTCTTCCACCAGCTTCACTACTCGCTCCCTCTCCGCCTCCGTCAAATCCTCCCCAATCTGCACCTGCCCCACAACCGCCGCCACACGCTTCACCGCAAACGGCTCTGTCTCCCTCGTGAAGATAGACTCCCCTCCGACCGCAAACACGCTCACCGGCTCCTCCATCACCGCTTCCTCGCAATCCTCCGTCACCATGCACACCGGTACGTCCACTCCGCCCACTAACCTCGGGTCCCCTCGCTGACTTCGCAACTCCATTGACCCCCACTTATCACTGATCTCCACGCTGTCGTCACTATACTTGTGCACGACGGCAAACGCCTTCTTCAACGGCTTCCCGAATAAAAACTCCCAATGACCTCCACTGTCAAACACCTCGAACCACCCCCACGCGCGCACCGTCCCAATCGTAAACCATCCTCCCCATCTACCCCTGCCATCCACGATCGACCCGTCTGCCAACTTAAACCTCTTCACCGACTTCCTCAACTTCCCCAACCTCTCTTTGTTCGCCTCGTACACCCTCGAACACATGATCCCCGCCAACGCCCCCTCATCCCACGAACACCGCACCATCACCGTCCCACTCATCCCTTCGATCCCCAAATCACACTCGAACGGCTCCACCTGCAAATCCTCCTCGGGTCTCACGTCGAACAGGTTAAAAACATCTGATTCATCTTCGCTACGACATTCTGGTACGTGATTCTGATTGTCTTCTTTGTTTTCCTGCGACTGACTGACGGTTGCCTTCCACCCGATTAGGCCGACAACCCCTCCTCGTTTTCCGACTCGACCGACTCGACATCCACCCACCGCATCTCCAACGTCTTCTTCCCGTCGAACCCCAAGACCCTCGCGCACACTCCCCTCCACACCTGCTCCTTCTTCAACAATTGCCTCTCCTCCGGCACCGTGCAGTCCAACGACCTGTGCCCAACCGTCCCACACTTGAAACACTCCCCACTACACGCTCCCACCGCTCCCGGCTTTAACGGAAACGGCGTATCTTCACACACCCACCCATCAACCCCGTACTTCTCCTCCCATGCCTTCACCTGCTCCACGTACGCCTTCTTTCCTTCCGCTGTATCCGGATGATGTACTAACCCCGTCAGGGCTTTCCGCACCTTATCTTGAAGGTCCTTCGTCAACGGGGTCTGCTGCTGCCGCATCCTGCCCCAACCTACACGTCCACCACCTGCGCCTCCTCCCGAACCGCTACCACCTCCACCACCGCTGCCTCCACCGCCGCTCATCTTCATCGTCGCGATCATCGCTGTCAACGCCCGGATTTTCTCGTCTTGCTCGGCCCTCTGCCCCTTCATCATCTCGCTCATCCTCTCATCCTGCTCCGCCCTGTGCTTCCTATCCTCCTCCAAACCCTCCACTCTCGCCAGAATCGCCGCCATGTCCACATCCTTCAATGCCGCCACAAACTCCCTCCAATTCTCGTACGTCCCTGCCACCTTCTCCTTCAGCGCCCTGGGGAGATTGCTAATAACCGTCCTTATCAAATTCGCCGTCTCCGCGAAACCCGCACCCACCGCCAACTCCATCATCTCGTCCGCCATCACGACATGGGCCCACTCCAAATCCCCGTCCGCGTCCTTCACCTTCGTCACCAACTCCTCCATCGACAACCTCTTCCTCATCAACGCCTCTTCACAGTCCGCCACCGACTTCACCTTCGTCTTCTCCTTGAACTTCTCGAGGAACGCCGCCTGCACGGCCGACCATTCCGCCTTCTCTGCCGTCGGTAACCCGTCCCACCACGTCTCCGCCTCGCTATCCACCGCCAAGTAGTTTCCGAACACCGCCAAACGGTGCGCATCGTTCTTCTCCTCTGTGCCCCGGTTGAATGCTTTAATGAACGCCCTCGCCTTCTGCTTCTCTTTCTTCCCCCCCGCAAACTCGTTTATGGTGACCGTGACGACCATGTAGCCCTCGCCTTCTGTACTCGGAACGATGTTCTTTGCCGAAATAAACCTTCCTTTTTCGTCTCGGAGATTGTGCCTGCCACGCGCTCGCTCCAGTGTGAGCCGATCGATGGAATGTATGCTGTGAGAAACGGGACTGATGCTGAGGGAACCGAACAAGCGAATATATGCGCCGAGATCGCAACGATCCCGCGAGATCTAGCCGATGAGACCGCAGTAGCCGACGAGAATGACTCCGAAAGCCGCAAGAAAGCCTAAATCGCGTGCGATCTAGCCGATGTGACCGCGTGTGCTGCCAAGAAAAGATGCGCTGTACGACTCGATGCGGGATGAAAACCGCTGTTGTCACCAGAATGGGATGGTCAAGAGTGAGAGAGCTGCGACTGCGACAAGAAACGACAAGAGACTGCTGTGCTGCGACGACGACGACAAGAAAGACACGATGCAACACGAATGTATTGGATGAAGAAACGAAAGGAACGCGACGCGTCGCAAAAGCCAGCAAGCTGACTAAGCTCCGAAGCCGCCACACAACTCGACCAAACACGAAGCCGCGCCAACCTCGGCTCTACTCTACTCTAGCGTCTATCTATCCTACTCTACTCTACTCTCCTCTATCCTCTCTGGAGTGGGGCCACCCCACTCCAACGGCAAACCCTCTTCATGGATGGGAGTAAGTATACATTTTTTCCATTCTCAGTCATGTGTAAATGGGGCTAAAACACTATCCAGCCCCTGTGAAGTTATTGCGACTGGAAAGGCCCACGGAGCCAATCCTGAGGACGTATACGGATGTCTATACTTCTTCTTAACAGAACAGCTGCGCCAATTCCACAGGCGGCTTCGACAATTCAATATTTCCTTCAAGATAACGTCGTTCGGTGCCCCCCATCTCGCCAAAGCATTGCTTAGCCCTGATAAACCCCTCGTTGAATTCGGTCTCCCAAGTTCCATCCGCTTCGACCGCATCATGGTTTCAAACATCTTCGACGAAGCGTATGTCGGTCTGAAGGAAGCTTTGGTCCGATGGGGCCCATTCCTCTCTGCCCGGCCGCAAGCCATTCTGGTTGGGTACTTCTTGGACTGGTTCACTTCTCAGCGCAATGGAAGGATTGAAGGTGCACCAAAGGCGTTGGAGGATAGACTTCTCCGGCAACTATCTCCTCGGCATAAGGTATGAACCAGTTCCTCGCTGTTTGATATTCTGGGTAATAGCTTGGGGCTTGAACGACTAGGTTCCGGTGGACATGCCCCATGACCCCGGTACGTATTTTGGATACCTGCCGCTGTTGATATTCGTTTTGACCCGTGGTTCTTCGGCACAGAGGGTATGAATAACTGGATGTCAATGCACGACGAGGTGCACACACTCTACAAGAACTCGGAGCCATTCGCGACGTACCTGAGGAAGCAGGGCCTAGAGAGCGTCCTCCGTCAAACCCGGCTCATGTTGAAGGAGCATCACACCATCGTTCCTCATGTAAGTGGTATTTGTCTGGTGCAACAATCTGCAGGTAACTGACATCGGATATCTAGCGCTATGGTGCGCCCATGCGGGGGTCGTCAGATGCCCTGCCCGAGTTTGTGGATGACGATGCAATGTACTACAATGTATGTACAACCAGTGAACGCCGTCTACCCTTGAGCTAAATTTCTTGATCATAGGTTCGATTATCCGGGACTACATGGGGGGAACGCTCAGTCGAGTTTTCGCGGAGCTCATTGTAGAACACTTGGCAGATCCAACTTGGTCACGGCATCTTCCCCTTCCGATACGCAGTCAAGCCTTGAAGCGCCCAGGCTTGGGTAGGAGGTTCAAGTTGGAGCACAAGGAGTGCATAAATCACTTTCACCACTGCAACGTCTACGACACAAATAGGTAGTAATATATGGGTCCTTTCTATCTGCTTGAAGTTTCCAATAAGTCTTCAACAATAGGGCGTTTCACGGTAGGCCAACTTCGGACCAACTTGACCCTCAACTTGGCTCCCAACTTGGAGCCAAGTTGGACCATCAAAAATGCCCCAACTTCGCAAGTTGGATGCAAATCGGGCTCGCGACCACGATTTGCACCCAACTTTGATCCCAACTTCGCGCCTCGATTTGACATGTTTTTGTGTCTCCCTCCTGCATCCTAGAGTATATCACCATAATTATTGCACCGTTCTGTAGCTATGAATTACAGGAATTGCACTATCAAATTTTCAAAGGCTCACTTGCTTGCGTTTAAGCGTGATTCCCAAGTTGGACGATGACATTTTCCAACTTGGACCTTTGGACCAAGTTGGGGCTTTCACACCGGCGAAAACTGACCCCTCCAAAAAGACACCGAAGTTGGGGTCAAAGTTGGAACCCAAGTTGGGGCCAAGTTGGCCCTACCGTGAAACGCCCTAATGCCACTTTAGAATCGACGTTCGAATTTGACAAGTCCTTCTGGGCGCTTACCGTTCCGGCCGGCGAAGGGATTGTTTGAATCCGAAGCTGATCTGATACATCACGCCAGGCGTCGGCCGAGCTTTGGACTTGGTTCAACTTATTGCTACCTCCATTATCGAGTTCTTGGGATGACTCCATGAGTTCTGGTTCTGCCTTCCTGCGCCATAATCCTAGATTTCATCCTTCGTGAAAGCTCGATTCGGAATCCTCCAGCAGGAGTTTTGGCTCAAGGGTCTCTCTAATTTGAAAACGTTCGGGCGATCTACAAGTCGAGCCAAACGTTATCGGCTTTCTCAGGTCCAGGAGTCGGAGCGCTTGAAGAGCTGGACTAGGTAGATAGGTATGGTCGAGCGAGCTGGAAAGATGTGCCTCTGAACCCCTCAGCTTTGGACTACCTGGTGGCACGGTTCATGTATAATTGGGCCGCCTTTGTTGGAGGTAGGTAATGTGGATTCCGGTCCTTGGCCCTTCCCACCGCAGCTCTTTCATCTCATGACAACCTCATGCGAAGCTCCACCGATACTCACCAACCTCGAATCTTGTGTTTTTACGGAGCTCTAGGTTGCTTTCTCGCCACAGGTCATTATCGATCTGCTGGCTTCGCGGTGGGACAAAATACTCGCAGTTACTGTGCCGCGTAGCGAACTTCCACTGCACTCCTTTACGCTCACAGCAGAGGGGACGGTTGAGAGATTACGAAAGAACACTAAGCGAAGCTCGAAGCTTGGAAGGAAGATAGTCTGTCTGTACATATTGGGCCATGTGTATAGATTTCAATTCAACACGCGCTACATGCGATTCTGTATGTATGTCATTGCAAACCTTCACGCTCGTTGGATTGACCATTAGGCGGTAGACCTGACTCCATCCTTGACAGATTGGAAGGAAGGTCGGTCAATCAAACCTTTCGCCCATCTAGAAGTCAAGGTTAGACAACTACCACAATAATGGCGCAAAAAAGCGTCTAGTACGTACTTTTCAACGTTGGGTCGGGTAGAATAGACATCGCGGCCGGTGAGGGGAAGCAAGGAGAGGAGAGGTAGGTGGAATATATCCACCAGCGTGATCTCGTTCCCTGCAACATACTTCTGCTTCGACAGTATCTTCTCATAAACGTCTAGGCTGGCCTCCAGAGATGTAAGCAGCCTCTCGACAACAGCGTCATCTGGAGTTTGACCAAACATCCTAGCAAATGATTCTCGCTTCAGCATGATGCTCTCAGCATGACAAAAATAACGCGTAGGGGGTGACTTACGGCTTAAAGACCTTCTCCACGACGGCCTTTCCGGCATAAGCGTCATAATTGGCCTGCTCAACGGAAGCCGCCTGCTCGAAGTGGCCCTTTGCCTTCAGGTCTTTGGGAATGAGAGGGGTACCCTGGTCGGCGTATTTCTCGGCAATGTAGCGACTGATTGCCCGGGTCTCGTAGATGAGATATCCATCGTCGTCCTAGATATGCGCCATTAGATCATCGGTATGTGGGATAATAACATAGAAGGCAAGCCCTAAACTCACCAGCACAGGGATCTGACCGAATGGCTGCTTTTCCAGGTAATCAGGGGCCTTGTGTTCTCCTTTGCTTAGTTCGATAGTTACAAGCTTGAAGGGCACTTGTTTCTCGTGCATGACGGTAGCAACACGCTGGGTGCAGCTCGCTTTGGGGTTTCCGTACAAAGTAAGGACCATGATGGCAGCGAGACGAAAGGTAGATGCTGTTGGTTTAATGGGAGTTGGGAAGTTTCTGAGATAGTTCGAAGAGTGTGAGCGTATATATACTCCCGTATGCTGTCCAATAATTGCTCTGAGGAATACCGTACCTCCGAATACTTTGACATCTATGATCAAACCTCAAATCCTACTTACGCACTCTCTCAGGCTCAGCCGCACCCATCCCTGTTCAGAGCACAATGTTCATTGCCTGCTTACCGATCGCTGAATAAGTCAACTTCGATCACAACAGCTTCGTTGAACTTTGACGCTCTGAGGTTTGTCCCGAAACCCGTGCCTCAGTGATCTTTACGTGCAAGTATCTATGACAGAGTTTGTATGACAGAGTTTGACATCCTCGAGTGAGCGTGGATAGTAAGGCAGGACAAACTGCGGCTGACCATTCGCTGCGTAACAGTCATTACTGCTGACGCGATTGCAATCAGTACCGTGTGACCTAGCGCTTAATTTGGCGCCCAACTCCGCCGAAGCGTGCTGGAACGTGGTGAGAAATGGAACCTATTTCCGGAATGCTTCGTTTAGCTTCATGTAGCGAGATTACGCGAAGATGTAAGCGCGAAGATAAAATTTCGGTGGCAAGTCATACGATACAGCGAAGCATGTACATAGCAGAGACTCCGACGAGAAGGACAGCTCTGTGACGACCAACGTTTTACGTGAGGGTGGGGACGGTCCAGTCGACATACGTTGCCTCGCTGAATCCGAACTGGTTGGAGCTGTCGGTCTTGATGATGGTGGTGTTGGTGTTCTGGCCCTTCAAGAACTTGTTGACGAAAGCATTCAGGTCGTTGTTCTGGGAGCTGGGGAACGAGCAGTGATTGTGGCCACCGTACGACGAGACACCCATGTTATCGGGAACACCCAACGCCTTCCAGACCTTCGCAGCGGTGGTCATGCAGCCCCAGGTGGACTTGGGGCCGAGCCAGTCGATGCCAGAGTGCTCAATAACGAGGAGAGCACGGGGAGCGATGAGGGCGGCGTAGAGATGGTGATCCTGGGGAAGCTCGCGGATCTTGCTGGTCCAGCTGTTGAAGAGTGGGCTGAACCATGGGTTCTCGGTGACGATCTGACCAGCGGTTTGGGTGGTGCTCGCGCCAATGTCGTCGGAGATACGCCAGCATCCTGCACCTCCAGAGCCGGACTCCTGGGGAAGAGTCAATGCGATACGCGTGTCGAAGGCACCGGCGGTCATGGCGCCTTTGCCGTTTCGGGAGCATCCCGTAACAGCAATCTTCGTCAGGTCGATCCTGGAGTTGGGAAGGGTCTCGAGGACGTCGATGATTCGGGAGACACCCCAAGCCCAGGCCGTCATCGCCGACGCGCTGTGGCTGCTGCCATAGAGAGTGTAGAATTTGCCTTGCCCACGGCTACCCATACCATTCTGAGCGGCGATGTCGTCGTTGTTGAAGTTGATGGTTGCAACTCCGGACATGGCAGGAAGACTGGATGCTCCGTAGGCAATGAGGACGGGGACCTGACCGCTGCCGGATGGAATGCTGATGGATGGGCTGAACGAGATAGTCTTTCCGCCTTCCGTCACGGAGATGCTGAGCGAGCTACCACTGATGGAGCCAGTAACGGTGGCTGGCTTGGGAGGGAGGGTACCTGACTCTGTCTTCTGGAAGAGCTCGAAGATCTCCTTCCTGCGGCACTCCCAGTCTGCCTTCGTGGTCACCTTGCGCCCGTCGAAGAAGGTGAAGGGATCGGGAAGCTTCTGACTGGCGGGTTTGCCGAGGTTGGCGGGAAGGCTGACGGTGCAAGCGGCACCAGGAGTGGTCCCAGGGTTAGTCGGGGTCGCGTCAGGGGTGCTGCTCGTTGAGGTAGTGGTGACGCTCGAACTCGAGCTCGTGCTGCTGGAAGTGGTGACCGTCGTCTGGGATCCTCCTGGCAGGCACTGAGAGTAGAAGTCGTTAAGCTTGTTGCAAGAGTAGCCTGAAATGCACGTTGTGGCACCAGACCAGCCAACACCGCCGCCTGAATGTCGAACGTAAGCTTCTGACCGATTTGATAGTTGAGGAAGACTCACATTGCTGGTAAGCTCCTGCGGGTGTTTGAGCTACGACACCGAGTGCCAGACCAAGCGCGGCGAAGGCAGGTTTAAGGAGAGTCATTGTTGCTGCAGTCTCGGTTCCGTGGATGAGGACGTAGAAGACGCAGTCAAGGTCTTCAGCTTGAAACCAATTTTACCCCAATCAACCACCTTTTATACGGTGAAATACTTCACCTCCGTAGGCCCTGGTCGCATCCCAGCGGCCCGCTGCAAAGGATAAATAGCTTCTTTTTCTCTTGCACGGCGCTAGTAGTTCTCACATGGCCAGAGCGATACAGTTCCAACACAGTTGGGACGTCAGCGAGAAGTAAAGAACTGTACTCACTCGGAGCCCAAGCGATGGAGACCACGAAGCAGCATTAATCCGACGTTTCCTTTTCCCCCCATACCCTCCCACCCAATCGTATAGGAAGGTTCAGGGATCTAGAGTTTACCCGATGATCAGGAGACCGTCATTCCGCGACACCTCCAGGGCCATTATAGTTCAGCGCGCGACACCAACGCGACACTCTCCTTCAACCAAAACATGGATACATACTGTACGCCTCCAACACCGTCTGTCGAGATATTCATCTCCAAGAGCGTTGAGGGGGATATTTCGAGACAAGGTGCACAGAAGCTGAAGGCGGAGTACTCGCTGGCGGCAGGCCTGCAGAAACGGTCCGGGTCATTCAAGAGGGAATACTCCGCGATGTTGTTCCGTAGACGGAGTACCTGGCGCTCTCCACAAATGAACGGCTCCCGAAAGAAAATCCGGGGTGGGACACGCTCCTCGTGGAGCCGTGTTCCATTTTCTGCGTCGTTAAGTCTGAAGGCGGAAGGTGGTGACTTTGAATAGAGCGCGAAGGCGTGGGGTCGACCTTCTCGTCGGCGTGGTTTGCATGAGGGGCGATGATTAGACGTCTGCTCCCGGTGAAATCGAACGGAGTCTGTCGTCTGTCACCCCGCATTCTCACGAGTCCAAGGCGGCAATTTCTGCGACCTTCTTCAGTTCGATGCATGATTCATTTGAATAATCACTTGAGGAAGAATTTCCCAGAGCGCCTATCCCAAGGTGGTAAAAGAGTTGTCAAACGACTATCAGGCGCGAGCTCGAGAGAGGCAAAGAAGAGAAGGTTCGATTTATTGCGTTCAGAGAGGAAAGTATCAAAAGAGACAAAACCGCTACAGACCGTTGACGTTGAGGAACCGAAGTTTACAAGCAGTAATACAAAGTGAGAATGAATAAGCCTCTTTTCTATCGCTTTTCGACAAGAGATGGGAGCATGCGGGAATGGGAACGGTACTACGATCGCGACCCTCGAGTACGTGTATGCATAAAAGCAGCGAGACAGTAGAAAGAAAGAACGCAACTAAAGATCGATACCGGACTTCCTACCCTGGTTGGGTGGCTGGCCGGGGGCGGTACCGGTGTAGAGTCGTGGAACGATCCAATCGAGCCACTTCTCCTCGTCGAAGCCGGCCTGGTTGGGGGAGTCGGTCTTGATGACCGTGGTGTTCTGCTGCTGGTTGCTGCGCAAGAACTTGTTAACGAAGCCCTGCAACTCGGGGTACTGCTGGCCTGGGAATTGGCAGTGGTCGGTGTGGCCGACCTGGGAGATGCCCATGCGATCGGCGTAGCCGAGAGCCTCGAAGACGCGACTGGCGGTACGTGTGCATCCGAAGGTGGACTGTGGACCGAGCCAAGAGAAGGCGCTGTTCTCGAGGATGAGGAGCCCACGAGGAGCGACCATGGCGGCGAGGAGATGGTGGTCGATGGGGAGCTTCTCGGGATCGGGAGCGTACGACTGGAAGTCCTTCGACAGGAGGGGACCTTCGGAGACAAGCTGGGCGGCGGTGATGGTGCCGGTGGAGGAAGTGTCGTCAGCGATACGCCAGCAGCCAGAGCCACCAGTGCCAGACTCGACGGGGATGGTGAGAGAGATACGGGGATCGAAGGCACCGGCGATGAGAGCGACACGACCATTCCCAGAGCAGCCCGTCACACCGATGGCGCCCGGGTTGATCTTCGAAGACGGGGTCCTCTGAACAGCGTCGATGATCCTGCTAACACCCCATGCCTGCGCCAGCAATGCCGATGCGGAATGGTCGCGTCCGTAGAGGTCGTAGAAGCGTCCACGTCCCCGGTTGGCGGTACCATTGGTGAGCGCAATTTCCTCGGGGGCGAAAGTGATGATGGCAACGTCAGCTGGCTGAGGGATGCTCGAACCTCCGACAGCGATGATGGCGGGGAAAGGACCAGCACCGTTTCCAGGAGGGTAGGTGATGGTGGGGTAGAAGGTGATGTTGCGACCACCGTCGGCGACATAGACAGACAGAATAGGTCCAGAAACAGAGCCGGTGATGTTGGCGGGCTGAGCGGGAACAGTGCCGAGTTCGAAGCGCTGGAAGAGCTCGCTGATCTCCTGGCGGCGACAGAACCACTCGTTGGCGTTCGAGACGGACCGTGCGTTGTCGACGAAGACGAAGGGGTTGGGGAGGAAGTTGGTCGGCTTGAAGCCAGTGATATCAGCACCAAGAGGCGGGCACTGGTCACCAGCAGGAGGAGGGACGGAAGCGTTGCTCAGTCGAGGAATCGGCCAGTTGACCCACGTGCTCTCGACGTATCCGTTCTCGTTGGGGCTGTCAGTCCTGGAGATGGCGGTGTTGGCGGTCAAGTCGCCGAGCAAGAACTTGTTGAAGAAGGCGTTGAGCTCGGTGCGCTGACTGTCGGGGAACTGGCAGTGGGCGTGGTTGCCGACCTGGGAGAAGCCCAAGCGATCGGTGTAGTTGAGAGCCGTGAAAACCTTGGTGGCAGTCTTCATACAACCGTAAACCGATCGGGGGCCGAGCCAGTCCATGCCGGTGTTCTCGATGACGAAGAGAGCGCGGGGGGCAACCATGGCAGCGAGGAGATGGTGGTCGATGGGGAGGTCGTTGACACGGGATGCGTACTGGTTGAAGACATTGGAGAACCAAACGTTTTCGCCAACGATTGAGCGTGCGGTCTGGGTCTCGACTCCAGCGGCAGACAAAGCGTCGGCGATACGCCAGCAGCCTGCGCCACCAGTTCCCGACTCCTGAGGGATGGTCAAGGCGATACGCTGTTCGAAGGCTCCGACCACGAGAGCACCCTTTCCGTTCCTGGAGCAACCAGTGACAGCCAACCTGCCCGTGTCGATCTTCGAGTTATTGAGAGACTCGAGAACATCGATGAGTCGGCTGACACCCCAAGTCCAAGCGAGAGTAGCGGAAGCAGTGTGACTAGCGCCATAGAGGTCGTAGAAGAGACCCTTTCCACGACTGCTCGTATCGACTTGGTTGGCGATGTCGTCGTTGGGGAAGGTGATGACGGCCACACCCGCGGGGATGGGGATGTTGGAACCTCCGAGAGCGATGATAGCAGGGAACGGCCCGTCACCGCTGGGAATCTGGACGTTGGCGGAGAATGCGACGGACTTTCCAGACTGCCTAGACTCGACCGTGAGGTTCGAACCGATGAGCGATCCACCGACGTATTCGGGCTTCGCGGGGAGGATACCCAACTCCAATGCTTGGAAGAGCGAGCTGATCTCCTGACGCCTGCAGAACCAGTCGTCGCGAGTGCGGACCGATCGAGTGTCGAGGAAGGTGAACGGATCGGGGAGCTGAGCGACGGACTTGAGGGGAATTGTGCTGGGAAGAGTTCCGCAAGGGCCGGTGTTGGGAGGTTGGGGAGGTGCTTCGCCACCGTTGAGCCTTGGTACAGTCCAGTCAACCCATCGCGGCTCTTCGTAGCCGGAGTTGTTGGGGGAGTCCGTCTTGAGAACGTTGGTGTCTTGCTCGAGGTTTCCTCGCAGGAACTTGTTGATGAACGCTTGGTACTCGGGATACTGCTGTCCGGGGAACTGGCAGTGGTCGGTGTGGCTGACTTGAGACAAACCCAAGCGATCAGGGTAGTCGAGAGCTTCGAAGACCTTCTTGGCAGTCCTCGAGCACCCGTAGACCGCCTGAGGTCCGAGGAAGTTGAGGCCAGTGTTGTCAAGAATGAGAAGACCGCGAGGCGCGACGAGGGCGGACAGGAGATGGTGGTCGTATGGGAGGGTGGTGGTCGAGTTGGCGAAGTATTGGAAGTACGAGGCGTACAATGGTGACTTGGCGAGTTCGACTGCGTTCTGTGTCCCGGTCAACGTATCGGCGATGCGCCAGCAGCCAGCACCGCCAACACCCGACTCGACAGGAATCGTAAGGACAATTCGCTGGTCGAGGGCGCCAGCGACGAGAGCACCACGGCCATTGGACGAGCATCCCGTAACTGCGAGCTTGCCGAAGTCGATGCGGATCGCAGCCTGGTTGGGGATAATCGCGTCGATGATACGGCTGACGGCCCATGCCCAAGCAGTGACAGCACCAGCCGGGTGGCCAGCACTGTAGAGGGTGTAGAACGAACCGCTTCCGCGGGTCTGGGAAGAAGCGACAGCTTCACTGTCGAAGGAGAGGACGGCGACACCAGCAGGTTGTGGGACGGACGAACCACCTACGGCGATGATGGCTGGGAAGGGGCCTTGGTCGTTTCCTGGAGGATATGTGACGGTAACTGGGATATTGATGCTCTGTCCACCAGTAGAAACCCTGACGGTGAAGATGTTGCCTGAGAGGGAACCGGCGACGTCTGGCTGGGCTGGGAGAGTGCCCAACTCGAACCGTTGGAAGATGTCGATGATTTCCTCGCGACGGCAGAACCAGTCGGCAGCGTTGGAGACACGCCTACCGTCTGCGAACGAGAAGGGGTCGTTCAGGCGAGGGACATTGGGAGTTGGCAATTGTTCCGGCGCTTTACAGTTCTGGGCCAGAGCTGGCAGAGCCAGGAGGAGAGAGAGGAACAAGCCCTTGACGAAACCCATTGGACAGCGAGGGTTGGTCCACAGGGCGGTAAGGGAAGATGTTGTCGAGATCTTCACTAAAGTTCGCTGGACGAAGCGGAGACACCTTTTTATACACTGCCTGGGAGATTTCGTTCTCGCAGGCCGATAGCACGTACACCCTGGCGGACCGAAACGGACAATTGGTTCGATCCGCCTCGTTGGTACCATTGAAAGTCGCGACTCACATGTCCAACCCTATTGGTATGTCGATACGGCCAAAGCACTGTAGGCACGGGGAGACAAGAGAATCTGCAGGATTGTTCCGACCTTTCTGCCGAAATCTGGACTGTCAAAGACTCGTTTCCCGTCGTAGAAGAAGGACAAGTTTACCCGTAGAAGCAGAACTAGGTACGTTGAGGCAAAGAAGAAGCCTGCAAACCGTATCAAATTTGAGTATCACCGAACAGTAACAGCAGAAGCAGTCTTGCGGTGGATGGCAGTCACATCGCGTGGCTAGAAAAAACTCGTCAAATCGCATAAAAGATGAAAACGACGGACAAATCGACATACTTGGCGCACTCCAATCTCTCGGTGTACCTTGTCTTATCTCCTCAAAGCTAAATGTCCACCGAGAAGAACTTTAAGACCGCTTGAAGTCCATGTCGCAAACCGATTCATTCATCCGGTTATTCTTCCGTAGAATGCATCTCTGCCCGGCTTTCAGACACTACAAAGACTTGGGAGGAGGATATTGAGAGTTAAGCCACATAGTTTTTGTTCGTAGTGGTACCTTGTTGGTCCAGGCTCCAATATACCAAGTAGGTAAGAAGGTTACTGACAAGGGGCACCACGACTTGACACGCGCAGTCGTTCCCCACTTTCCCACAGCCATATTTAGCAATTCCCCCCTTTCGGGTTGAGGCGATCCTATATCAAAAGCGGGGCTTGCCTTCAGCTCGAATGGAATAGCGGTTTGTAAAGACGACCGTTAAGTCCAGTTCTTAGACAGCGATGCAGAGAAACTAGACTCTCCGTCCATCTGAAGGTGTGGTTTGGCTTCGCTCCGAGGATAGCCCAAGCAACATATTAGAGTAGTTTCTCACAGGATCGAGGTAGAGATCCAATGCGAAAGGGAAAGGCATCCTTCTCGGGGTGCTTAGAGAGAATGGTCGTTTACTTTCCTAAACAGAGGCAACAAGAGGCGGGACAAAATCGCATAGAACTCGGAAGAGATACTTTGGCTCGAAGGAAGTCGCGACGCTACACTTCGTGTCGCCTTCAGTGATCGACAGCGGTATAAGCTCGGTTTGGCGTGAAGAATTATTATGCGATGGTTAGAGCAGAAGGCGAGCGTGCATTTAAGCTTTGGCTTGTGCTTCAATTTGATATAGCATACCGAATGATTGACCTTTCGCATTGAAAGCCCAGCGCCGTCAAGACGATGCCTATCCAGCTCAGCGCCGAGCCTCCAATCATCCACGTAGCTTTCTGCCCTAAAGTCCGAGACCACAGTCATGCAGCGAAGCTCACCTCAATGGCGGTTCTTTACCCGCGATTCTCTTATGTCAATATAGATATATTGAATAGGGAATACTCGTAGCTATTAGAAGCGACGGGCGCGGGGAACACAAGTATAGAAGGTCGCTTTCGCTTATTTGCGGGGAACAGCGATAAGTGTGATCGAAGGTTGACAAGACCACATTGACTCTGAGAGCATGAAAGCGGCTCGGACCTCGAGAAGTCCTCCATAAGCATGAGCGTACTCGTGAGCGGAGATCAAGTGAGCGACGGTGTGGCCCAGTTAACCCATGTGGCCTCCACGAACCCGGCATTGTTGGCTTTATCCATGCGGACGATATTCGTGTTGGCGTTGGCGTTCCCTTTCAAGAATTTGTCGACGAAGGCGGTGACGTCTCCAGTCTGACTGCTCGAGAACTGGCAGTGGTTGTGCCCGCCCACCTGAGAGACCCCCATCCTGTCGGCAATACCCAAAGCCTGGAAGACCTTCGTCCCTGTCTTCATGCACCCGAACACGGACTCGGGCCCGAGCCAGTCAATTCCGGAGCGGTCGATGACGAGCAACGCACGGGGCGCCACCATGGCAGCAAGCAAATGGTGGTCGATCGGCAGGTCGGGGATGCGGTTGACGTATTGGTTGAACGTCGGGGAGAGCCAAACGTTCTCCGTCACGATCTGGGCGGCGGTCTGGACGTCAATGTTCCTCTTCTTCATCGCGTCCGAGATACACCAACATGCAGCGCCTCCTGCCCCCGACTCCTGGGGGATAGTAAGCGCGATACGTTGCTCAAGTGCTCCGATGATCAAAGCACCCTTGCCATTGCGCGAGCAACCTGTGACACCAAGCTTCTGGACGTTGATGGGGGAATTTTGGATGGTTTCGAGAACATCGATGATACGACCGACCCCCCATGCCCAGGCGGTCGTCGCGGCGGCGGAATGTCCCGACCCATAGATGGTGTAGAACTTCCCTTTACCGCGACTTCCCGTGTTGGTCTGTTGTGCGATGTAGTCGTTGTTGAAAGTGATCGTGGCAACGCCAGATGGGATGGGGATGCTCGCACCGCCCAGGGCGATGATAGCAGGGAAGGGCCCTGTTCCAGACGGCCTGGAGATGGATGCGGTGAATGAGATGCTCTTCCCGTCGTGCGTAACGTTGACCGTCAGAGTGTTGCCGGAGAGAGAGCCAGTAACGGATGATGGCTTTGGTCGGAGGGTCCCAGGAGGGTCCCGAGCTCGAGGCGTTGGAAGAGCTGATTGATTTCTTCACGCCTGCAGGTGCAGTCAGCCTTTGTGGCGACCTTAGTCCCTCCGAAAAACGTGAAAGGGTCTGGGAGCGCAGCATTGGCGCGAAGAGTGAGAGAGAATGGGCGTGCAGGGCAGGATTGAGAAGCAACAAGCAATGGAAAAGCCAGAACGAGGGCAGCGAATGAGGATTTGAATGGAGCCATGGCAGAGCTGGACGACACGGAACGTGTACGACAGCGGCTTGAAGACAGGTCGGCGCTAATTCAACAGCGTTTAATCATGTCTTTTATACAATCGCGAGCCTGTCAGTCCTCTGGGCGGACCGGTGCGAGAATTCCGTTCATATGGCTATTGCTATGGTGATATCTTCCTGAACTTCAAACTGTGGGGTCAGCGTGTAGGACGAGGACCAGAGAGAACGAGGAGAAGAACATTCTTCCGTATTTTAACCTGGAGCTGGGTGCTCTATCACATCACAGGGTTAGACCAAGGATGGGGCTTCCGCAGTTCCATTTCCTCGAGAGGCCACAGCGTCTGCTAGAATGGGAATTGAATTATATAAAACGCCTTCGACGAAGGCCCAAGGAATTTCGAAGACGTCAGACAATCCATAGTTGCGTATCATGGGGTGCCCAAGTATGAGCCGAGGATCGCACCCTGCTTTCATCCTTTCAGTGGATGTCAGAATATTCAAGTTCTTTGGATAGTGGCCAACTTTGCCCAGCATTGGAATAGTTTTGACAGTGGGTGCGAAAACCTGCGGCTTGCGAAAGTGGCGGGGTATAGTCAGATGGAACGCTGTGAGGGCAGATAATTTTGCGGTTGGTATGGTTGGATCCTTTACGAGAGGTATGGCGGTGACGGATGAACTGGAGACGAATACTTTGAAGATGTATGCCGATTTGACCGAGAAGTCGCTGGATTAAATGGCCAGTCCGAGGATGAAGCGTGACTCCTATAAGCGCTGCTCTAGCCGTCGAGGGAGCCTCTGGATAGAGATCATAGGATACTCAGGCGCTATTAATCTTTGGATGATGACGGCGAAAGCGTAGAAGTGGATCTGGAAGCAAGCTCAGCTGTGAAACTTTCCAACTTATTGTTGGTCGTGTTTGCTTTTGAAGTTAATGATCTGGCGGGCCGGGATTGGATTGCACTCGATGGGACTCGGATGAGCTTGCCCGGTGGCGGCCCCTATGAATCGTTTTAGCGCTTGTCGACGGTATTCGAGAGGCTTTGAAAGCCTTTGAGAAAATATACTAGTATAGTTGAGTATCGAAGGCGAATAATGTGGAACTAGAGCTCGAGGTTTCCGGCCTCCACGCGGTAGCAAGGAATTCTATATCCGACCATCCCACTAAAAGCTAATACAAAGACTCAGAGGCGAGCCCAATGATCGGAGAGGTAGCATCTTCCACCAGGCTCGTAATCCAAGTAATCTTCTGCTGGATTGACACACATTCTGTGTACCACCTGACAAAAGCAGCGAGATCGATGTTGTCTTGAGGCTGGCCGAAGTTGAAGCGCCAGCGTCGAAGTCGGCTGGGAGCGTCGCTGAAGTGGCAAGATCTTCACGAGAGATCGGCTCGTATCTGGCACCCCTCAAGATAGCGACAGTAAGGTGGCCGAGCACAGAGCGGTGAGCCCAAGATAGAGTAGTATGCCCTTGACTCTTCCTGAGTACGGTTGCAGACGTAGTGAATGGTCACGACCAGACGGTGGTGATGCCAATGGGGTGCTGCTGCTGAAGCGACTGAAAGGTGAACACCTAGAACACCTAGCTCAATCTCCATACTACGTCTTCTGGAGATACTGGATAATCGGGTACCCGCGACGCTCGTTCGCGCACGCACACCGGAACAATGCAAGCCAGGAGCAAGGCGTAGGATAAATCGAAGGACGGCGCACCACACTCCTCGACAGTCCATCAAGGGCACATGCCCAGGATCCGCCTGGGACAGTTTGCTACGTTAAGCAGTGTTCATATCTGCCAAAGATGGAGGGAAAGACTTGCCCGTGAATGCCACATTCATCATCGAAGTCAGGCCAACAAGCCCCATCGGACGATGTATCGATCCTTCCATTGCCGGTAAACTTCAGATGTGCTGTGGGTAGGTATGGTTCAAGGGTCGACGAGAAACAGAATCGAGAGAGAAGAACCCAGGTACACCAAGGGCCTGTGGAGAGAGAGACATTGCAGCCTTGGAGGCGGTTGCCAGTGCTACTGTCCATTAACGGGGGCAGCCCAGATATGGAGGTTCTTGCGCCGCAATAGAAGGAAAACCCTCTAGAATAAGATATGTTAGGTGACAGAAGCTCGGCATCTCGATTGAATAGGCGTACCTTCGATATCTTCTCGGAAGGTTGGGATTTTCCCGACAGAAGAAGGCTAAAGCGGGACTTGGCAGTCGCTACATCAATCGCTCGAAACGAGGCGGGCCGCGAAGAGGAAATCCGGATTAACCAGCGGATATACTGGCTTTATTCATGGACCAGCACATAGCGGAGATCTGAGGCATATACCTATTACCCAAGTCGCAAGCAGCTGGCTGAATAGCGAAGTACAAGCACATTCTAACGATCAAGACCTTCGTTATGTTCGGGCAAAGGGCATGAATCTGGGATGGAAGACGACTAAGATTCAGAGAAACGTCGTAACAGTCATATCTTCGGTTCAAGCAGTAGTCATGTATTCTTTTTACTAGGGAGCAGTTAAAAAAAATCAGCGATCTCCCGACTTAAAACACACGCCGGACATAACCCACTCAACCGATACAGGTACAAGACTATGCCTTCGACGTTCTCTGCATTCGGAGCCTTGTTGAGAAGCCATAAAGCCATAGAGTATCGATCCGAAGCCTCCCATAGGAGTGCATGAAAGGGCCGTAGCGAGGTTCCGAATTCAGATCTGCATTCCTTTGACATGGCGGAGAACGGCGGGACCAAGGATGTCGCCGGGTGACGCCGTCAGGATGAACAGTATACCCCAAGCTCACTGCCCAGCGCCTCTCGGCGACCTTGTCGACGGTGATAGCAAGGGTAGCTACGTCGTTCGATAACCTTTCGCCCGATGAACAGGTAGAATCATCCTCGAGATCACGGTGACCTTCTATGTTCTCGGAGATTGCTCATGCGTGTCGAGCACGACATGATAGAGATAGACTATTAGAGAGTGTATGTTCTTGATCGCCGTCGTAGATCGAGTAGCAGTGCGCCATGCCTGGAAGAACCAAACTTCAAAGTATCAGTCCTGACATGGCTGAAAGTTGATACTGCACCGTCGTCCTCCATACTGATCAACTCGAACCACCGTAATCCTCCTGACTTCACCCAGGATAGCCATCTCGGTGGTCGCTGAGGTTGAGAGTCGTATTCAGGTCGACCATGGCCCTTGGTCGTCGTGGTCTCCGGAAAACCCGAACTTGAATATTCCCACCTGGCTCGATTCACGGGAAGCCGGACCCGCTGATCCGGCCTGCCAGGGTGCCCGCCGGCCCTTCGGCGCTTAAAACGCCTCGAGGTGGACCCAAGACTATTGCAGGGACTGATAAGAACCTTGAGAGTTAAGAGGTGATATACGGTCCACGCCAGCTGTATCATGCTCAGTATACTGGGGAGGGAGGATCAAAACTTGAACACCAGCGCCACCTAAACAAGTTCAGTCGAAACCAAAGGATTTCAAGGAGGACAGCCAGCGTCATATCATTGGGGGTTCTACATTCATTTTAGACTTCTTTCCTTAAGCCAGGCACAATGCTTCGCCTGGAGATTTATATCACTGGCGCAGCTCCCTCTCAGTACTGCCTCTCATACGATTGCCCGCCAGCACGACGACATCGGAGGTTTGACCGGGATCCTGAATGGATCTGACGCAGTAAGCGGCCTCGCCCTGGCGCGTAGGTGACGAGATTATCCTATTCACTTCCTCTTCGGTTTTAGCTTCATCTAGCTAGCTGCTAAGTACGATTAAGCTAGGCGACGAAGTATAATACGGTCCATCCTTCCGAGTCCCAGGGTAGTACATAGTCGTCCATCGAAACAGGTCCATAGTACTCTAGATTCTAATCTCTTGATGTAAGCTGGAGAGGGTTTACTCTCAAAATCATGAATGCCTTGTGTGATGAAAGCTAATAAAACAAGAACTGTACGCTACAAGGGGGGAACGAATGAAGGAAGCCAAACAAGATAGAATATGCGGAGAATATCTGCGACCAATATACAAGATATCAATGATACATCACCAATGCAAGAAAGTCGAAGAGGAGGGTGGAAGGAAGCGCCTCGAGGTATCGCGGTGTGACGGGGGCAGAGTAAGAAATTACATCGTGTGCAGGGCCCATCGGTGGGCGATTCGAAGATGAATGAACAAAGCGACTACGGGTAGGCCATCAAATGAAGGCCCATCCCTGGCCTTCCTATTTGTTCATAAACCTCGGTTAGCGAGCCTGCAGATCCTCTTCCAGTGGCGCCTTGATGTGGATCTCCCATGGTACCAAGATGCCGTGACATATCCTGGGCGGCCTGCATTTGTTCCTCCATTGATAGACTCCCGATGTCTCGGTGGAAGGCTTGTTCTGGAAAGGCTTCCATGGAAAGAGAAGTTCGAAGGGATGGTTCCGTGGCGGTGGAGCTGGAGTTCGACCCCGGGATGGAGAAATCTTCTGAAGAACTGGACGATGAACGAGTAGATTGGCCTAGTTCAACCCACGTCGGCGTCATAGGGGTAAGGGTGGACGAGCTGCTTCCTCTAGACATACTGCTCACGTCGCTGGAGAAAGCGTGGACGTCCATCGGATACTCCGCTTGCGCGTTGTATCGGGAAACCGCTGCTTGATGTGGCTGGAAGTCTGCCAAAGGCGTGGTGGCGGATAGAAAGCCTTGTGCATTGTAGATGTAGTTAGAATCATCTGCCGACCGTGTTTCGAACCTAGAGAGAACGGTTAGGATCCCATAGATAACTGGCGAATCTGGTCTGGCTCACTGATTATATGTCGGCAAACTATGAAGCGACATCCCTTGTGCACTGGACTCCGGAGGCGCCAAGGGGAACAACGGCGCGGTCCGTTCCTGGGAGATATGAAAGTTGTTTTGATTCAGATGTTCTCCCTCCACCGACGCTAGAAAGCTCATCGACGAATCTGAGTCCATGTATATCGGTTCGTATGTGACGCTGTCCTGGAAACTATATCCCTGGGATTCGCCAGGCATTCTGGACATCGCCGCAAGGCGACTAAGACCCTGGCTGGCCGACGGGTGAGGATGGAACCGCTGCGATTCTCCCGGAATCTCGCAAAGGGATGGGTCGAGAGGAAAGTGATTCGAGCTCGACTGGAGTTGAAGGTTTGGAGGTCGAGGTCTACTTGCCCTGTGCTCGCCTAGAGACAACGAGGGACGCCGAGATCGCGCTGCGGCCATAGAGGTTTGCTGAGGGATGTTGGTGCGGGGTTGTTTCAGCGAGGCCAGGATACTAGGGACATCGTAATAATCCGAAGAACTAGTGCTGCTCGAGGTGTTCGTGCTTGAGCTACGATTTCTATTGCTCGCCGTCGCCTGTTCGTCCTCAGGAGGCGACTGTTTGGACTTCGGTTTGTTCGGCCCACGCACCCTCCCTTCCTTGGCGTACTCACAGACCAGGCCTCGATTGATACACCGTTTGCAAGATGGATGGTCTCCACTACACTGTAGTTCGTTAGAGAACTGAGAAGACGTAACGTCAGACATTAATGAAAGCGCACCTTCGCTTTGCGTGTGCGACACTTCTCACATGCCTGTGCCGTGCGTAGACGCGGGTGGTCCGGCGTGCGATAGAATATCCCTGTGGTAGGATCCAAGGAGCCGGCGAGGGGTCCATGTCGACCTGGGAGTGGGTAACTAGAGCCAAGACCACTCGTAGGCGGTGATAACCGCGGGGGAGGGTAGGGCGAAGCGCTCGGAAATGAATCAAAGGACGTCGCCATTCCTGAAGGCATGTTCATAGCGAGTCCATGGTTATACGGGGGCCAGCTCTGGGGCGAACCGCGTTGATGATATCCTGCTTCTCTCTGCTGCTGGTGGAGCTCCGGCGGTGCTGGATAAAGTTCGTGTCGAGGAGCCCCCAGATGATTACTTTGAGCGAGACTCGCCAAAGACAACCCGTGGACCTGGGAAGTATTCTGGCGGGAAAGGTGCGGATGTCCACGAATACCATCGCCGGAACGAGGGGTCACTGCGGAAGAAGTCATTTTGCCTGCGGGAGCCCCCGCCGGATAGAAATCGGGATGCTGCGTGAACTCCATGTCGTCCACAGGGGAATATTGCGGGGTAGAGTCCATGCAAAAGAGGGCAAGAAGAAGGCCCAGCAACTGGCGGCTCTTGTATGGGGGTCGAATAGAATCAAGATTCAAAGATTCAAGATATTGAATTGGGGTGCGCACGGGCTTTGGGTTTGGCAGGATCTGATGTAATGTGTATGTTCAAGCTACCCACCTGCCGAATACCGGGCTACTCACCGATCCTATGTAATGATCGAATACAGTTCAGATTCAAAATCTCAGGAAAGGGGGGCATGCTCGACATCTCGCCTCGTGGACACCCAGCCAAGGCACAACGAAAATTCTGGTCTAGTTGACGAGATCGGGTGAATTCTGTGGCGTCTAGATAATCCCCCACGGCGATTTCTCTATAGTCTTACCCGTCACTGGCCACCGAGCCCCGTCCTACTAAGGGATTTTCTGACTTGTGGATCGGGATATAACCCTTTTGGGCGCCTTTTTATCTCGGCAAGCAGGAAAAGCTCCCGTATTATTAAATCTCCGCGGCAGATTGGCGCACGGCTCGCGTGGCATTTTCCGGAATGCCGAGGTGCCGAATCTGCCAGGTCGTTGCTTCCCTTTGCTTCCCCGCTGAATCTTGAAAAGTGACGGAAAGCGGCTGGGATTCAGTTCAAAGGGATGCTTGTGCCAGCAGGGGTGGATCTATTGTATGAGGTGCCTAGGATACTGGTAATAATCTCTGCTATGTGCGAAAGCTGCCCGTTTACTCCCTAGATCTGCCATCGAAATTGAAGTTCGACAAGGTTATTTCACAAAGGGACCGAAGAGTCCGGTTATTCAACTGAGGGTATCTCCATTTCTACAACGTATTTCTATTTCCACTGCTCTCATAGCCTATAGGTGGCATCTTGATCATCTCTGAAGGTAAGCACATCCCTCTAAGGCTCTAACACCCACCAGTGTCCGTCTTGTATCTGAGTCTGAAGTTTCTTTGACTAGAGAAATGGTTGTATCTATTCGCCTAGAGGCCCGAGACTCTGGTATTAGTAACACTCTGACGGGGATGCCAGATGGCCTTCTCCATCGCGCCGATGACAAAGGTAGTTTCTACCCACCAACTTGGAAACTATTGGGTGGACGATTGTCGCTACGTAATGCATGGGCATGGGCGCCGCCCCAGCCTGGTAGGCCTGTGTAGAATGCTCTTGCACCACGACATTCCTTCTCCACGGGCTGTTATAAGGACATCTTCGAAGACGAGAACCCACATTCACGCCGCAAGATACCGCCGGGAGCTAACCCGAGCATCTGTTTTCTTTCACGTCAAGAACTTGGGGAAACAACGCGGGCAGGCCAGAGAAGAATGCCCGACGCGAAGAAGCAACACCTCTGTTTATATCTGCCCTTCGCGACGGCGCTATCTAGAGTACTATCTCTATCTCAAGCAACCCAAGACATATCCCAGGCTTTTCCTCGACTAGGCAATCACGAGGAAATAGTCGATCCTCACCTATTCATGCGACAGTCATAGTACCGTGCTCACCGGTTTATATATTCTCATTCGACTATATCGTGCTTCTTCTTATATGAAGATGCATACGCAACCTTTATCAGCAGGTGCAAGTGATTATTTACGCTTCGCGGCCTTGCGAATCTCGGGCGGTTTCGAGCTCGGCGTCCCCACTGTTTGAGGGAAAGATCCCATATCTGGTAAATGGTGGGGACAGCGGACAACGGACATGCGTACAAGTAGGAATAGAAATTCGACGAACGAATTTGCTCGCCGACGGAGTTGTCCCCTCCGCGAACCATGGAGGGTACAGGGGTTCCTTTCATCGTATACACAACGAGAAGGGCCGGCCGAGTATCAGCGCAGGCAAAGGACAGGGTGCTACTAAAGTGTTTCTCAGAAATCACGATTCGTCCACCCTGAGACTCCGGTGCATCCGTTGTAATCTCTCGTTTCCTTCATAATCTCGACTCTCAATATAATCTCCGTCGAGGTCACACGACGAAGCACCGCGGTACTCCGATAGCACGGGCGCTTCTAGCGTAGAGCGTGAGCATACGACGCATAGGCCCGAAGGCTGGGTGCGCGACGAGCTCGACGGGCCTCCTCTCCCGCTGCCTCGAAACTTGGCTTTGAGAATCGCCTTTGAAGGCCGGGAGACTATCACTCGAGACCGTCACCAAGCTTGAGCGAGAACGCGTAAAGTTGCTTGGACTTGAACGCCGGAAGGTAGATACCATTTCACTTACGTTCTTATTACCCTGTTGAAGCTCTCCTTTGTCGTCGACGTCGGTGTCGTCAAGAATCTCGCTCGGATTAGCATTGGCGAGTGTTCGTTCCTCAGAATGGTTTCTAAAGTTTGTCTTTAGTCGCGAGTATCAATCCTCAAACTTTACTTCTTGCATGGCCCCAGATCCATGCCCCTTTCTATAAGAAATCGGGCTTTCGGTCTTGTACGATTTTCCCTCCCGGTGAGCGAGGGGCTGAAATATTCCCTGTGATCTCCTGCCAATGCAAGCCCGTTAAAAGACCGATCGCGAGGTCTTCAGGTGTAATCGAAGAGTAAGACTTTGTGATCGATCTCAAGCACCGAATTGGCCATTACGGCATCCAACAGACAGAGAGATAGGCATGTCACATACGATTTCATGTACCTATGAGCATGGACTACGGATTTCTGCCAATGACGGCCCGGTTATTGAAAGGCTTGGATCGGGCGCGCGATGACCGTTGTGGCGGTATAGCCTCGGTACAAGAGCTTAAGTGGAAGATATACCTAGTCGGGTCCAAATGTGTGGTAGGCAACGACAGGAAGTGTGACTGTCCCCAATGCATGAGGAAGGATAGGAAGGATGCAAGACACCCTGAAATCCTGGAAGGACTCGGATAGGGGCATGGACGGCCGCTGCCGGCGACTTGATTCTCCGCCCAAAAACAGATGCCACTGGCAGCAGTGGCAGCACCTGTCATTAATGATGCATCCGTTCTTCATTGTTGACCACGATGAGGTCGCAATCGCGAAGAGGCGACATTTTCGAGTGTCAATCTCACTCCGTTCGTTCGATGCAATGCCTGTAAGAGATCACACGATATTAGGGGAATTCAAAGTAAACGCAACAGCTGTTTCGAAACAACGATTTCGCTTCAATTCCTAATCTCCGGGGAAATCCGAGAAATCACCAGATCCCATCAAATCTAGACATTATGCCGCTTGCTCGCCGAACATACCTGAAAGGCATTTTAAGAGTATATACCATTCTCCTAGACCTACAAATTTGTATTGCAGCTCTTTTAGTGTTATAGTAGCTATATCCTTCTCTCTCCTAGCTCCCAAGCTTGTGTGCATGCTTAATGGTTATCTTCATCTTATCTCGGAGCGTCGGAGTTGAACACGGCTGAGCTACACAGCCCCCCTTGGCGAAAACCAAAACAGAATTGTTGTTTCGAAACAGCTGTTGCGTTTACTTTGAATTCCCCTATTGAAACTACCCTGTGAATGGAAATAGGCGCTATGGAGACCTTGGTGCGTTTGGGTACGATCATCCCTGCAGCTTGTGGGCTAATAATAGTGAAACAGCGCCTATGGTCGTCAAGGGTATCCACTCCCATGCCTCGGGTGTAACGGGAAGTATACTTACGGGGTCAGAAAGAGTATGGAACGGGGCATGCGGGTCAATCAGAAAAGACGGCGTTATGATGGCTGCAGCCAGCTGCAGTCTTCGACGTTCGTCTTGTTTCCCATTTCAACATGGTCGCATGCGATTAGTTGCGTTTCGCTCCATAGCCATGTGCTTGGGCATTCTGCCTTGGGACGATCTAGCGCTGTGATCGTGTCACAGACCGAACTGCGCGGGCTGGGGTTCGGGTTCGTCGTGCAACGGGAGCTCGGGCGTCCATGAGGAGGGTTTAGATCACAATCACCTTGTCCCCGACTTTCCTGTCAAGTCATGACGTATCTCCATATCACCGACGTGTGGGGAAGGTCCAATATAAACTTTACCATCTCGCTAGCTCTCCCTCAGTCCCCGTTCCTCTCCCCCTCTCCACAATGCCTTCTCTAGGCCCCTTCATTCTTTTATCACTCTCCTTTCTTTCACTCGTTTCTGCTGCACCCAATCTTAACAAGAGGGCAGTGACAACATCTCCAACCGACGTCAATGGCAAGACATACGACTACATCGTTGTTGGTGGCGGACTGACTGGCTTGACGGTGGCCGCAAGACTGGCTGAGAACCCATCGGTCACAGTCCTGGTCATCGAAGCCGGACGTGACGATAGAAACGACGCTCGGATTTACGACATATACAACTACGGTCAAGCCTTTGGAACAGATTTGATGTGGAGCTGGCCCACCGACCATGGTAGGGGTATCGTCGGTGGCAAGACCCTTGGTGGCAGTTGTACGTGTTTCATCCAAAGGCCGGAAGAGAAGAGAATCTCATCGTACCATGTAGCTTCCGTCAATGGCGCCACTTACACTCGGGGTCTCAAAGCGCAGTATGACGCCTGGACCAACCTTCTCGAGCCCTCAGAAGCGAACGTTGGTTGGAACTGGAACGGCCTTTGGAGCTACATGAAGAAGGTACCTTGCTTTGCTGGGCGGCATTCGTTTTGGCAGTTCCTGACAGCCATCTAGTCGGAAACCTTCTCAGCGCCAAATCCTGGCCAAGCTGCGAAGGGCGCCCAGTCTATTGCAGACTACCATGGATACAACGGACCGGTACAAGTCACATACCCTGATGATATGTACGGTGGACCCCAGCAACCGGCGTTCGTCGACACCATGGTCAACTTAACTGGAATCAATCACTACAAAGACTTAAATGGTGGAACACCGAACTGCGTTTCCATCACACCTTTGGTATTAAGATGTCCGTCCCTTCGAAATGCCTTTGCTGACATACTTCCAGTCAATCAACTGGCACGATAATGACCACAGATCATCTTCAGCCACAGCGTACCTCTACCCTGTTGAGAACCAAAGGACGAATTGGGTTACACTAACTAGGCACCTGGTGAGAATCCTTCTCACCTTTAGTGAAGCTAACTCAAACCATATGGCCCTGACGTCCATCGCAAGGTGACCAAAATCAATTGGTCTACTTCTAGTGTTCCACACAGGGCGTCTGGTGTCAACTTTGCTCCAGCGAGCGGTGGTTCTACGAGATACACTGCCTTTGCGAGGCGAGAGGTTATTCTTGCTGCTGGCGCTATCCAGGTTCGTAGCACTAGCATGCTTCAAGTTTACGTCCCGCTCATCATACTCTCATGATGCAGACGCCTCAACTCTTGCAACTTTCTGGGGTTGGCGACCCTGCACTGCTTCAGCCCCTCGGCATTCCTGTCCGGGTTACTCTGTGGACTGTCGGCAAGAACCTTCAGGAACAGGTACGCTTTCCATCACCCTATATCCAGGTTCTGTCGAGCTCCTTACTTACTTCGGTAAAGCCCATGAACGTGCTAGGTGCACGTGGCAATGGGTTTAATCCTGGTGGAAGGGGTCCCTCAGATGCAATTGCCTTTCCCAACCTCTACCAGCTCTTCGGTTCTCAGTCAACCAACGTCGTCAATCGCATTCGTTCATCCATTGCTACCTGGGCCAACAACGAGAAGGGATCTGCGTACTCTGCTGAAGCACTTCAACAAATCTTCCAAATTCAGGCAGATAATATCATCAACAACAATGGTGCGTCGCGGTCACGAGGGGCTTCGGCATTGCAATTCAACTCGAGCCTGACTCATCCCCTAGCACCTCTCGCCGAAATCCTTTTTAGCTATGGCTATCCTGAGTAAGCGTCGCGAACGACTTTCACAGTGATGTCTTTTTCACCTAACTCTTTACTGCAGTACTCTTGGCCTTCAAGTTTGGAATCTGCTGCCTTTCAGCCGTGGCAACGTGAAGCTCACGGTATGTTCATCTATGGGCCGGTTCCAAAGGTGTACATGCATCTGACCTTCATCGGAAGTCAGACGACCCTTTCATGAAGCCACAGGTCACCGTCAATTGGTTCAGGACAGACTTTGATCTCGACGTGCAAGTCGCTGCGGCGCGCTTGGCGCGCCGAGTGCTGACAAGCCCTCCTATGAGGTACGAAACGCGTTCGCCGTCCCTATTCCATCCGCATCGCTGATGACAGCTCCCTCCAGTTCACTTTCAACTGGAGAAACCATCCCAGGCACTGCTGTGCCTGACAATGCCGACCGCGGATCCGACAATGACTGGAAGAATTGGCTTTTGGACAACTACAGCGCCGTTTCTCATCCCGTCGGCACAGCTGCCATGATGCGACGCACCCTCGGAGGTGCGCTACTCTATCTTTCTACTCCTATCCTTTCAAAGAGTACTCACGCCCGGCTGGCTTCCAGGTGTGGTAAATGCGCAGCTGAAGGTGTACGACACTACGAACTTGCGTGTCGTCGATGCATCGGTCATGCCGACACAAATAAGCGCCCATCTCAGCGCCACTCTTTACGGAATAGCGGAGAAGGCCGCGGACCTCATCAAGGCGTCATGGCCATAGAAAGACTTCTTTATTTGGATCCTTCCTTTCTCTACCTGAACATTGCCCTGATTGTATACCCAGGATAACATCAGAGTGGCTACCTTCCTTTATCATATCTGAACTTTCCGGAATGCCACCAATCATTTGTACTTCACCTGTTAGCAAGACTCCTGTGTGGTGTCTCCACGGTATTATACTCGGTAGGTCAGCACTTGGTCCCCTTTCCAGCATTTATCCCTCAGGCTCCCTCAGGAGCCCTCAGGTTCCCCGGCCTCTTTATGTCTTGCGGAATCCGAATTCCGAATTGCGATCATCACCCCGCATTATGATCCCCATCAAACGAAAAGGAGGTTGGGGCAACCTCCTTTTCCCCAACCTTCATAACTGCAAGATGCATTTTTTGAACGCCAACCACCATAAACGAGGCCTCCTTGCATATAGTTCGAGCTTGGGCTCTTGGCATTCGCAGAATCCTTGGTGTGTTCTCGGACTTCGTCTGGGTCCCAGCATCTTCTGACTTCGATTCTTTGGTAGGTCTGGATAAGGAACAGTCGCACTACCTGCCTTTCGTTTGTAAACCGGGCTTGGATCATCTGGGCCAGACAAGACTGGTTCTGGACAGTGCATCCTAACAGGTCCCTGCAACTAGCGTGTGTGCTAACCCACAGTTGTGTCCCCAAGCCACATTGGAATCCGAGTTTGCTTATATAGGTTAAGCTACCTCACTACCGACCTCCACGTTCTTGATTATGATTTCAAAGGTGTGTTGATTCTATGACCATCCTAATCAACACTCACCTCAAATGGCCGTAAGAACGAGACCACGACAAGACCTTCGCCCATGATGGGGTTGCTTTCTACCCTTCCACCATTGACGAAACTACCGTCCACTCTCCTCCACTCTGGATGCATCCCGTCGAACGAAGAAAGGGATTCAGTAGAACAGATGATCGCAGAAACGAAGACCAGTTTGTCTATCATCGACGAAGAGATTACTCGTCTCAAATCCTCTATCGCCCTCCTCGAAGCACACAGACAGGATGTCGAAGCCAACATGGCTACACACCAGGCTGTCCTTTCACCTATTCGCCATATCCCCTCCGAAATCCTTGCCGAGATATTCCTTTATGCCACATCGGACGCGAAGATATCTTGGCCACATCGCCCTGAGCACAAGGCCGATCGAATGCCCTGGCACCTCGCCGAGGTCTGCAGTTATTGGAGGTCAATCATCCTCTCACTTCCTAACATATGGTCGACTATCCACGTAGACTTATTCTCGACGTACCCTGAAAACGTTTCGTATCCCTGCCTCACCCGACGATTCCACGATTTCATCGACACATGTCTGGATCGCTCGAAGAACTCCCCTCTTTCGCTTTCCCTGCGAACCGGTACCCCCTGGACACGAAGCTCGCAAGGCGTCGAGGTAGCTCGCGAGCTAGTTTGCTCGGCGCTGGTGGCGATAGTTGCGGTCTCCGATCGGTGGCAAGCACTCAGCCTAGAGTTGGAGGACCTTTTTAGCTTCCACACTCTGCTTTCCCCCGCTCGTGACCGAGTAGGCCGCCTCCGCTCGCTCCGCCTGGCTTCTTCAGGACGCAGCGCTACTACTCCGCGGTCATGGCATGCAATCGAAGCGTTCGAAAACGCGCCCCAGCTCACCGAAGTCTCCCTTACCCACATTTCGCAACCCACTCGTCATATACGCCTACCTTGGCACCAGCTAAAATGTCTCCGGTCGAAGGGGAACCATTTCCACGAGGGCGAATTCACAAGACTTCTCAACCAAACCGCCTCGTTGGAGGAGTTCAAGTCAGAGGACGAGCGGGTTTTGGACCTGGCAGCCCCTACGCTAGCCTCGACGCAAGACGCCACCACCAGCGCGGTCCGCCTTCCTCACCTCCGCACCCTCTCGATCAGCAACAAAGGCTCCTACATCTCTCGGATCTTCCAGCTCTTTACCACCCCCTCCTTGACCTCCCTCTCCATCCACTCGCGCACCGCTTACAACGCTGAGCACACGATCGCCATGCTCCGCCGCTCTTCGTGCGTGCTGAACCTCCACACCTTGAACTTGGAGAGTTCTCGAGATCTCGAAGCCGTATGGGAAGAGAACTACGGTATTGTGTGCCTGCTCGCCGAAACCAGAGGTGTCGAGGAATGTGCGTTGCGCGTGAGCAAATCTGCGGACGAGATTATCCCTCGGCTTACGGCGAGAAGGGGCATGGGGGGCAACCCTCTTCGATCTCCGGTCCTCAGCACAACGGGGTCCGGAGGGTTCGGCGGGTACGGTGCGGGTGGGCCAATGTCAGGTCAGGGGGGTGTGCTGTTGCCGAACCTCCGTGTCTTTTCGCTGGAGGACTCGTACTGCGAATCAGCGGAGGAGATGGTGGAGATGGTGGAAAGTCGGCTGGCCCCATGTACGAACGGAGGAGGTGGAGGCTGCGATGGGGTGGATTCTTTGAGTCTCACTGCCCATTTGAGCAAAGTTAATCTGAATCTGTCGCGGCCTGCACCTCCGACCTATGAGGAGCTAGGTACTCTGAAGGCGGTCGCCAGAAAGAGAGGGTGCGCGATGAAAATTGTGAGATGAATGACTAGTTAGTCTTTGAATCAACGTTGAACGATATACTACTCGTTTCCTACGAGCTGTAAAAGTTTACCTATTGGAGAAGGGTGAACGTACTAGTATGTATGGCCTAAAAATTTCCCGGCCGTTCCTCATACCCCCTGTGAACGAGGACACCCGGGAAACGAGATCCGCAGATTCGCAGTTCGCAGTTCGCAATTCGCAATTCGCAGGTCGGCCACGACGCGATCGAGGGTTCGATTCCTGGCTAAGGTGATGCATTTATGTAGGGGCCGCCGAATACAGCATGTCCCCCCCTCCGCTCGCAGCCTGCATCCGACGTTCGTAGAACTGAAACCCTTGTAAGTACTCAATACTTTCTTGAATTCTCACAGTTTAATACAAGGATGTACACCCTTGATTGCATGTTCAAACAAAATTTGAAACACATGCTACAGAAGCAATGTCAAAGCACTCCGGAGCTCTGGGGAGCGGAGCGAGATTTCTTCTAGCCCTCATTGAGTCCAAACGCTGGGCAGCACAGGGATCCAAGAATTACACCTCCCTTGCGTTTCCGACCGAGTGAGATTACCGGGCGCCCCACAGCGCGCCTCGCTCGCATCTCCTAACGCTTGAGAGCGGTGTGTGTCGAGAATCGCGTCCAATGACGCTAGTAATTTTCCACCATTGCCCACTACCGCTCCCCCGCATTCCAAGACACTGGAGAACTCGATACATAGCCCAGATACCGGGGATTGTGCTGTATTGCCCGCCGTAACGCTTGGAAACAATGTAGCTTGATTTCCGGCCCTCCCTCGCGTTTCCTGGCGCTTGGGAGCAATGTAAATAATTTTTTGGCTCTCCCTCACGCTAAACGACGCTTGGGAGCGATGTGCGTCGATCACCGACCCACCCTCGCGCTAAAAGACGCTTGGGGTGTGTGTGGTTGGCTGCTGTGGGCGGTCACAGCGACGTGAGCATGGGCAAGGCGGGGAAATTGGCGATTTAGCGATTGGCGGCGTTTGCCGGAAATGTTCCCACAGTCGCTGACCTGCGAACTGCGGCTGCGAATTTGCGGATCTGGTTTCCCGGGCTTTTTGCTGTGAACTGATTCCTGGATCCATTGAAGCAAAAGTTGTTTCCATCCAGGTTCGAACTGGAGACCTTCTGTGTGTAAGACAGAAATCATAACCACTAGACCATAGAAACGATACAGCTTTACGCGGGCATGTACTCCTCGACCTTATGCGGGCACGATGCAACGTCGGCTTCTCCCTTGGCAGAACCAACGAATATAGCATACTGAGTATGGCGCGGTCTTCTATACGCGCTACAAGCCAGTCGAGATGTGATCGAGAACTATCGATGTCCCAGTTGCGGACGGAGTCGTCGGCCCACTGGCTGTATAAGACAGGCAAAAGCGCAGTGTGCTGCTTAAGTTCGACTGCGTCGAGGCACTTGTATACTATGCGGAGGCGATGGTTAGGATCTGCGCAGAAGCCATGAGAGCGGGTGGAGTCCTTCAAATAGTCACGAAAGGAGGTGTGGTAGAGGGTGATGCGGCCTTCGTCGGTTCCTGGGACGTCATTGCGAAGAAATGAATGGAGGAGATGGTTAGAAATACCCTAGGCCTGTGCGTGTGCACAGGTGCCTTCCGCTGAAATTGCGCCTGTTGTGACATCTCATTTACCTTCTATTAGACGTAATAACGAATATAAGCCACATTGAAGCCAGAGCTAGTCAGAAGATGCGGACATCGACCTGCATCATACATAGCCTTCGCTTTGAGAACCAAGCAAGAACCAAGGATGACCATGTCCACTCGAAGTCAGCTTGAAGGGGACACTTCATAGGAAGGTTCGTACAGCACAATATACTTCACAATGATGTAAGAATCGTAGGTCAATCATCTCTTTCAAGGCAAAAAGTGCACGTACTTATAGTCTGAGAAAGAGTCCGGCGAGAAACGGTAAAACGTGAAGGAAATCTGAAGCCAAGTGTGCGTGTGAAAGAAAAACCAAATACGAACCAACTGCGGGACCTGGCGCTGACTCGCGGCCGCGCGCTTGTTTCCTCTCTTCCTTCATCCCACTCCACTAGACGCCATAGGTGAGCTCATTACTTCATATGTGCACCGAGTAACTGTACAAAATCCAATGCTAATGGAAGATCCCGCATCAAACAGTCTGAGCCACGCCTAACTACAATGAGGGACCTGGACGATGATGTCGATTTGATCAACAACGCGAAGGCACTGGCCTTGAAATCGCGATCTGCGGACTCCAGACACCTAGACCTTCCCCCCGAGCTCTTGGTGGAGATATTCTTTCACTCTGTCTCCGGAAAAAATGCAGTGACCCCTTATCTCTTGGGGAAGATCTGTCGCGAATGGCGGGCGCTTGTTTTTGACTCCTGCTCTCTATGGCAGGTCCTCGAGCTCAAATTAAAGCCTAATCACGACACCCAGCTCTCCCTTCTTGAAGAATGGGTCAGTCGCGCTGGTATCCTTCCTTTAACTGTCACCATATGTTATCCGACCTCCGCAGGGCCCAGCGAACCATCTAAACATCCCGGACTGCTCAAACCCATACTGTCTCTACCATCCACTCGCGTTAGCTCCTTATGGTTGGCTGACTTGCCTTGGGGATTCTTTTTCGCAGTATCAGCTGCAAATCCAGTCGGGTCATGGCCAAGTCATGGCCTACCCTTTCCCATCTTCACCTCTCCTCCTTTGATACGGATCAAGACGCGGACGGAGCAGCAGTCGATATTTTCGGAGAACTGCCTGCTCTCAGGTCTGTCTCTATTGAGGACCTGTATGTATTGCAAATTATCCTCCCTTGGAACCAATTGCTGCATCTGCGTCTGGAAGGCATTCTTCCCCACGAGCTGAGCGGAGCTCTCGAACGGGCCACCAACCTTTTGACGCTCAGCGTGTTCAGAATTTATCCATCGGCGGCTGAACCACTCCCATGCACACATCGGACGGTGGACCCTTCAGCGCCTCACGTTCTCGAATGACACCAACACGCAATCCGCACTCTTCAACTCGCTCCGACTGTCAGGACTCACGAATCTGGCTCTCCAGTTGGGCCATCGGAAGCGCCTCACGCCCGATGGCAAAGAGCGGCCCATCAAGTTCGAAATATACCCCTTCCTCTCTGAGTCAGGCTGTCAGCTCACAGACCTGGCAATCGATAATGCAGCCTTGACCGAGCCGCAAATCATTGCCTGCCTATGCATCCTTCCCTCCCTTCGCACCCTCCGCCTCTCGAACAACAAGTGGTACGACGAAGAAGAAGGCGAGTTCTTTCCCATGGGGCCAACTCTATTGCGCTTCATGACGTCTTTCTCCAGTGTCCAGCAACCCATCCTTCCTGCACTTGAACAGTTGACGTTTGTGGGGAGCCGAGTTGCGTTCTCGCCAGACGTTGTCATCGAGTTTTTGAGGTCTCGATGGGGGAGCCGCGGGGCACTATCGGAGCGGTCCACGATTTCACTTCAGACTGTGGTCTTTAACGTCACAGGGCGCACTTGAGTGACGAACAGGAGCTGATCGTAGAGGAGTGGAAAGGTCGAGGATTCAGCGTTGACATACAGTGAGCAAGTCTTCACAAGTAATTGGCGGTCATGCTGTTTCACGAGATATCACAGTCTGTTCACACTACCATGCAGCAGCAGTACTAGAACTCATGCCGAGTACTTACTAAATGTAAGAGGTGTTGTCCTTATCGACCTTGTGATCGGCGCTTCCCCTGGCATCTTACCCAAGCTCGAAACGGTTTCCTTTGAACTTCGTTTCCTTCGCACTCCGCTTTGTTTTGAAGATGTTGCTGGCTAGATGGAACGAGATTAACCCGCTCTTCGCTGGAAAATCGAAGACCGTGCTTTTAAAATTTCGGATGAACACACGGGTGGGGAAACCCGTTGGGGGCTGAAGGAAGGATGATTTTTTATTTGAAGATCGAATGCGAAAACAAGAAATGCTAAAGGGACGAATCCTCTGCGTATGATAGACAGAAACAAATTGCAACGAGATTACAACCCAAGGTCTCGGCGAACGCGGAAGCTAGAAGGCGTCGCCGTATAGGTGGTCATCGGCTCTGAAGACGACGACGACCCTCCACCACCGTTCGCGGTCGAAGTTTGGGACTGGCTAGCAGAAGAGGATGAAGATGTCATCGACTGGCTCTGAGATTGGCTCTGCTCGGAAGAAGAAGAACGAGAAGAAGAAGATGAGCTCATCGAAGACGACGACCCCCCTCCTCCAGAACCTCCTCCAGAAGTCGAAGTGGGAGCGGGAATGGGGAAGACGCCGATAGCCTGAGTATCAGTAGCCGTCTCAGTCGCAGCAGCGGAGGCCGATGCAAATCTGCGAATAAACGAGCAATAAACGAGATGTTCAAAAAAAGCAAATGTTGCAATGCAAAGCGAACGTACGCAGAGCTGGCGGCGGACGGTTCAGAGTCCGTGTTGAAAAGCACGTTGTCGATCAGGTGGATGACTCCGTTCTCAATAAGAACGTCAGGACGAATGACGCGGGCGCTGGACCCGTTACCGTTGTTCACGAACAACCCAGTATCATTGAAGGTGAAGGTGAAAGGCTCGCCACCGGCGCTGAAGATCGTCTGGTTGGATGATCCCGACGAAGCATTGACAGCCAAAGACGTGAGGGTTGGGGAGTAGATGGTGGACCCATTAACATACTGAAGTGGGCGTGAGCAGGAGAGCCAGAAACACAGAAGTCAAATGACGACGTACGTGGTTCTGGAAGAATGAGATGGCGGCAGACTGATTGTTCTGGAGCTGCTGGATTGTGGCATTCACATCAGAGGTAAAGGCCTGAGATTCGGGAGCGAAGAGCGTGAACCCGCGAGCCTGCTCCAAGAAGGCCACCGCGGTACCGTTCGACCCATCTTCCAACGGAACCTGAACTTGCTGGGCGAAACTGAGCAGTTGGGTATCGTTTACGGCTGTCAGAGCAGTAGAGACGCTGCCCGGAGGGGTGAAGACGCCGTCCACTTCGGCAACGAAGAAGTTGCGCCATTGGCTGGAATTACTGACAGTGATGTTGTTGCTGCAAGTCGAATGAATACGAGGATGGATGACATGAACATGGGAGGACTCACATCTGATTCAAGATCGTCACATTGCCATTGGTACCGTTCCTAGTCCAGGCCAAAACTTGGCTCTTGTTGCCCTCCAGCTGCACCAAATCAGAGCTGTTCAACAAAGAACGACCGATGGTAACGTTCGGATACACCGCAGACTCGAGCTGACCCCCATCGGCCGAATCGCCACTTCCCCTGCCTGACCCTTGGCGGCGGTACTGGTACACACGATATGCATCACGACTGCCCGGGCCACCAGCACCATTAGTAGAGAACTGAGGTGGGGTCTGGCCAGCAGATGAATAGGGGGACTCAGACGTCGTGGAAGAAGCACCTGCGCCGCCCGACGAAGACCCGGCTGAACTAGTCGTGGTCGAAGAAGCACTTGCGCCCCCGGACGTGGACTGGGAGGCTGAACTGGTCATGGTCGAAGAACTACCGCCTCCGCCACCGCCACCGGTCGAGTTTCCTCCGGCCGTAGCGTTGCGCAGGTCACCATGAATGAAATGGTAGGAGAGATACTCCGACAGCAGCGTCTGGTTCCCAGAGATATTTCCCGGGACAGAGGAGACTGGGTTCCGGGCATTAGGAGGTGACAACTTCAGAAGAACACAGAAACGTACAAGCTTGGTTCGTCGGCGCGAATAGCGTCCAATTTCTATTTCCTTCAGACAACTGCGAGAGCAGCTGCTGCCCCGACTGCGTTTGGTTCGCTTGAGCAAGTGCGCTAGAGAAGCTTGTGTACCCTGAGTCGTTGAGGAAGGTGCTAAACTCCTGGAAGAAGGTGTTCGATGTCGAATTGTCATTCGTCTGCGCCTTGCTGAGAGGGACGAAGGGGAGCAGAGAAAGGACGACGGAGATCGGGAGGGAGTTGAGGAAGTGCATGCTGAGCTCGTAAGTCGTCGAAGGGCGCGTGGAATCAAGGCGAGAGACAAAGTGCGAAGAGACTCAAGTTGGGGAGTTATAACCCTTCCACACTGAGGTTTTTGTAGCGAGATATGTCTTGCACCCCCTTACATGTCTAGGAAATTTCAAAGGCGAAACGTGAGCCGCTCCTGGGAGTACCAGAGACAGAGACATGCTTCGGATGCTATGACGGTGGCCAAGAAGTCATTCGGGGAGTACCAAAGGAGTCAATGACGTCTGCAGCTTCTCGTTATTAGGCGCCGGTATTGGTAGAGCTGACTGGATACTGCTACACATGATAGACGCCCATAATCGCAACACTGCAATTATGGTGTTTATACCTTGACTTCTCGGTCAACAAACGGGGGGATTTCATGCCATGGCGTGATTGAGCTTTCTGCATAGGTTGAGTGCATTCAAAAAATAGAGATTCAAGTAAACATACGTTGGCAACTCGGAAGTGCTGGATGGTCGAATAAGATACCTACGGACGAATGACTCTTCAGGACTGCGTTCTTTCTCCCAAGTAGCAGAGCTGAGGAATTTCATGGCACATAATGGTTCTTCCCATGTTTTCAAATGGGCCTAGAGGACGCAGTCGTGGTTCGGGAACAAGAGGACGATGTCCACTGCCAGCACGTTTGATCGCAATAACGGCCGTGAGAACACAATGCCATTCCTGGCGACCGCGATATTTTTTGTTCTAGTACCTACAGTACTTGCACTACTACAGTCGACGACCACAAGCTTCTCCAAGTTCTGGGATATCTGACTAGTTTTGGCCTCATATAGTTATTGAAACTCTCTGAGAGTGTTCAAAATCGAGCGCAGTTCGCGTCCAACACCCAGGAAACGAGCAGGTACGGCAAACATATGAAGTTATATTGGATTGCATTTGGTATTAACTTTCTTAGGTGCTCTGGTCCAATATACCTAGCATGGATGCGCTTATTGCACGAGCAGACGCCATACGGCCTCTATCAGAGTTGAGGGCGGTCAAAACGAGAGATTCGGGGAAGGGAAAGGCGAAGGCCAACTCGAAAGGCAAATCGAAGGATACCTCGACGAGCAACAGCGACTACACCCTCCAATCCATCTCGTCGCACGTTAACGTTCCCAAATCTCTCGCACCCCTGGATCCTTCGTCCTCGAAATCGAAGAACGACGAGGTCCCGAAGTACAACCACATCGCGAACAAGAAACTACGGAGCCAACTCGTCCACCAGCACGCGCTGAACAGCAACCTCTCTAAAAATGCTCTCGAGACGCAGCAGAACCTTCTCTCGTTGGCCGCGGACGACGCTGGGTCAATACAGGTCACCGGGCCTCTCGAGAAGACATGGCGGATATCCCAGGACGAGATCGTGGCGAGTGTAGGGGGCGAGGCGGCGAAGGGCAGGCGGGAGTTGACGTTTGGACCAGGGCAGGGCGCGAAGCGGATGAAGTGGAGTCAGAACGGTCGCCACCTCGTCTTCATCTCAGGGAAGGGCGGAACCAAAGTGAGCTCGGTCGACTGGATGGGCGGAAACGTCAACTGCGAGGTGGATCTCTTGGCTGGAAGCAATCTTGCGGGAGCTGGAGGGAATGGTGGTGGAGGAGAGGCGGCGAGGGATGTTACGTTCTTGCAGGACCAGAGTTTCTTCGCCGTGGCGCAGAAACGGAATGTCTTCGTGTACGACCGCGACGGTGTGGAAGTGCATCGGCTGAACAACATTATCGATCCTTTACGGCTGGATTTCTTGCCCTGGCATTGGCTGCTCGTCGCTGTGGTGCGTTCATCCGATTTACCGTGCTCACAGTCGCTCATTCAATTTAGACGAACTCTGGGCATCTATCCTACACAGATACTACGACCGGAACCCAGATAGCCGTGCACCGCACGAAGCTTGGTGCATGCAACACCCTCACTCAAAACAGACACAACGCCGTCGTCCATCTCGGGCACCAAAACGGCTGCGTTACGCTCTGGACGCCGAATCTCCCCAAGCCAGCCGTTCAGATCCTCTCCCACATGGGACCCGTAACGAGTATCAGCGTGAACCCAAGCGACGGGGGCTCAGCAGGCTCCGTCAACATGCCCGGCCGATACATGGCGACCGCAGGACGCGACGGCAAGATCAAGGTATGGGACTGCCGCAACTGGAAGGGCGTCGTGCGAGAGTGGACCGTCCGAGGCGCCGGCGACGTCGAGCTCGAGTGGAGCCAGAAAGGATACCTCGGTGTTCTCAGCGGCGGAAGCGTCAATGTGTACCACCCACCCCATATCGTCACCCCGTACACCGGGAGCTCGTCGTCCGCGGCACCCCCGCTCTACCTCAGCCACCCCATCCCCCACAAGCCGCTGCAGTGTCTCCGCTTCGAGCCGTTCAGCGACGTGCTCGCGATCGGGCACAACAAGGGACTCTCTTCTATCCTCGTTCCGGGCGTCGGAGAGCCCCAATTCGACAGCCTCGAAGCCGATCCGTTCGAGAACGCGAAGGCGAGGAGAGAGCGCGAGGTCAAGGGCCTGCTGGACAAGATCCAGCCGGACCTTATCACGCTCGACCCGAGCATGGTGGGCAAGTTCGATTCCGCGGCGTTGTCGGCGTCGGGGAGCTCGCTGGTGGCCACCGCTGCGCAGTCGTTGCTGGACAAGTCGGATAAAGTGAAGTGGGGTGCGAATGTGCAGGTGAAGAATGTGGGCGTGGACGTGCCGTTTTCGCGGATGAAGCGCGTGGAGAGGTTGGCGGTGCAGGGCAAGCTGGATACCACGGGTGCTGGTGACGACTCTGAGGACTCTGACGTGGAGATGAAGGAGGGGGGTGACGGGGATAGCGATGATGAAGGAGGTCTGACTCGGGAGGAGATGAGCAAGAAGAGGAAGATGAGAGGGAAGAACAAGTCTCTGAAGAGGTACTTGAGGAAGCAGAGGAAGAATGTCGTGGATCCTCAGGTGCTTGCGGTGAGGGCAAAGGTGGATAGGATGAGGGAGGAGGCCAAGGCGAAGAAGTTGCAGATGAAGACGGGTGGGGCTGGGGAGGAGAACAAAAGGAAGTCGGCACTGGATCGCTTCAAGGCTGGAAGTGGGAAGTAGCGTACTTTCTGTTTCTAGACGATTGAATTACATTTGCTCATCTCAATTTATCTCGTCGATAGCTTCGCATGGTCCCAGTGCAACTTGAACAACTGGCGTCCCATCGAACGCATACGTGTTTGTTTAACCACCTTCCGGGTATTATGTTTCTGCTGCAGTCTCTGTTCAAAACTTGGCTTGCTGAAGGATATCCCGAGCTGGGCGCTTATTGGAGCCGATCATATTACACCTAACCCCATATATTCGCCCGATATTAGGTCATGCTGACGCTAAATCGACTCTTTGACCTCAACCACCATGATAAACTCGATTTCTCGACACAATTGACGATATACTGAAGCCCACTAGATCCGTTAATGGAATGCAGGAACTGCGAACTGCGACAGAGGCAGTTCTACTGTCGAACGTGTATTAAAACCCAGTGAGTACGAACCCCAATTACAGTCGCCATAAGCTTATGGTTCATGCAGTCTCCGGGATTTTCAGTCCCAACATGGCCATTATTCTGCAGATCTATCGTCTGTGGTGTCATCCGCGTCAGTAGCCTTGACGAACACCGTACAGCCAGCTCGGAATGCCCGAGCACGAGTGGCTGAGGTGAGGAGCAGGATCGACGAAGCTGTCGCAGGTCTTGGAGGCATAAAGCGCGAATGCGATAAGAGTAAGCGCTATATCCCATATGAAAGTGTTTATATACTCAATTACAGACAGAGAGGGATAGAATACGAAAGCTCCGGGAGGATTTAGCCCAACGACGACGGACACTCGGCGCCGCCAGAATTCTCGTCAAAGCAGGAACCCCAACGAGCCCCCCAACCTCTGCCATACCCCAAACACCCAAATCAGCCCCCTTCCTCTCCACACCCCTCCCAGACGCACACACATTCCAGCCCGACACCAGTGGCCCCCCACACCTGCCTCCTTCCCCCGCACACCTCGCCCTAACCCAAACCCTCGCCCGCGCACGGAGCGGCCTCGTCCAAGAGCTCGTCGACGTCTTCCACATCGTCGAGGTCGGCGGGCGGCCCCCCGTGGGCGGCAAAGCGGGCACCAAGGGCGAATGGACGATCGGGGGCCTCGTTCTCCCCGTTCCGGGCGACATCCGGCGGTACCCCCCAGACCACATCAACGCCGTCCTCACGCTCACGATCCACTTCCTCTCTCTGCTCAGCTTCTACCTCGGGATAAAGCTCCCGTTTGCTGTGAGCTGGACGGGCGGGAAGCTGGGGCTGGGGCAGCCGTGGATTGGCGCGATCCGCGGAGGGAGCGCGGGGGGTGGGGATGGGGGGTGGGGGAGGTGGCATAAGAAACACCCGTTACACCTTACGGGGCAGGCGGCGCGCGCGGTGGACAAGGACAAGGACAGGGACAAGGACGACAGAGACCGCCCGCCGTCGTCGAGCGGCGACAACTCGTCCGAGAGCGACGAGGACGACGACCCCATGGCCAGCAGCGTGCGCACCGTCAAGGCAACGAAGCGGCCGAGTCTGCCTGCGATCGACACGAACCCCACGCGTGCGCGGACGCAGAGCACGAGGACGGCGGTAACCTCGAGGCCCGGGCCGACTCCCCTCGTCTCCTCCCCCCTGGCGTCCGACACCCCGAGACGCGCGACCACCCTGAGCTTCACATCTGCGTTTGGCGCCGTCCGCAAGGGCGTCGGCGGCGTCGTGAGTGCCGGAGCGGGTGTCGTCGGGTACGGCTCGCCCCTCGCCCCCGCACGCAGCAGAACCACGAGCACCGCGCTCGACGAATCCGCATTCCTCGTCCGCTCCCCCTCAACGCCCATACCCACGAGTCCACCACCACCCCGAACCACGCACACGTCCTCGCACCGCAAACCCCCCGACGCTCCCTCTACGTCTACGCAAACGCACCTCACGCCCTCGACCGCCCCGCCGTCCTTCACCACCGGCTACACGATGCTCATCTACAATGTGTGCTACCTCGCGCACACGCAGCGCGTCGCGCCCGAGATCGGGCTCAGCCAGGCCGGCGAGGTCCTGAGCAACCTCTGGCGGTGCTGCTGCAGCGCCGAGCTGGGCCGCGTCGGGCACGAGAGCGTCGGCTGGGGGTCCTCCGCTGCCTGGGCGGCGGCGGCGACGATGACGAGTCCGACGACGTCTGCTACTTCGCCTGAACACGAGGGCGGCGCGCTGACGCTCATGCGGCTCCCCCCGCCCACCCCGCCAACGTTCGCGATGGACTTTGGGCAGCTGCTGCAAGCTGTGAGCGGCGCGGGGGGCGCGGGCGCGCGTGCGAAGACGAAGATGGCGAGGCGGAAGGGGTATAGTGAGACGATGCCTGGCGGGGTCGTGGAGGAGGAGGGCTTGGAGGAGGAGGGGTACGAGAATCTGAATGGTGAGAGTGTCATGCGCGATTTGCGGGGCGGGAAGCAAGGCATTGGCAGGACGGGGACGGGGAACGACCGAGACGGAGACGGCGTCGTTGACCCTTTCAAGGATGATTGGGACTTGGTTGATGAGGATGTTAGTTTTTGAGTGCTGCGTGCGGTATACCACCACCACCATTGTGTATTGTTTTAGAGTTTGTTTTCTTGCTGGACTGCTATCTTACTTGCTTTCTTTCGTGCTCATGTGTAACATACAGTGTATCTATAGATCTCATTGCAGAGCCGTACAGGTTCCAGCTTCGGTCAGAGGACCTCTATCATGATAAGGATGCTCGCTTCGTCGGCTCCCTCCCCCGGACCGAAGTCAGATTGCGAAACCCACAACCCTGGAGATAGCGACGACGGCATGTCTTCCCCCTGCTCAACGTTCACCGGCACCAAGAAAGTTGTATTTCCTTTGTCCAATTCAACGACCAGGGGATATGCATATGTAATAAGAGACAGACAGAGAACCTTTTGTTTGAATACCGAGAAAGAGGAAGTATAAGGGTCAAATACATGGCACGAACGACCGCCGCCCACGCCCCAAGTCCCCTATATGTCATGCGCGTATGACATTGTATGTAGTACAGATTAGCGACACTTGGAGGGTTTAGTTTAAAACATCTTCATGGGCAGGCGAGTTCAAGTTAGAATTTAGAATAGAAAAGACGATGGGCAAGTGTAACAGGAGGTGGTATGAGAATCAAGAATGTGCGAGCGTGCACTGGCGGCGGCGGCAAGACGGGTCAAAGCTGTGGTTAGAGATGGCAGGGGTGGTGGAATGGTGGTGGGGTGGGGGTGTAAACGATTACTGTTGCTTGCAGTCCTCAGGGTTCACCTGTTGTCCGCCAGCAGCACCTCCCTTCTTGCCTCGTCGGGGAGCAGGGGCAGCGTCAGACTCGGAGTCCTGATGACTTGTCAGCAGGAAGTCAGAAGCTGGAAGACGAGACACATACATCGTCATCGTGGTCGTGGTCGTGCTCATCATCATCCTCATCCAACTCGTAATCATCCTCATCTTCCTCATCGAAGTCGTACTCCAAGGCCTTGCCGGTGAAGTAGTCAATCGCGTGGGGGACAACCTAAACCGTGATGATGAGCAAGAATGACGGTTACGTGCTAACGGCTACGCGTACCTTTTCTTTGAGATCCTCGCCGATCTGGTAGTCCATCTCGAGCTTATCCTCAATCTCCTCGAGCTCCTCATCCTCGTAGTCGCCGGCTTCAATCGACTCCTCAGAGGGGGGGACGGGAGGGGTGAAGAAGTTGAAGAAGGAGTCTGCGGGCTTGGCCTTGCGGACGAGACGGGTGCGGTTGGTGGCTGCAACAACGTCAGTAAAGAGAAACATCGAGACATCGTATTACTCACTCTTGTTGCGCTGCTTCTTGATCTCAAACTCGGTGGTAAGGTCCTTGTCCTCTTTCCACTTGATCTCCGTGCCGATGGCGCGATCGTACAAGAAGTCGCCGGTGAAGCTGACTTGGGACTGATAGACGTAGGTCTTGGTGAGGACCTCGTTCTCGAAGTAGTCGTTGGGGCTGAAGGTGAAGAGAATCTTGAATCCGGGCTTGCCCTTGAGCTCCTCATCGGTGTCGTCGGCGAGGTACTGGATGCGGATGTCAACCAGGCTCTTCAGGGCCTCGGCATCGCGATCAGTGATCAGCTCGCCAATGCCGATGTGGTTGCGGAGAGCAGTGAGCCAGAACTCGGGGATACCAGTGGAAGAGGCCTCGACATCCTTGGGAAGGGCTTCGTACTCCTCGTCGTCCTTGAGCGAGGCCTCTTCGCCGAGCTCGACCTCCTCCTTGGTGGCGGGCTTGGAGCCATTGATAATCGCCTTTCGGCGCTCGTACAAAGGCTGGGCGAGACCGAGGTACTGCAACAGGGTCAGACGCTGCCGTTCATACGATTAGGCCACGCACCTTCCTCTCCAACTCCAAACACTCGAGCTTGTACTTGTTCTGGAGCTCGTTTTGCTTGGTCTGGATGCCTACCAAGCCTTGTACGTTGTGCTTGACCTCGACGGGAAGGCTCTCGATGTAGCCAGAAGACCTTCCGACGAGTCCAGCGAGTTTTCCCTGAACCATAGGGAGGAGATGAGCTTTAATCTCATTCAGATCTCCCTCGTTTACCTCGCCATCGTCCTCGTTATCTTCTTCGATGTCCGGGACGGTCGGTCTTGAGAGGCCCAGGGAGATGGGGGCCTGGTTCAAGGGCGTATTTTGGGGCGTGGGCGCCGTCACGTCTCCTCCGGGGCCGATGTTGAGGTTGGACGACATTTTGAGCGACGATGTCGAGGAGAAAGAGCGTTTTGGGGCAGAATGAATTCCGCGTGCAGATTACAAAATGTTTGAGCGGAGCCAGAATGCGTTCGGCAGATGCCGAGGGCCTCATGGGTCGCCTTGCGGTCCTTAGCACGTAAAACGAGCATGCGCAAAGGATAAAAACAGGGGATACTGCTTTTGCGGAGTCTCCGGGAGAGCATATCTTGCCGAGGTTTTATTCTGGGTATGAATCATTTCACATCGTCACTTACACGCCTCATTGATGACCGGTGATGACATTCAGGAGGAAATGAAAAGATCCACCTTGCTGCGGTGACAGAGAGGTACAATTATGAGTGAGGAGAGCAGGTCTAGTCCTTCATCACGTCTGCCGTATCATGAGGTCAAGGTAGCAAGATGAGTAGATCCGGACAAAACTGAGCAGGGAGAATGACTCGACGATGTTCCGGCGGAGCCTGCACGCACATGAACTAGTTCACTAAGCTTTTGACATCTACCGACGATTCAAGCTGAGCACCTACACCCAAGCTGAAGGGTTCAACTTTCAAGCACATGAACATCCAAATCCACAACGCCCTCCAAGGTCCTCGTTGAGGGAGAGAGGCCTGTAAGCGGGCCTCTAACCTATGTGTCATTAGAACTCAGATTGACTTGAAGCGTACCATGTGGTTTCATGATTTCTCCTTTATCGTAAGGCCTCGGAATGCGACGCCCTGAGCAAGAGGAGACCTGGGTCCTGATGGAAGAAGCGCCCAACATTTGGGTGGCGCCCAAAACCACTTTATTTGCGTCTGTTACCAATCAAAGCCTTCCGGCTGTCCCACAGCAGCAACAGTGACGAAACCCATTTTCTTCCGCAACCACGACACCAAAAGCACCATGGCCAGACGTTCTGCACCCCCCTCAGAGACCCAATACCTTCCCCACCCCCCGCACCAAGGAAGACGTCTCAACGACCCCAACGAATCTGCATTCTCCAGGTCCGTATAGTTAGTTCTGTGACAAACACCAGTCGAACCAGCACTCTGACTCGGACGCGTTCGTGTTCTCAGGTTCTTGCGAACGGAAGTCTTTGCGCCTGAAAAGCTCCCTGGAAACCTCAGCATTGCCACCGGCGTCGCCGTGTTCTTGGGTGGAATCGCTGCGGTTCGCACCTGGGGAGAGCTCTTGGTCCCCGCTTAAACCAGCCGTGTATCGCCCGTTGGCGACAGACATATAGAGCCGATGGGCAAAACCTGTGAGTACTCTCGGCTTCAGTGCACTTTCGATGAAGAATGTCACTCACGGGATGTGCTACTTAGCTTCTATAGCTTATAATATTGTATAATTCACCACACCCCAACCTCAGAAGCGCTACTTAGATCTCATTGGCTGGTATACTTCCTCGTCCACTGCCACGGATTCAAAAACCCCGAGAACGGACACATATCTCACAGAAAGGCAATCTGTTGTCCCGAGTCGATACACGCGCCCACGCGAATCCATGAACAGGCTCATCCACACGGGTAGAAGTCTCGCACAAGGTTCTATGTGATCTGCGCCGTGTTGCTTGGGGTAACCTCTACGAGAACAAATGTGTATTGACCAAGGCAAACTGAATCAAATTCGCTCTCTACCTAATACGGAGAATCTCATGTAGCATGAAACTTCCCTCCGACTCCATCTGCTTCACGACAGACAGCTCCCAGCCTCAAGTCCACTTTCGCCTGCAGATCCCCGCAAATGGTTAGCCTCAAGAACTGGGGTACAAATGTATCCATCCAGATCCATCCTGACGGGTTCTGCCGTCAGGCTCTCATAGTAAGTAGGCTTTCGCTGCAAGCAGCTAGACAGACGGGGATCAAGCACCGTGCACGCACGATTTTGTTCCGTCGATGCACCATTGACTCTTCCCATCTCGCAATCTCCATCGGCCTGTCGATCAGGCCGACCGCCCCATGCTGACCCAGAAAGGGTCATCATCCATCCATCCTTACGCAGTTACGCTATGTAAACGGTGATAGGTTGGCCAGGCGTACCTGCTCGTTCTGTGGCGCGCATTGCGTTATACGTGAGGGCATCGATCCCCTTGTGATTGGTGCGTCCTAGCCATTCTCGGGGCCCGGTATCATTGCATCCTCGACTTTCCTTCGACAACTCACCCTCGGGGTCTCCCGATGTTGCCTTGCATTGGCCGACGGTGATCAAGGAAGCAAGCTTCAAAGTTGATCCGTTACACTAGTGAAAGTGGGTCGGCGAAGTCGATGAAAGTAGACAGGCTGGCCCGTGGAGAAGGCAGCTGGATATGCACCACGGCGATAGGTTGGGCGAGTCGCAGAGCTCAGCTCGAAAGAGGGTAAATTGTCGTGGTGTGCGTCCTTGTGATCAACCTGTCTGTGAGTCGACGTTCCCTTGCTATCTTTCCTGGCTGATTTTTCATAAGGCCTTCTTCCTTCTGTCAGTCATTCCAGGACAGCCTATATAGCACAAAACCCTCATGAAAAGGCCCCCTTCAGTTAGTTGTCGCCCGGTGCAAGTTCATTTGTCCCTTTCACATGCATTGGTTCGCACTCTACTGAATCCACTCACCCGTCTTATCTCTCGACCGACCAAGTTCCCTTTTATCGGAACCGTCCGTCATTCGTGTTGTAAGAGGCTTCCAGAATCCAGAAGCTTCCCCAGATACGTAACGCTCAGCCCAAGTAGCATTTCCCATGTTGGTGGGGCTGCTCAATCGATGACGAAGTTGTTGAAGAGTTGAAGAGAAAGAAGAACCGACCCTTTATTGTGTTCATTGGCTCTCATACAACCTAAAACCTACCACGCGTTGCACCGAGAAGACGGACGGTTGGTTGGAGGGATTGTGCGTCGTCGCGTGGAACAGGTGCGAATGTGCTTCGTGTCAGCGGTCAGTGATACTGATGATAATGTCCTAGTAGTATCAAGCATATCCAACGTGCTAAAGGATTCTACAAGTTGAGCCCGTAGCTCACACTTAAATCAAACGCCCTGTCCAAGCAACACCACCGCGTCAGTCGGATCCACACACCTTTTCGGACGAGCGGGTGTATTCAATTCCCCACAATTCCCCATTCCCCTTGGGATCTCTATGTAAAAAGTTGGCTGGGCATCCATCGAACTCGAACCCCACCCAGCGACAGTGCTTCTTCAAGTTCGTTCTCGCTCCGAAGTTCCTGGCATCCACACACAACATGGGTACATATGGACCATATCTGACAGAGAAGATCATCTACATATGTTCTCGTTCGTTCACAAGCTTGGTTTGGTACACCCCGCACTCGCAGTGACTCGGTTGCCGAGGGAGACGAACTGGTCGTCACCACATGACGGACTGCTCACCCAACCTAACCGGTTTGTATAGGCGGTTAATTCATCGAAGACGGTCTTTTCTCGGCAAGCGCAACGTCAGATATGCCAAAAACAAACGCGCCCCTTGGGCCTCGAAGCCACTGTATTGAATTCAATTCATACTCAGCAGGCGCCTGCGCAGGGGGGAGCTCAGGGCCTCGAAGCCACTGTATTGAATTCAATTCATACTCAGCAGGCGCCCGCGCAGGGGGGAGCTCAAATGTATTGAGTGATTGGATGATCGCCATGCTGGTCCTGGATTGTATTCTTCTCGTTACCGCATCCACTCTTAATTGATTGAATATGCTTGCTAAATTTATACTCTACCACCTTTATTTCTGACAGGACCTTTCCATTTAATGTGACGCATAGTATAGCATGGCATAGCAATAGCCTTAGTCCCCGAGTCCCCGACCCAGGCCCGTGTATCCACCCATTCTTCCGTCCATCACAGCGACTCGTGAATCGTGATCGCACCGTGGACCATGTTCTACCATGTTACTATGTAGTACGACTCGTCTGCCTCTAAGTGAGCATCCAACCCCCGTTCTCTCGCCCCCAGCATCAGAAGAGAGCCGCGATTCCATCGTGGAACTCCTCTGCTGCGAGCCCGATTCGCCAATGGGTGCCATCATATCTGTTCGAGTTACCCAAAGCGTCGGTCACAGTGGCACTCGTCTGGGTTCTAAGTACATACCAGGGGGTGTTGATGCCGTCTCGCACGTACTGACCCCAACAGCAACCCCGTTCGAATGCTATCTGCGGCTTTTGAGCCATGCCAACCGCACTGATCATCCATGTCAGGTGGATCATTAGCTCGAAGAAGTAGCATTGAAGTTGTGCCATGCGCGAAGGACCAAGCCATGATCCATCCCCTGGGTTGACCAGCTGCAGCTGAGTGCTTCTCAGAGCTGTGCAAAATTCCCCGTAACAAGATCGAGATCCAGAAGCATTGGCTTCCGGAAAAAGCGCCTTGCGCACGCTCTTGGTCCCTTCGCCCCGCATGCGAGTCAGAAATAGCCAATCAACTGTTGTGTTACCAGAGTCCGTTGTCCTAGCAAGCCAAGATCTCGTCAACCTGAGGCAGGCGGCTTTGAAGCTTCGTTGATACGCGCCCATGGAGAGGGAGAAAAAAACGTAGATATTCATAGATACAAGAAAAAGCAAGGTCCCATTAAAGTAAAAACTGCTTCTCTTCCCTCGAGCCCCTCACTGGTGTTCCCGCACACGACCTTCTTCGCCGGTCTTCGTTCGTTCTGCATACTACATCCTCGCTTTGATCATATGGCTCAAGCTCTGAGGATCAAGCACGCTCTGCGGATAAGGCAAGAATTGATGACGGGTATGCTCTGATCCACCATCCACTGGAAGGACCTGTCCGGTGATGTACGAAGCAGCATTGCTGAACAAGAACACGGTAGCGTTGCCAATGTCCTTTACATCGCCCTGGCGCCCCACAGGGTACCCCCCGTGGAGCTGTGCGGTGTCGATGTTTTTGGGCGCCAGCCGGTCCATGCCCTCCGTCCTCGCGATGGGGCCAGGCGCGATCACATTGGAGCGCACGCCGTGCGGGCCCTCCTCGACGGCCAGCACCGCACTGAGCGCGTCGACACCCGCCTTCGCGGCGGAGACGTGCACTTGATAGGGGGTACCTGGATTAAGGTCGGAAACGTCAGTATTCTGAATCTTCCGGTGCGCGCTGAGGGTGTTTCGAGAGAGAATTTGGAAGCGGGGGTGTCCAGGATGGAACATGGAAGGATGGAAGAACGAGAGAGGCTTACCGTTATAGTGCAAGGTCGCGCTAACGTGAATATAGGCCCCTTTCGAAGCACGGACGTGCTGGATGGTGGCCTTTATCGTGTTATAGGTGCCCATCTGCAGGGGCGTTTGAGTGGCCCACATCGACGGATGAGGAGTTGATCATGAAGAACGCGGCGTACAGTGTCAATTTCGAGAACGGTCTTAAACGCATTTTCCGAAATGCCAGAGATGGGCGCCAAGTAGTTTCCAGCAGCACCTAGTAGGGTAAAGGTGCAGTCACAGGTCCTGGTCATGAGCACTCAAGGAAGGTGCATGGATGCAAGTTAGCTAGCTCTCACCGCAGATTACGAAGTCAATCCTCCCGAATTTCTCAATGGTTTTAGCGACGGCTTCCTTCAGAGAAGCTGGCTGGCGGACGTCAGCCTGTGCTGGGAGGCATTCCTGGCCCGTAGCCGCCGAAAGCTCCTTGGCCGTCTGCTGCAGGCGCTCAATCCTGCAATGTGCATCACATGTCAACCGAGTTCACTATTGGCTCAGGGGAAGCAAGCAACTGAACAACGCACTTCCTCCCTACGATGGTTGCATTAGCACCGTGGCGCATCTGAGTTGTTGTTGAACAATGGGCGCGAGATTAGGACCCGACAGTGCGCATAGAAGTAGCGAAGAGCTCACCATGGCCTCGGTCATACCACGACATATGCCAGAACCGCCGCCAGTGCAGAAGAGGACCTTGCCCTTGAACAGGTCCGCTTTAAATACACTGGTCGAATCAACGATGGGCTGGACGTATGCGGTTGGTGCCATTGCAAGATCTGTCCTAGGGTACTCTGGCACGGTACACTAGTACCTGAAGGTGTGGGGAAGCGCTGGTTAAGAGGATCCTCATGCTGCGAAGCATATCACAGGGGTGATGCCAACTCCGGATGCTCGGTACCTCTCCATTACCGGTGAACCCGTGTTCGATTCCCGTAGAAGGCGAAATACCCACTCAATGGAATGTAATAGACGTTTGTGCGTTATGAACTTTTACATGCCTCTAGCAGGGTTCTTTTCACCTATAGTATTGGGGCCTCTCAGACTAGCGAGAAATAGGTCTGGGAAGCAGCGTCGATCCTTGTAGAGCTAGGTGCTACAAGCAACGTGAAGGCAACTTCGGATGACTTCTAGATGACTTCGAGAGGATTTTCGCCTGGGTTCGGTGACAGTCTTTACGCTCGGAGTCAGATGAGCAAGTTCACCTAGAGACAGCTTCTGTCAGCGAAAGCTAGTCAGCATTTCGCCCCGCACGGCGCCAGTGTGGGCGCCTGCTTGGAGCTGCTTGGCCACCGTTTAGTCGATGATCTCATCCTGATCCCGGCCAGAATTTGGACTGCCCGTTTTTCCAGTATGTACCGTACCGTGACAGGAATGCTGAGATTGTGAGGTCCGACCTGGTAACCGCAACAAAAGCGGCATGCGGACGACCACGCAGTAGAGCAACCGGTCTCCGAACAGCTATGTATACCGTCATATCTCGCGTTACTACGGTCGAAAGCCTAACGAGAGCCCGATTTTAGGACTGATGACCACTCATGAACCATCCTGTATGGCTGCCGACCATGTCTCAGAATAGAACGCAAAGTGCGCTCCCCCCTCCTGTTTTCGGTGGATCAAGTCATGGCATGCTTCCTTGGCGCGTCCATATGTTCGACCGACGAACTCTTCACATCCACCTACATATGTACTTGTTCCCCATCCGATCACTCGGACAGTCGAGGGCGTTGAATTGAATAGAAGGATCGCCGGCGGTCCAGAGGCCTCGATCGAGGATGCTCACATTTATTCGATCTTCATTCAATCACGGGCGCCAAAGGGGAAGGCTATTTCAATGGACTTGCCTTTGCATTGCACGCGAAGGGCTGCGTAATGAATGAAGTGACAGTCAAACATAGAGTAGTGATATGAACGAAGTGTATATATACAATGGTAGATGGGCCGGAGCAGTAGTAGACGGAACTTGCTGAAAGCATCTAGATAGTGATAATATATCTTAGTCAAGTAATACGACTAATTCAGAAAGCCAATGAATGAATGAATATGAATGGACATACAGCATAGTATATACAGTGATGAAGAGTCGAAAGCAAAGACGAATGCGAAACGTGACACTATACCCAAACTGAGGCCCGTCGAAAGCGAAAAACGAAGAAAGATGAATGGCAGTAACGAGAACGAGAAGGCTAGGACCGCGACCAGTACTGCGAGCTCATGGAAGGTGAAGTAGACGAGAGATGAGAAGAAGTGTATCCTGAAATAGGAGGGAGCACCCTCGACATGTTCCGTCCGGCAGGATAGGTGAGTGGTTCAAGCAGCGATGTCCCCCTCGAGTCGTAGTGCGACCGCTCGACAGGCTGCAAGGGCACCCCATCATACTGAGAACTCGCCGATCCCGAAGACTCTCCCCCACTATACTCCGTCATGCTCGACTGCGAGGGATAAAAGGGGGTGTTTAGCGTCGGGAAGTTCGAACTGGAGTGATAGTTCGAGGAAGAGGAAGCAGATGTCGAAAGACCGGAGTTCCACCCGCCGCCGGATGAGCCACCCCAGTTCCCCGTCTTCAGGGAAGGTGGCGAACGCTCGCTGGACCACCCTGTGGGACCACGATCAAGGCGGGAATGCCACGATTGCGAGGTGCCAACATCAGGAGGGTAGGAAGATGATGATGAGGACGACAGGGAGTAGTTCAGCGAGGGGTTAGAGAGTCGATGAGAGAGACCATGGGAAAGGCGGTCGGAAGAGGGGATCGGATATGGAAGGCGCGAGTCGCCGTTGCGATACAGAGGGTGGTTGGACTGGAAAGGGTGGGTCGAAGAACGCGAGATGGGTGGCCCCGCGGGGTATTTTAGAGGTTCGCCGAACGTCGGTGGCTCATGGGAACCGCGGGAGTAGGAGGAGTCGCTCGCGCCATCAACGTGCTCGTCGCCATCCGTGGGGGATTCGAAGTCGCCGATAGGTGCCCCATCATCGCCCACTTCCCCGCCGTCGGGCCTCAGAGCGTCCGACCTACGCCGCCGCCTCGAATTATTCGGCCGCCGACGATAGACATAGTCGGGATATTTTGTGTTGAAGGTATCCTTCAGCATTTTGGCTTGGTCCTGGTAGAACTGTTTCTCTGACTATCGACGACTCAGCGGGCAACTTGTGTGAACGGACGGTCGGAGACTCACAGATGGCATCGCGCTCCACTCCTTGCTCAAGAGCTTGCTTATTTCCCCAGTCCGCATCGCCTGATTCTCAGCGGAGACCTGGGGCCTCCTCCGTCGAGCAAAGATCATAAAGGCGTTCATTGGACGCTTTGGCGTTCCGTCCGCGTTGAGCGTCTGTGAGGTCAAGGCCAAATCGTGCCCGTCGGCTACCATTGTTGTCGGTCAGTCCAGGAAGTTCGACGAGGAAATAAATGACGCACGTTCATGGTCTCCGTCATGCTTTACAGGGTCCTGGAATAAGGCATAATTTCCGTCCTCAGAGCCAGACACGGAGCCCCGGTCATCGTGTATTTCTGGTTCTCTGTAGGAGGAGGCGCGCGAGCCGCGCTGCGACGCCCTGGTCGATGCAGCTGCAGCGTACGGTTGCCGCGAATATGAGGGGTAGCGATCCATGCTCTGGAGCGGGTGCTGGTGGCAGGGAATGATGAAGAGTCCAAGCTCCAGGGTGGGTAATATGTTGTGGAGAGTGGTCAAAGATGGATGCCGGAAGAGGTAGTGAGTGATCGAGCGCGCAAGCGGTGTCTCAGATGGAGGTATCGGAGGAAACCTGAATTGGTGCAGAGAAATGGGCAGCAAGAGCAAGTTATAAGGTATGTCGAAGGAAGACGCGGTTCCTTCGAAACCTATATCTTGTTGACGTATGATTTTAGGGACCGTGTCTGTATCAGGAAGCCAGCCCGGTTCGAACTTGTTTGGCGACCTCAGGAACCTGGTTCGCTGAGTTCGCGCTACCCGATTGATGGACCCGTCATAGGGTCACAGCCCTGGGTTTGCCTAAATCCTCTCAACCGAGAGTTTTCGTCATTCGCGATCTTGAATGCCATCTCCTGAGGATTTTCCCCCAGCGGAGCTTACCCTCGGGGCCTGAGGGATAAAGAATCAATTCGGTAGTTCCAGAGACGCGAGCACCGCGTCGTACACCTCGACAGGGCCGACACAAGTCGCAAATACCTGTGTTTTCTGATACCTCTAGCCAGCTGGCCCCTGTAGGGTCCTCACGACCTTGTCGCTTTGCATAGCAAGTTGGTCCAAGATCATTTTGCCGTTGCTGTTTCGAGATGTGTTTGCTTCCGCTCCTAGACACGCGAGGTCTCACGGTTTAACCTAACCAACCACAATAGGCACAAATACGGGCTCTCAAAGCACCATCTGTTTTGGGCGCTATAATTCAGATCACAGATTTGCCCTCATTCGGCGAACACAGATCTGGAGAAGCATGGCCCAGGAACCCAGATCCAAGCTACTTATCGGTCCAAATCAGCTGGTTTGTTCGCGGGTAGGCGAACCAATTTGCCTCAGAGGACCATTCCTCTTCAAGGCCCTTGATAGCCCATCTCGAAATTTGGGGCGTCTCCAAGCGCACCTCAGAACCGCCTGTGCACAGGCCAGCGTTCTTCAGAGGAAGGTGGGAGTGTAAATGATGAGGATGTCATTGCAACGGAAGTGGTGATGGAGGCCCATGCGGGCCCGAATTGAGCGGCTATCGTGGTGGACGTCAGTGCACCTAACTGACATGAACCCAGCATCGTAAGGCGCCACAGCAGGATCTCTTGAGCTGTACAGGCGCCAAAGCGCTGCCCGATGTTCCACATGTCCTCTCCAAATTGTCACGCAAGTGCTCTTCCTTGTACCGTCCTTCACGAAATGGCCTGAGTTGGGCTAGTAAAGTGCCGTAACGTTGTCAAGTTCTGCGGAATCTGTCGATCGTAGCGGGCTTGATATTCTATCCTTCCGCCTATGTATCATACTGCGTTTGGTAGCATGAGATGTGGGCGTGCTGATGTGTCCGCTTGACGTGAGAATTCCAATCTCTGCAGAGCGGTTTTTGTGGTGCGCAAAGTGGCTGCCATCCAGCACTAACAAGGTAATGCGCAGGATATGGTAAGTGGGCACGCTGCAGGGAGCAGGCCACTCTTGCCTCAAGCTGACAGTCCCTTGTCTCCACAGTCTAAGCAACCATGGGGCCTAACTAACCATCTCGTGTGGTCGACGGAATCTACCGTCCACTCGAGCCTCTCGACGTCCGTCCACCTGGGATTCTGATGGTGGAACCACACTCCAAAGAACGCTGATGTCCCGGGGTTCTAACTGAAGGGCGGGACTACAGAAATCAGGCAGAAATCAAGCGGAAATCGCTCACTCGGGATATTCGATTTGGTTAGATCCTGGGGTGACCTCTGCCAGCGGGGGAGCGGGACCAGATGAGGATAACACATCCGATTCCAAAGGGCTTCTGCGTGCCAATAAGATGGGAAATAACTCAACTTCCATGTCAGAGCGCACTGTGACAACAAGCCAACGAGCTGCGTCCAGCGATGAGGCGAAGAAATTCTCCTACACCTTTGCTTCATCTCCCAAAGGGCTGTTACTCTTCAAGATCCTCGGCAGACAGTCATTAGACCCTCAAGCTCGAGTCGCGTCCACACCTAGTATCGTTCACCTGGAAAGTCGTACAAATGGCCCGCACTGGGTTCGTCCGGGTATGGTTCAACGCTTTGAGTTTCTTTGTGTATGTGGGTAAACGGGTAAGAGATAACCATCGGACCCGTAAACAGACTCGACTCGGAAAGTACTCTGGGTCTGTCGCATTCCGAGGCGCGTCAAGGCGCAACCCCGGCAATCTCCGCAATATTGAGGCGCGTCCCGACACTGAGCGCCCTTCGGTCGAAATTTAGCTCAGCGGTTCCTCCAGTAGAAAATGGGGCTCATATCGATTGGGACCTAAAAGGGACCAGCAGAGGCTGCAATTTCGGGCTTTTTTGCCTCCTTACACCTCTTTGTCGCAAGAGTTGTGGGTCCTCGTGGTTCGCGGAGTTGCAAACAACTCTCGCCGTCAGCCGGCAATTCCCTGATGTCAGATGTCGATAAACCTTGATAACGCCAGTCTTCGAGAACCACCTTTCTATATTCCGAATCCTCAGGCAGCAGCCTTCAGTGATTTGTGTGAATAGCACTTCCGGGTACTTAGAATGAAGCAAACCCTTACAGATGCCAGTCAGTACCACCGACTCGTCCCCATCCACCGTGGATTCGCGTTCTTACTGACCACATACCTACCGTCATCATCGATGGTTTCCAGACTTTCCCCGTACCGCGGACCACAGGGTCTACCACCTCGGGTTGAGACCTGGGGAAGTCACGAACAGGATCGTAAGTGCCCTTCTAACCCCTATCCGTATTGCTCTCTCACACTCGGGCGCTTAGATCACGGTCGGTTCCCCGTCAAGAGCGAGCGGCATCGCGACGTATCTCGATGCTGAGCCAAAGCCCTTCGTCCTGTCCTCTGAGCGAGGCTTCACGACGATCACTGGCAGGTTCCGAGGCGTCCCAGTCTCCATCGTGAGCATTGGAATGGGGTATCCCAACATGGACTTTTTCGTCCGTGAAGTAAGGGAATGCATCAGCGGCGACATGTATATCGTCAGGTATGGTATCTATCCTTGCATAGGCTCTTTGATACATACATGGAAGACCTTTGACTGATTGGAAGCTGGATGACCAAGGTTAGGATCCTGCGGTGCGCTCGTTGAGGTACCTGTGGGATCCGTCGTTCTCCCTTCGTCCAGCGTTGCGATCAATAGGAACTATGATTTCGACTTTGTCGACCCCGAGCGCTCTTCAGAGCCTGCGTACAGAATCAGCAAGCCGGTATGCCCTCCTTGCTTCCATTTCTCACTCGGGTATCCCTCATCCAACATTTCAGGCCTTTGCCGACGCGCATCTTCACGAAGAGGTAAGCGTGTAGAGCGCAATGGTTCTAGAATTTCTGTCGCGCCTCTGACGGCTGTAACTACAGGTCCGTAAGGCAATTGAAGCTGTCAAGCCCGTAGATTCCAAGAGCCATATTGTTGCGGGAACGACGAACGCATCAGCCGACAGGTATGCTCATTTGTCTCTCATGTTTCATGTGAACCCGCCCTTGCCAGAAGAGGCGTGACTAACCAACTTGGCGAAATAAAGTTTCTATTCCTCGCAAGGGAGACAAACATCGTTCCCCGATAGGAATGCGAATTTGATAGCTCGTCTCAAGGAGCTGGATCTCAATATCAGCACGTTGGAGGTATGCTCGCCCCTTGTGATTTTCTATGGGCCTATCTAATCAGGTACTACGTAGATGGAGACTTTCCACCTGTACCATCTGGCGCACTGTTGGGGCGCTGGCCGTTCGGAGCCGCCATCCCCGACCATCCCGTTGGCGAGAGGCCCTGTGCACCCCGTCGTGTCTCGGCCTCCAGTCGAAGGGGAAGCTACTCTCGAACGGCCCCTGGCGGCCAGGGACACGACCATCAAGGCCGCTGCTGTGCACCTTGTGTACGCCTCGAGGACCTCGCAGGACTTTATTACTCCGTCTGAAGTGACTGCGCTCGAGGATTGGGCAGGCTTGGTATGCCACGCAGTTTCTGCCTCATCAAATGCCCTGTCGCTCATTGGCTTTGACTGAATGGCGTGTAGGCTGTTCTAACGGCACTTTCCAACATCGAAATTCCGTATGATGTGAGTCGCTCAATGTTCTATTCTGTCGCCTCTTCGCACCCTGAATGTTGTACTTTTTTAATTATTTATAGCGCGTACACGTTGAGGCTGGGAGTGTTTGGGAGATCAAGAATAATTGAGGGGTCCGTAGTATAGGCCTGTGTATCCCTCAGGCACAGGTAAGAGGCCAATGCCGTCGGGTTGTCAGGTTTCCTAATGCAGTGTGATCAGTGCCAATGGTGCTCATCTTGATTCGTTCGTTCCAAGCAACTAGCTGCACCTTTCGCTCCATTTACCTGTTGAGTTGCGTGCGTTGGACGGGGTGGGGATGTTCTTCCAGTTGTTGCTTTGTCCCAGCTCATAACTCTAGATATTAAATCAATTCATTAACGTTCAAATGACACATTAAGAGCGCGCTATGCACAGGCCGAGCTTCAATGATCCAAGCATAAGCATGCCGGGTATATATCTATTCGTCACCCAGCCACACAACGTCCGTTACCCCGAGCTCCTTCAAACACACAGAGTCTTGCTGACAGATGAGGGCGCACCCGTGAATTCTTGTGTACAGAATCGGAGATGGCTGCGCCACTTCATGCGCAAGGGAGAAGAAGTCGAGGATGGGAGATTGGGAGGATGGTGCTGGAGGATGGAGCTCCCCAGCACCGAAGGGGGCGGTTGAGGACACCTGACGCATCGCCGTTCTGCGCAACGGCCTTATCTTCCGTCCCATGACTCGTGGGGGAGTAGCCGTTTCCGCGTTTCCACCTCCAGTCCCCTTCTCACTGGTAGACTCTGCCCCCGTGATGGCGTCCGTTGAGGTTACTGGATGGGGATCGGGTTCTCTGCCCACCCCGATAGGTGCCAGTTCACCTCGTTCAGCTCCGTTAACGTCGCCGTTCCGCGCGAGCACGACCTGGATGAGGGACCCAATTCTTAGATCATCACAACCCCAAAACGAGAGCGCCTCCAGGCGCGGGCAGACTCTGACGCCACTCCTCCCTGCCCGTCGAGGTACCTTGGCCCCATGCACATCGACGGTGCATCTTTCGCCTAGAACCTTGATTAGATTCGCCGTCCCGAAACACGATTCGAGGGACAGAGAGGTGAGCGCCGGCATGTAACCTAGCACCGATTCCGCTCGGCCATGCTCTGCCTTGAATTCGAAATTTGATACGGTGAGGTGCGTAAGCAGGAAGAGGCGAGGATCCCGAAATATCGTTTCCACGCGAGGGAAGGCCCTGGGGGTTTCGGACGATGGCTTCTGTTTGCTGCTGCCGAAGCTCCGTATGGTGTTCGTCAATTCGAGGCGGCGCAGATTAGGGAATGTAAACTTGCGCAGCGAGGAGATCGAGCACTCGTCGCCCGTCGGGCACTGGAAGCACAGCTCCTCGACCGAAGGGTAATCGATGACCGTAGGTTGGGAGGCAGGTTGGGAACTCGGAGGGTGCTGAGAGGTTCGCCAGGAAGCCTCGGTTCTATCCTCCACCCAGATGTCGATCTTCTCCAGAGCGGGAGTGTTGATGAAGCTCAGAAGGTGATAGACCTCCCCGAATAGTGGGAACGTCCAGCTGATAGCCTTCAAGCAAGGAAGCTTAACGGGCGGCGTAGCCGCTGAGCTAGTATTAGAAGGGGCGTCCTCGTCGGCGAGTGTAATGTCGAAGATAGGAACGGTGTTATTGAGTGTCAGCTCTTCCAACACCGCTGTCGCCGAAAGGAAGTGCAAGAGAGACGACAGCCTGAACTGGTAGCGCGTGCGGGAGGGCCTCGTCTTCCTCGGAGGGTGGCATAATTCTAGGTAAGTTAATTTGGCGAGGAAGTAGTGCGGTAGGTTGAAAAGGGGTAATTCCTCCAAGGTCAAGGATGTAAGGTGGCTCCAGAAGGGTATAGCTGTTCGAGAAAACGTGTATAGCTCGCCTGGTTGATTATTGGCGAGAAGTCCGCCGGCAGTGGTGTAGGTAGGGTCGAAGGTCCTTATCGAGAGCGTAAGGGACCGTAGATTCGAGAAACGCCTGGTCGGTTGGTTGAGGGTTTGGACGATGGGCCACATCGCGTCCGGGGTCAACGTATAGACGTTCAGCCGCTTCAAACGGGCGAGCACAGGTCCCAGAATATCTAGAAAGCGGCGGACTTCTTCCATCTCTACGACGAGTTCTGTACGGCGTGCGACGCGGTAGATTATCTCTAAAGGGCTGCACTGGGAGCGAGACAAGAATATGCGAACTCGCGCTTCGTTCCACCGGCCACGGAAATGGATGAACGACCACACATAAGGAGTAGACAAAGCCACGGCACGCCACCGTTGGGATACATGAGAGACGGTGATGGGGGGATCAGTGAGAAGCGGTGACGATGGGGCATCTGGGTTCCATTCTTTCTCTGTAAGGCAGAGGAAGATTTGGCCCAAGATCTCGTTCGGGAGCCAATTTACGGGTATACGCATGGCCGCGATGCTCTTCCCTTTTCGTTCCAAGGCTTCTATATCCCGCGTGACAGAATCTCTGCGACCTGTAATATCTGCTATGAGGCTTTCGTACTCTTCCTCCTGTGCTCGGAGAAGTTCGAGCTTCGCCTGGATGACCGCGAGCTCTTTTTCAACGTCAGTCAAGCCTAACATTTGTATGACCCCTATAGAGATATTTCTGTGAGTTTGCATTTCACAGAGAAAGAGAAATGGCAGCAATTACCGTCTTTGTTGACTTCTCAAGACCGTTGTGCGAGATGACGGTAGACAGCAAGCTGCGGTAGGCGGGTTCAAGTGTGTGTGTGTGTGTCGGCCGTCGCTGTCAGTGTCACGCCTGTGGCCCAACGACACGCTGTCACGTTGCACGTGGGACCGGGGTCACATCAACCCCCGGTCAGGACGAGGCCGGGCGTGACAGCCGCGACAAAGGACAAGCGCTTTCGACGCGACTACCAGCAAGCGCGGGCCCATAGTAGTGGAGTCGCCAGTGCTCGTTTTTTGTAATAGGTGTGCCCGGGTTATCTTAAAGATATGTAGTTTAATTATACGGATGTCCATTCCAGGTACGCGAAGGAGCAAGGACGTTTAGCTTGGAGTGCTCGCTAACAACTGTCCAACTCAACGAAAAACCGGAGTTCTACGAGGATAACAGAGGCGGTGATGAACACCCCATTTGTCTCTCAAAGCTGGAGGGGGGCATAATGAGCTTCTCGGTTGACCCGGAGTTACTGAAATATAATCACACTCATTCCGTAGTCTAACAAGCCACTCCCAGCCGGATGTTCCCCCGATCTTTCCAGTGCAGTTAGTCTCCAGTCCCGAAGCATGTCGAAAGGAAGAAATCGATCCATCGATAAAGACCTTAATGATGTCCTGACACCCAGACCCTTTTTTCCTCCTTCCTCGACGGTAATACCTACCCACCCGATGTGACTGCATACTTGGATTTGCCCGTTCCGCATCATGAGCAGCTCCACCATCATAGTACGTACAGCATGATGTGCAGTCAGAACATGAAAACCATATACATAGCTCGAGACTGAAGCAGACCAAGTTGGTGCACTCACCGAGCCTCTCGCACGGCAATCCAAGGAGCTGGTTTGATGACCGTAGGACAGGTGCCTTCACTACCCTCCCATGGTATCACACCTCGGGGTTTCCAAGGTGTAGGCTTCGAGGGGAGCATTTAGCAAAGCGCTGTAAGTTCGCGTTATTAATTTTCCGGGAAACACCTTTTTCCCTCATCGATGCACGAAGGTGGAAGTCTATCGCACGACATAAGGGAAAGCTAACGGTGCTTTTTGGCAGTGGAAACAGAATCAGGTATCTACCAATTTGGGTTGCAGCCCAATTGTTCTGCGATCCATTTTCAGGGTACGCTGAAACACCATGCGAACGAGCTCGGTTCGTCCGACGGACGACTCGTGGTATATGTGAAGCGGGGACCTGCTTCGGCGCTGGAAAACATCACACTCGCGTGTGACAGTTCCAGGGTGCGCGCTTATTTTCCTTAAATCGTCTAGCCCGATATACATGGACGAGGAAAGAGTCTAGAGCACCACCACCGTCGTAGTCATCGATAATACAACGGTTCATGATCGACAATGTACACCATTGCTGCGCGTTTGCCTTGAAGAAGTATGTTTCAGCCATCACAGCTCCAGACGGCTTCGCCTGCAACCGTTGCCTGTGGGTCCCATGATTGCACCCGATGATAGCCTAATCCGGTCACAACGCTTTGACACTGAGCAAGCTCAGGCCGCTCACCCAAGAGAGTGTTTCGCCAATAGTCAGAACAACCCCATAATCATGGATGAGTATGGGCAAAGCAATGTGTGGTGCTGGCATGAACTAGGCTGCAAGGAACCTTATCGTTCTCCACTGCCTCCTTCGGGAGTTGATCAAGACGGACCTGTGTCGCCCTGTAACTCCAAACTCAAGGGGACAATAAAGACCTGTCCACGTCTGCTGGAGCACCGTAGCGCTTTCACAAGGACCACTTGAGATACCGTTGAACTGAGATGAATCCGGACAGGTAGACAAAAGCACGTTAGCCCCCGCTCTTGACATCGTACCTCGGGGTGCACATAGCATGCTGGTAAACGACTTCGTCTTCGGAAATGAGAGACTCATCTCACGTGTATTCCAACTGTCCCATCGTCAATGTATATGGCATTGACTACCTACCCCAATTTCATAGTAAGGATTTGCCCCATCTTCTCAATCTGCCTTTACGTTCTTTGGATACGATTTAGTATTGCAGATCCAGCATACCATCGCAGTCTTTGATTCCCCATTTGGCCTCCAAGTTCCTTCCTTCCCTATCGATGATCACAACCGTGATGATCATCTCTGCCAGACATTCATGGTCGAGACCGAGGGAGATGAAGTATCCACAGTAGGCGCCTCACAATGCCTATCATTACGGTGTGGATGTTCAGCTTTACCTTGAATATCGTGTGCTACTACGCCATTTCTTGATGCAAATGTTCAGATGTACCCGCCTCGGGCGCCAATCTGGTCCCTGCTATGATGTCGCTTTTCTGCCTTCCCCGAACGACTGCCAAACACTCGATTGGAGCTGCGCACGCCTTGCACCGAGTTCATCAAATGTGTGAGCCATGTGCTCGTCTATACTGCCCAGTCGCTCCAAAACTGCGCTGCAGACCATATCAAAGTCAGCACGGCCAGGCGGCCTTCAAGTTCACGGAGCTGCTCAGAAGCGCTAAGACAGGAGTTGGACAGGAGAGGAAATCTCAAAGGAATGATTTCATATGCCTTTGAAGTTTGGTGGCACATTCATGAGCCCACATCACTTCAGAGATGACTTCGCGCCGCGTAACATGAAAAATGCCGTTGTATTCACCAAGATTCACCATTTAGTTCTTCGCCATGAGGGGAGGTTGTCATGTCAATGTCGATGTCTTCGACAACGAAAGGCTAACAGACGGCGTGAAGGTTATAAGACGAAACCCCAACGCTTCTGATGTCCTCCCGGAACGCGACCATCCGTGCCCCAGCAACCTGGTTCGGCCTACCTGGAGTTGGCCTGCGGTATCATAATACCAGTCGTGACATGAGCCCTTGAGCGAAGTGGCAAGAGATGGGCGCGTTTTCGCTGGGTCGTTACGAAGAGAAGTCGAAGCTCCCGGTTGGCTCAAACCAGCGGTGTGGAAGCCTCAACGCATAGATACCCATGATGTTCTCATGTAAGTGAGTAGAACATGGGAAGAAACGATGGGCGGCGAGGCGCCACGGCAAGATACCGCACGCAGCCCGCCAAGTCTTATCTCTTAGCCTTCTGGATCTGGGTAGCACCTTGGAAGGTGTTGGCTCCCCAGCGTGTCGAGAGAATCTACCCGAGGCCAGAAGTTAGAATGCGAAGTTGGAGGTATTATGCAATGCCAGAAAATCATATTGGCAGTCCAGAGTATAGATACCAACTGTTTAGGTAGCGTGGAGGCTTTTCAAGTTGCACAGGCGCTGCTTACCACCATCGCCAGTCGACTCGAGAAGAGTTCGAGCATCAGGCGTGTTAGGTCGCTTCCAGCTTGAAGGCGCCGGCGTCAACATCCACTATCCCGTATTTCAGAAAATACCCGCGAAATAAGGCTCACCGACGCAGGAAGAGTAAGCCAGTGAATGATGACCTCAACATCCACCTTTTCAAGCAAGAGTTTTCACGGTGGCTGGTAGATCTCTGGCCAACGATGGCTAGTTTTGAGCTGATGGTAGGCTGGCTTGTTTCCTGAGGAAGATCCTATTGTTTTATAGCAACGGGGTAAGGGCCTGTGCGTCTTGCTCGCTGAGGGACTGCACGCCAGCGTTTTAAGATGCTCGTGGAGGACAAGCCTGCTGGGACGGAAATGATCGAGGCCATGATCGAATACCGGCAACGACCGGTCGGCAACTCGGCAAAAGCAAAACAGCCGTAACTTGGCCGTAACGCTCGCCCGAGTTCGATCCCTCTTGACCTCGTTCTTTTAGTATCAGCGTGCGCAAGCGCCTATATTGTCTTTGCTCCCATAGTTCGTTTCGTGGTTCTCTACTAAACTATGTGGTGAGCTTTCAAAATTATGTCAAAGCAACCTTTCTTAAATTGATAACTGATAGCACTGATTTTCAGTTAGGTGACTGGTTTACCGTCTCTGAAATCAGTCCCATGTAACGCGTCTACACCTTCCGGCTCTACCTCTTCTACTCACTCTCACATAAGATGGCCCATAATATGAAACTTCCTATCCAATCTCCGTTCATCTTGGGAGGGGCTGAGGGAAAACCCAACACGTTTCCGGCAAAAGATACAGTCGTGGCCCTCGTACGAGTGTGGGCCCTGTTGGCATAAATCACGACACGAGAAGGATGCGAACGCGACATTTCAAGCCAAGAATCCGGCTACATGGGCTCGCAGGAATTACTGCTGAATGGGAAAAGGTGGGATGAAATCATGATACCACCCGGCAACGGGCTCGAAGTGAAGCTGATGTTGGACATTTTTAGGAGCGGTTAGAAATGACAAAGATGGCCTCAGGCGCCCAGTGAAGATATACGGCAGAAGAGCCCATTGTGAATCCATCTACTCATTGGTATTGACGTTGAGCACCGGCGTTTTCAAGGATGCCATGGGATGAGCCCGACCGGACGATCAAGACGGAGGCGCAGCCTGTTCGTATCGAAATCGAAGAGGCTGACCGACGGGCTGCCCAGTCTTATAAGAAGAGACTGGTAAAGCATAATCCTCGTCAACCTAGTTCTGAGACGCGATGGACAAGCAAATCAAAGTTCTTGTATGGTGAGCATCGCACACTGTCCGGGTTACTGTTCCCTAATCTTCCTTAGCGGTGGAGGTATCAGTGGGCTCGCCTTTGCCATTGCGATGGGCAAGTCCTCAAACGTCTCCGTTGAGATTTACGAAGCTGCCCCCGAGTTTCTTTCAATCGGAGCAGGCATTGGCGTTTGGATGAGAGTTTGGGAGCTCCTCGCCAAATTGGGCCTGGCGGATGACCTGCGAAAGAAGACAGCCTCATCAACGACCCCCGATCCAAGTACGCCGTCACACATGTGTTCTGGAACTTACTAACCCCTCCCTCTGCTGTTAGTTGAGGCTCTAATCTTCCGGAAGAGTGATCAACCAGAGGGAGTCGAGTTCTATAAACTCGTCACGAATGGTACGTCGCGATCGCCTCTACATACCTGTGTTGCACTGAACGTAGTCATTGAAAGGCCCCTTCATCACGTTTCACCGGCACGATTTTCAACAAACCCTCATCGAGCACCTGCCGAAGAACTGTCGAATGTACCATTCCAAGCGCCTGTCGACATACACCAACCTTCCCGATGGTCGGATTCGCGCATCTTTCGAGGATGGCACTCAGGTGACGTGTGATCTGCTCATCGGTGCCGACGGTCTCAAGTCTGCTGTTCGAGATGGCCTCCTCCGGCAACGCGCCTCGAAGCACGCAGCTACTGGGAACTACGAGGCGGCGTACAAATGCTTAGCATCAAACCAGCCTGTCTGGTCTGGTACGATGGCATATCGCGCACTCATTCCTATTGAGAAGGTGCAAAAGGACCTAGATAAAGGCAATCTTACCTTGGAGGAATGTCACATACAGGTGAGGATCTGTTCTCATTCGCTTCCCTTGAATCGCGACTGAATCTTATTGTAGCATGTGGGGAAGAATGCTGTGAGTACTTCTCTACCGAGGTTCAATTGACTAGTCGCTGACCTTTCGCTAGAACGTGATCGTCTATCCCGTCGCCAACGGGACGATGATCAACTTTGCCGCCTTTTACCACCAGCCGAGCAAGGTTGGAACAGTTTTCGAGGGCCCTTGGGTTTCGCATGCACCTAAGGAAGAGCTTCAAGCAGCGTACTCGAACTATGAATCTTCGGTCCAAGCGTGGCTCAAGGTAGGCTTTACGTACTGGTAACGCGACCTGTACTAATAGGCGCCAATCGCAGTTCATAGACGCCCCATCACGATGGGCGATTCATACCATCGAGAAGTTGGAAACATACATCGGAGACGGGGTCGTTCTTATAGGGGATTCAGTCAGTTCCTTTAATGAATATCTAACGTCATATTCTCAACGAATTCTTGTCAGGCACATGCGATGGTTCCGCATCAAGGATCTGGCGCTGGCCAAGGCATCGAGGTAGGCTATGTAGTGCTTCCGCCAGGGCCACTGATTCTAAAGGCTTTTTGACCCATTTACAGGACGGCGTTTTCTTGGCCAACCTGCTTTCCAACCCATCAGTCACTGTACGCGATATACCGAGGGTGCTGGCCGTCTACGATGCTATCCGCAAGCCCTTCGCGTTGGAGGTCGCCAGGCGCTCTCATCTCAACGGGTCCTTGTACACGATGAACCACCCGGAGTTCAAGGACCGTATCAGCAGGTGCTCATCGAAAGCCGAGCAAGAAGTCGTCCTGCAACAGCTAGGAGAAGCTTTGAAGAACAACTGGGAATGGGCTTGGAACTCCTCGTTCGACGATTGCATGGAGGCCGGAGCTGTCATGCTCAAGAAGGCGATGACATCGTCCGACCTTAATCACGGTGCTAGTGCTGTTCTCTAAGTCTCCTGCCACGTTATTTTTCTTCTTCTCAATGTTGTACTCCATTAGATTTTCCATATCAACATGTTTATGACCCTTTTCAGCCAGCAAGCCAACATCCTAACTCCGAGTCCGTTCTCCGGCAGATAGGCGCCCATTTCGCGTATCTAACTCTTCCAATCTGGGCTCCACGTTACCTAAAATGACTGTTGGAATCCTCTTGGCGTGGTTCAAGGACCTGGCGTTATCAGCTACGCGCTGTCGAACACGGGCTTCGATGGGCTGTGTGGGCGACTCTGCGTTCCTGATGCACTGCTTCCTCCCTACCTGATATATTAGCCTCTCTCTTGCAAAGCAACACTTTCTAAACCCCCTTCGAATGCCCATGAGTGCGTACCGTATTCTTTCAGCTATTCCTACAGAGCTGACCAAACATTCAGATGCCAGCATCCTTGCGGCAATCGCCCTAACTCTCCTGCAAGTAACCAGTACCGGCGCGGTAAACCTTGAACAATGCCTCGAACGCGTTAAGAATGGCGAATTCGGTACTGGGAGAATTGGCGGGACGGATAATCAGGGCAACATCCTGGAGGATGTGCGCAATGCCACTGGGGTGACATACAAGCTCTGCGTCGATGCCTGTGGTGCAGGTCAGGAACCATTCCACTGGTCTGTATTCTCGCAGCAATTCAGCTCATGGCTTTTGCCCTGGCTTGCCCTTGTATCTCAACTTCCCTTTGGCCCGAAGGATAAACTTGACAACCTCGAATCCGTGCTCCTGACAGTCGGCTCGCCAATGCTCGCATCGTACTCCCTCGCCTTGACCGTGCTCAACGGGCGGTGGGTCACTCGACGCTTATCGAGTCACAATTACCCAAACATACGCAATGCAATACGAGTGCTCAGCAGCCTGCAACAGTCACCTCTCCGAGTCACGGACGAAGGATCCCTTCTAACCTCTTTGGTTGTCCTTCCGCAGAACGACGAGTGGTGGAGGGAACTGATCGAGTGGCTCGAGTATCCGCATACGTGGTCCATATCAGCTGTGACGTCGATCGCATGGGTAGTCATCGCCTACATCTTCACCGTCGTTGATTCATTTATGGATAATCTTACGACGACCATCAACGCTAACGGGCAAGGTGTGGGGTCCCTCTGGCTTTGGCTTCTTCCCCTTGTTCTCGGATGGCTCCAGATATCACCCAAATGCGATGAAGTCCGACTCAAGAGTGCGATTGACAGGGCGAATAACCTTGCATACGTCGCCACCAACACCCATCCAGTGCCCGCGAGGCAGGTCACCGAGCAGCGTGCCATCTTCCTCGCGCTCACAGAGGATGACCCCCTCCGACGCGACGAACGGAACACCGCACCCATCTTCAACTACGCTCGCTTCTTGCCGTGGATGGCGGGCGTTGAAGCCGTCTCAGAAGTCTTTCGCGCAGCGTCAGATCGCTATCAGCACCATGAGTCTGTGGACCCGAATATTGCGTGGGTCGAGGTGGACCGCAGTCAGAAGCCCCACGAACGAAACAGAGTGGGCAGCATCACGCAGGTTGGCCAGTACTGCGATACGGATAAGGAGTTCGCTCGTCGAAGAAGTAGATGGGGGCCAAATGTTTTTTCACGGATCGCAGTTGCATCCCTCTTGGCGTTCACCCTGCAGTGGGGAACAGTCGGCGCGGCATTCATAGTCGTATATCATACTCCTACCACAGGTGCGTATCTAGCTTCTTTTATCTCCACTCAGGCACAGCTGACTTTTGAGTTCCTTCCAGGACTAGGGTGTCGATCCGCCTCGTACCTTCTCTTTGGGGTACTCTCCACCGTCGTATGGATGTTACTTCTCACTTCCAGCGTTCTATCCCATTATGCCTCTGCCGAACCGCGAACCTACAAAGGTCATTCTCTCAACTCCTGGTCAACAGCCGTTGCTAGGCGTATATCCATCGCACTGCGCCGCCTCGGTAAAGTTGTTGCTGTTTTCAACGCCTTTTGGATCGTCGTCACCTGTTTCTTCCAGTTCAGCAACTTCTTTGACAGGTGTTACTGCAATAGCAGCGTTTTTGGTAGGAGGAATCTTGCCTATAATGTCATCGAGCCCCTGCTCTCAGATGTTTCTGAAATGCGGGCAGCTTGGATCGGTGGCGTGTGCTTGGCCGGTGGCACGGCGATTATCTTTATTGGTTTCGTTAACATGTATATTGACCCACCTCTTCCGAAAGAGAGAAGCTAATTCGTCTATGTAGCCTATAGCAATAGTAATTTCATTATAATAAGTATACCTATACCCTAATATCGATGTATACCAGAGCGTTCCATACATCATGTATTACCTTGTCCTTATTCCAGCTATGGCTTTTGAAAGAACTGAGGGATTATGGGTTTGGAACATGAGGCTCACTAGCAGGTAGATGATGAGTGATTAGATTAGACATCCGCGATCTTATCTTCTAGTTTATCCCCGTAAACTGCAATTGAACTGCTTTCTAAGGAAGTAAAGCTTGTTACATGCCTGTCAGGCAGTGGGGACTGGGGGGCAGGATGTGAAACAAGTGACTTGTATTTTGGCAGCTGTGGCGACGGTGCGTAATGTGGGTCGGCCGCGTTGCCATTGCCGCAGTAAGAAATATAAGCGCTAAGCGCCCGTTGCGCCCAAACTGGGATACGGTTGCGCCCGTCGTGTCCTTCGCAAAGGAATAACGGCCAAAACCATACGGTGAATCGCAGAGGCATGGTAAAACACTTATTTCCGTGGGGAAGAGATACTATACAGAAACGATTCTGGCCCCAAACACGGCAGATCAAAGTTGAACAAGCGCCAGGGGTGCGACACAATAACCGTGCGCGGGTAAGCACATTCGTCATCCCAGACATGATGTAACGCCAGCAAGGAATGTTCATGGACTAAAGGGAAAGCCAGAAAGAGGGCCCAACATTCCGCTCTGCTTAGCACCCAGTCATGCACACACTTAATCTAACCTTAAATTTGGGAGTTCGGGTCCCTTAGGACGCGCTTCTGGCACGCACACCGCCCGGCCACACTGGCCCACTGTTTGGAAACCGCATACTCAGCGCACGCATCCAGCGCTACGGCCCCCAGGGCTCTGGCGATGATAGAGCACGCCTGCCATCCTCAGCGAAAAAAGCGTCTACGCCATGTGTTCATGAGGCGTGTTTGAATCGCGGAATGTTCGTTCCCATCTTCGGGGAAGGCAGTGTATCACCGTATACGCCCCATTCGTAGCGACTAGCACTTCCATGGTAAAAACCCAGCACGCGTATGCCCTATCCTGCCAGCCAAAAGCAAGGCTAAGCTCGTGCTCGAATTTTAGCTGGTGCGCACGTACGTAAATGGGCAGTAGCATTCTTCCACCACCTCCAGTCTTCCCGAGATCATAACTGAAACGGAAAAGATCAACCTGCAAAGTGGTAAAATTTGAAGAAGCTCGCCCCAGGATTTATGTTAGCTTCAAGTCGACCGCAGTGGATGTCAGTTTGGCTGTTGCGAAAATATGGGCTTTGAATATGCGGGGTTATCCTCCTTTTGCCCAGATTTGTATCGTGGGCTGTAGCGATGGTATAAAGCAATGAAGCAAATTGACTCAGGGCTCGATAACTCTTGACCTCCCTTCCTTCCATACCTTCCTTCATCCTGCCCTGCCCCGCCTTTCTTACCCCCACCGAGGCGACGACTGATGCTTTTATTTACCTCTCGCCTTTGTGCTTGCCCGATGGCGGCCGTCCCAGGAAGAGCGTCCCCGAAGCGAAGCCCCCACGGTTCACCTATCGTTTTTGCCCGTCCCCGCTATCACACAGCTAACTTGAGCGTGAACAGCACAACGGGCAGTGTGCCTAGTCTACTGCAGCCGCGCACTCGATGGTCCAAGACGACGATATGTCTATTTCCAGAGGTAGCTACGCGAGGCGTGCTTGGGCAGCAGAAGTCGTTCTCACCTGGTGCTTACGTTGATGGGTCATCCTTTCGTTGGACCAACGAGACGACGGCATATCAACCTAAGCATCGGGCGAGAATGTTTCTACTTCTGCTATCTTCGCAGGTATCGTGTAGCCGTTTCTTGGATCATAGATACTTCGTTCTCCACGCTTTGGTTGGGTGATGATGGGTGGCGGCAAACTGTTACCTTCAAGAGAAGCCACCTGGCAATTCGGCCACCTCGTGTTTAATACAATGAGATATCGATGTAGAATGACAGTCTCACCGAAGCATTGAACCTGAATTTACCTCAGATAACATCGTGCCATACCCTTGATCCTGAGTAGCATGCAGCGTCATATCCCCGAGAAAGCTTATGCTTCGGAAACTGGATTCAACGCAAATATGGGTATTTTGACTGAGATGAAAGGCCCCAATCGATGGCGATTCGGCCCATACAAACGAGCCTCTCTAGCGTGTTTGACACTCTACTTGACGATCGAGTTCACGCCCCGAGCTAGGAGAAGTTAAATGAGTTTGGATACAAAGAACTTAGTGATCCTGAACGTACCGGACAAATAGTCCTTTACTATTCCAGGGCTCTACAGGAACGAGAACAAGGTCCTTCAGCGCTTGCAATTATATGCATAGCAATTAGAGCTTACCAGTGACTGGATGAGGGCGTAAACGCTCTTATCGTGATACCGCAATCCAGTGGCGGGATCAGTGTACGGCGCCTGAAACACTGCTCAATCATATGGTATGTTCTTGCTCTAAAGTGCGCATACCTCAAGTCCTGTGATATCGCAATAATGACGCTGTGGTAGGACCGACGGAGGCGCCTCGATGGATGAATCTAAAACACAAACTTTGGATCAACTGAAGCTAGAAATCCGATTTTTGGGTACTCACAATTGGGTTCTTCCTCTTCCTCTTCGACATCCATTCCGTCAACGCCTTGAGCAGCCCTCTCTGCCTTTGAATTCCTCAAAGCTTCCCGCTTGACACGATCTCTCTCTCGTTCTTGCCCGAGAACTGCCTTGAGATTCTTGGCTCGCCTATTGACATTCTTGTTGTAGTATGGATTCTTGAATGGCCTCGGATAGTGCAGATACGACAGCTGTTCTGCCAGACTCTATACCCACAATCGAGTCGATTCAGCACATCGTTGAACGGCACTGAGATACGTACGGGTCCCTGGGGCGTCGCTGCACCATCCGACGGTCCTGGTTTCTTCTTAGTCGAGCCTTTGGGCGGCCTACAGAGCTCTTTCAGTAGTGTTCAAGCAGTATATGCGGTCCATGAACCTACATTGTGGGTGTACATCGCAAGAACCTTCATAGTCGCCATCACGGTTAACGCCCAAAGCAGCCGTGGGGCATAATTTTATTGCCGCCGTGATCGCCAAAATAGTTGTCCTCGTCGTTCACGGTGACCACCATCTCCCCTCCTCATACCCCCCTTTACACCGCTCAAAATCATGGTTAACGCCACAAAACGCAAGTTCGACGACAAGAAGCCGTCGAGCTCGAAGAAACAGCAAGTCGAGCCCAAAAAGGCGGAGAAAAAGCGCAGTCGGCCAGTAACTGCTGCACCCATCACGTCGGCGAGCAATTCAGATTCTGAAGCCGAGTTTGACGACGCTGAGGAGGGCGAGGAAGGCGGAGAGTGGTCCGATGTCGATGAAGATGTCGAGATGGGTGATGAACAGCCCTCAGAAAAGCCTCTTCAGCCCAAAAACCCCAACGGTGCGCACTCTATTCCAAGTTTCTGGGCCAGTTTCTAAACTTTCGCAGCCGCCAAGGAATCTCACCAGGCACAAAAATTGCTGCAGCAGGAAAGAAAGGCGGCAAAACCCCACTCAGATCTGCTTGTTGAAGCGAAGAAGATCTGGTCGCTCGTTCGCCAGAAAAACATCGCCCCGGCGGAGCGACAGAAACATGTGAAGGCGCTCATGAAGGTCATCCGAGGCAAGGTCAAGGATATTGTGTTCAAACATGACGCCAGTCGTATTGTACAGAGCATTGTGAAGTACGGCGGCCAGCCAGAGCGGGACGAGATTGCGCTCGAGCTCAAGGGCAAGTTCAGGGAGCTTGCACAGAACAAGTATTCCAAGGTGAGTTCGAGCCTGGTATATCGTAGACGATTGTTGACAGTTTTATAGTTCCTGGTCACGAAACTCATTCGACTGAGCTCTGCACACCGCCAATCTATCCTCCTCGAACTGCAGCCGCAGGTCATGAAACTTCTCCTCCACCGCGAAGCAACAGCCGTCCTCGCGGATGCATTTGAGCTGTACGCCAACGCCTACGAACGCTCGATCCTGTTGCGAGAGTTCTACGGAAAGGAGGCTACACTGTTCACCGTGACAGCGGGAAGTGCGGAGGACAAGGAGAAGGCGAAGAAGGGCCTCGCGGGCTTCCTCGAGGGCGTGGACGTCGAGCGTCGCCGCCGCGTGCTTGTTGCACTCAAGGAGAACCTCACCACCGTGTTCAACAACCCAGACAAGGGCGCTATCACCCACGCCATCGTACACCGTGCCTTGTGGGAATACCTCGCTGCGCTGCTCGACCTTCCGGACGAGGCTGAGCAGGAGAAGCTGCGCCGCGAGATCTTTGAGATCGCTCAGGACGTGCTTGCAGAGATGGTCCACACCCGCGACGGAAGCCGTGTCGTGCGTGAGTTCCTCGCGTACGGAACCGCCAAGGACCGGAAACAGATACTGAAGGTCCTGAAGCCCCATGTCGAGCGCATGTGCCTCGACGACGAGGCCCAGAACGTGCTCTTCACCGCCCTCGATGTCACTGACGATACTAAATTGCTTGCCAAAACCCTTGTCGCGGAGATCGTCCACGTTGCACCGAAGCTCTACACGACAGTGCAGGGTCGCCGGGCGCTGCTCTACCTTATCATGCCGCGGTCGAGGAGGCATTTTACTCCCGCGCAGATTGCCTCGTTGGCTGAGACCGACGCTGTTAGGGAGAAGACGAGTAAGAAGTCCGCTGAGAGCAGAGAAGCGGAGATCCGCAAGGCCGCTAGCGAGGGTTTGATCTCCTGGGTCGAGGAAAGCGGGAAGACACTCATCCGGGATCCCGGTGCCAGTCTCGTTGTCGCTGACATCGTCCTCTACGCCGATGGCGGTACGTCGAGTCATTTTTCCATTGAAATCCAATTAACGATCATCTACAGACAAATCTGGCGCCATCTCTACCCTCCTGACTGCCATTTCATCACCATACCCATCACTCGATAAGACAACTCCTCACCCCATCGACCTTGCCCACTCCTCAAGACTGTACAAGACCCTTCTCCAGGGCGGCCACTTCAGCCGGAAGACGGAGAGTATCGAGCCCGTGCAGGACTGGGATGCGACATCGTTCGCGGTCAACTTCGCAACACTGCTGAGCGCCGACGTTATCACCTCGTTCTGCGTTAAGGGCGACCGCAATGGCACGTTCGTTGTTGCTGAACTTTGCGAGGCGCTTGTGAAGGGCAGCGAATCATCGGAGGAAGCGAAGGAGGCGAGGGAGAAGGTGAAGGGGTCTTTCAAGCGTGTAAAGAACGACATCGAAGGCGGCGAGGCGAGGGGCAAAAACATCCTGCTCGAGAAGCTCGCTGCGTTGTAGAGTTGTAGTCGATTTTGTTGGTTCAGAGGAGATATAGATTGGCCTGCTTGATGTAAAGAGAGCACACCGCTCGGATGATAAAAGGATGGTTTCTAGCGGCAATCGGACTTTCAACGCCAAATAGGCGCGCGCCGGTTGACGCTTCTCTTCCACTGCTACTCCATCGGGCCGCCGGAGGTTAATTCTCAATCCTTCCTTCGTATGGGACATTGAATCCAAGCCATTCTCTAATACTCAAGCTCAAAGAGGCCGATGAAAGGCACTCATAAACTTGTAGGTGTACGGGTAAAGGAAGGATAGCGTATACCATGTTGCGGCGTAGACTATGACCTTATTGAATGTCAATATGAAACCCCCGCATTCTCCATATTCCCAGAACCAATTCCTGCTCCTCTGTCAACTGTGTCCATGCGATCCCTGTGGTTTTCCATACAATAGATTGAAGCGATGCGGCGCCTTTCTCCTTCGGCGGTCGTTCATCCCCCCATCGAGACCGCAGGAAGTCAAAGACCACGGCCGGAGAGAACGAGACTTCGGTTCCTTCCAGCGTCAACTCTTCAAGAATAGGAAGTATGGGGCTCCATCCGGAAGACTGTGTCATCTGATGGACTATGGTTGGCCCCAAAGCCACGAAATCGCCTCCTGGATTGGCTTCTTCGTACAGCTTGATCTTGAAGAGGCGCAGGATGCGAAGAGAAGGAAGGGCGGATAGCCAGGTGAGAATGTGCGTCTCAACCAAGGCCCCATCGCTGATAGTCAAGTCGACGAGCTGGCAGCCTGACTGGGAAAGGAAGGGGTGCATGTCGAATTTGGAGAATCGTTCTCCTCCATTCCCAGTGAGGACCTTCCTGTCGTCCAGCACGAGGGTCAAACTGGTGAGTGCTGGAAGGCGGAGTGAGTTGAAGAATGTAGATCCCTTGTTGATCCTGTTTGAGAAAGTCAGGCTTTGCAAGTTTTGGTGCAGGCATAGAGGTGGTATATCAGTCTCGCCATAGACGACGGACGCGTTGAGAGTTAGGAGGTTGCGAGCTCGGGCAAGCACTCCGCGTATCTCGTAGGGATAGACTCCCAGCAAGCGTATGTGGAGCAATTGGGACCAAGGGAGAGTGAGGTCTAGGACATAGAGGTGGTTGACGGAAAGTGATTTCAGGGCAGGCATCTCACCAAACATAGGGGCATCCTTGTCAGGGTCCTGATCCGCATCGTTGGAAGAGAGGTGAAGATGTGAAAGGATGGGCCACGGCCCCACAGGACCTGCGGCCACCAGTCCACTGAAGAAGTCCTGAGGTAGGTCATCAAGGGACAACGAAGAAACTCGGGTGGGTGGTATTGTAAGGACAGAATGAGCCTGGCTGATTCGGTGTATTCGGGTCGTCCGTAACCGGTGTTGGGGTATGTAACGGTGATAGATAAAGGGAGAGAGCCTGAGCGATCGATCCATTCTTTGAGAAGGGTTATTTGTGAAGGGCGATCGTGCTCCAAGTTGAGGTGGATATTCTGCCATAGCGCACAGGATTCGAAAACAAGCGCCCGCCATTCGCGACAGATCTTCCCGAGGAAAAGGGAGGTTACTGCTTCTTTGCCCAAGGTGGCAAAGATGAAAATCTCTACAACCAGTTCGGGAGGCAGATCCATGAGTTGAGAAGGAGTCGTGTGAGTCCCTAAGCTTAGCGCCTTCATGTTATCGACTGGATTGAGCGCCCCATCAGTGCTCTGATCGATGTCCAGGACCGACTGAGGTGTCATGGTTGGTGTACACAGTACAAAGTCGTCCTGCTAGTCGGAAGTACCAAATTGAATAGGATTCTCAGCGTGCATGGGTAAGCTCACATACCAGCGTTCTGAGTGGGAGGAAGGAACGCAAAAACCGGCTTGCATGGCCTTCTGACTCGGAGCTCTAAGTTTGTTGTGCAGGGCTATCTGATGTTCACAAATACCCGTGACTAAGTATAAGCTGTGGACGACACTATGATCTGACTATCACTCTAATCCGAGCGTGAGCCACCGCTTCACCTACCTTAAACCGCGCTCCTTTCTTCTCCGACACAGACCAATCCGACCCCTTGTCTCTAAGATTTTTTTGGTTGAACATTGGTCACCGCGCTATCGCCCTCCATTCGGTTTGCAGGTGGGATTCAAGTTGAGCCAGCGCTTTCGATAAGGCTCAGCTGCCGCAGCGGGCGCCGCCTCGAGTGGAACTGGTGGAGAACAAGAATCGTCCCGGTAGCTTATGGCGGCCAACCCTTTTTCTTTCTAAGTCTGTTCCCTGGCAACACCTCCCGCCTGCAGGACTTGGATGTGGCGAATTGTATGGACCTTCGTGCAGCGCACGAGAATTTCAAGCACTTTATCGATCTATATTGAATGAATTCATCTCAGAATAATTCTGTGATACCAATTGGGGGCTTTGAATCGATCGGACTTTAAACTGACATAGAAATAGGCGCGCGTCAATCAATACAACTCCTCCAGTTTCTTTCATTGTCTCGCTGTTGGGTGGCTTCCTGGTTCCCTTCCACCAAGCTCTGGTCGGTATATGATGGTGCGCTTCCAGAATCTGAGCGATACCTTCATCTTTACATTGTTCATCCAACCTGGGTGTCTTTTTGAAGGACCTGTCTGTGTCCAATTGAACGCTACAGGCGCAGTCGGATCATACTTCATGTAGAGTCCGGGGAAGTGCTCTCTACTGACACCCATTATATCCTTTGTTGACCACCTAGGAAAGTGACACCGCTCATTGATATGTGGATCTAATCTTATCTGCCAGCAACCAACTGAGATCTTATCGCCTTCCGTTTCTGTCTACCCCACCGAACACCGCCACTACACCTGGAGGTCAGAGAGCGCCGGTTGTCATTGAACATTGTCTTCCACCACCACGTTGCACAACTAATGGGTCTGAGCGAGCAACCGCTACCAGACCTCTACAAAAACCAAGAGGAACCCTCGTAAACGATACTGACTGCCGACCCGACATTCGAAACGCGACACCAACAATATATACACCTGCGACGACAAGTCTATCTGAACGACATTCACGATGGTGAAGAACCTTACATGGAAGGAGGCGCTGCTGCCTCAGCCCGCGAGCTTCAACAAGAAGCGCAACTACGAGATGAAGGATGTGCTGGGCGAAGGCGCGTTTGGAAAGGTCGTGGTGCGTAACACTATCAAGCGCCCGTGGAATCACTGATGGACCTCTGCATCAGCGAGCAACATGGCACGTCCCTATACACCAGCTTGGAGTGGCCGAGCATGGTGCTTCTGCGACAGACGATTCGGTGTCGCCGACGACGTCAACGACGAATCTGCCACCCCACAGGCCTGGCTCACCACTGCCCCACACTGGCGATTCGGGTGTCGTCAAGGAGGTAGCATTGAAGATTATCCCAAAGAAAAAGGTCAAGGGGAACGAGGCGAGCGTGTGGGGCGAAATGGATGTACTAAAGGGCTTGGATCACCCCAACATCGTATGCATCGCTTTCTTAACCGCCGCACAGGGATACTCACGATGGCTCTAGGTCAAGTTCTATGAATGGTTCGAGTCGCGAACCAAGTACTACCTGTCATTCGAGCTCGCGATGGGTGGGGAGCTCTTCCAGCGCATCATGGCCCAAGGAAAGTTCACAGAAAAGGACGCCGTGGCCGTTGTGCGCTCTGTGCTTAAAGGCGTCGACTATCTGCACCAACACGACATAGTGCACCGGGATCTCAAGCCCGAGAACATCCTCTACCGAACCAAGGACAAAGATAGCGACGTCGTTATCGCGGACTTTGGCATGTCAGTGTTTCTTCCTTTTATTCAGACTGTCCGCTGATGGATGTCGCACAGTGCGAAACATCTCCACTCCGAAGAGGTCCTGCACAGTGTTGCGGGGAGCCTGGCGTACGTCGCCCCGGAGGTGCTTCTGAAAGAGGGGCACGGCAAGCCCGTTGACATCTGGGCCATCGGCGTCATCACCTACGTCCTTCTCTGCGGCTACTGGCCATTCCGGTCGCAGGACGTCAAGGTGCTCACGAAAGAGACGTCCGAGGCGAAGCTCGAGTTCCACGACAGGTACTGGAAGAACGTGTCGAAAGAGGCCAAGGACTTCATCCGATCCTTGCTCACGCCCAACCCGCAGGAACGGCCAACGGCGGCCGAGGCGCTGAATAGCGCTTGGCTGACGACGCACCCCGCGTCCGAGGCGCACGACCTCTCCGCTGGGCTGCGCGAGAACTTTGACCCCCGCGCGCGCTGGCGGACCGCGATTGCGGGCGCCCGCGCGATAGGCCGGTTCGGGAGCTTCGGCGCTATGGCCACCGCGGCACGGGAGAGGGAGAAGGAGCGGCAGGAGCAGGAGCAGGAGCAGCTAGGCCAGATCAGCCCGAGCGGGACGGGTACGTCCACGGAGAGCGGGGGGTGGAGGAATGCCGAGGACGAAGACCCGAGCGATAATGAGGGGTGGAGGAAGCCTGTCGGTGCGTCGCCTGAAAGCACGAAGGAGGTGTTTTTAGGCGATAGTCTGAGGAAGGACTCGGGGTCGCGGCTTCCGGGCCCCGCGGGCAGTGAGGATGTTGAGGGTGGCGCTGTGCCAGTGCGGGTGTCGTCTGCCGATGTGAACTCCGAAGATGAGTTTCCGCTGCCCTCAAGGGCCAATTCAAGGCAGATATCGTCTTCACCGCAAGCAACGGTGGCGACGAACGACGAAAACGAAGCACCCCCACCTCCGATAGAAGTCCCTACATCGGCATTGGGCGGATTGATGCATGGAGAGCCCGAGTCGACGCCACAGTCTTCGCACTCAAAGGGAGATGTGAGGCAGTCGGTGGACATGAGGATGCCTGGGTCGTTCCATTGGTCTAACTCGGACGTTGCGGCGAAGGGAAGTCAGCCTGCAGCAGCCCCAGCTGAGGCAGAGCACGTTGGGGGCTGGGCTAACCTGTTCAAGAAGATTTCTTTGTCGCCCTAGAAAGGTGTATAAGAAACTTCTAGATCTCTTATCTTTGGACTCTGGTTGCTTTGATTTGATTTGAGTGGACTTCTTAAGATATGGATACCATTTGTCTCTGTCTGTGTCATTCAGTATCGTTTATATCGTTTTATACAGTTGTGTGGTGGATGTCGTGAATCTTTCGTTTGTGTCTATGGTAGAAACTATCGGTTCAATATTCTGGGATCCGATCTACTGACAGAGGCCGCCTACGGGTTCGAATTCGCGGCCTCAGCCTTGACGGGCGCTTATTTTAGCAACACTGGAAGATGTTTGATCTACGTGCAGAATTGTGCACTAATGGCCCGCAACTGTGCGTAATTTGGACCCACATGTCGCTCACCGAGACTGACACTTGATATCGACCCTCAGTCCACGCCTTCTCCATCCCTCGAATGCTTCCTCCGACATCGCCCATTGTTTGCCCTTCGCTCTGAAGGCAACATTGACACTGTTCAGAGAATTGGGCCCGCCTTCAGCAACAACCCAGTTTCCAAGGGGCCGCGCAAGATTCCGCTCATATTACACCCCATTGTTCCACCACAGCTCTTGCCCTGCGAGAGTGAAGATGCTATCACTGGTACATGAGTTGATATGATACATCCGTGGACTCTACCTCGAGAATATAACCTCGTCTTCTCCACGCCTCAAACATGGCCTCCTGCTTCCTGGTAATTACCCAATTGTGACCGTTTAGCCTGAATATCACGGAATGTAATGGAGAGCGTTCTATGCTGCCATCACCGCTTCCTAACTCCCTCCACCGATCTCCAAGTAGATCTACAACAACTTGTGCAGAGAAGAGAGCAGTGAACCCCATGAACGTCAGGTTCTCGAGGTTTGGGAGGAGGGGAGGCTTGGAATCCGTGCTAAGCATACGATGGAGCAAAAGAGGTTCCAGACCGGTTGCGGGTACAGCTATAGTGGGCGACCACGCGATGTTGATAACTTGAAGGATTCGGAGTGATGGGAGGAGGGAGAGGCATTGAATGAAAACCTCCTGCTGCAAGGTAGCGTTCTCAATCGAGAGCTCGGTCAGCTGGCATTTCGATAGTGAGATGAGGGGTTGTATATTGAACACGAATTCCTCGGAGGGCCCAGCCGATCCCAGCTCGATGATAAGGCTTGTAAGTTTGGGAAGGCAGAGGGAGGCCAGGAGGGTGGCGCAATCTTCACATTCATCCTCAGTCGGCTCTGATAGTGACAGGCGCCGGAGTGTTTGCTGTGTGATAGTATCCGCTGAGAACCCTCCCTCCTCCACGATACCACCCCCCTCCAAAGTCTCGAGGTTTGTTGCAGACTTGAGGGAGTCGTATATCTCGGTGCAGAAGACGCTGCCGAAATAAAGATGGCGTAGGGAGCTCCAAGGGAAGCCGATGTAGGAGTGATAGAACGTCTTGATGGTACAGGAAGTGACATTGGGGCACGATGAGAAATCAAGGATCTTGGCCGGATTCGTAAGATTGGTATTCACGGAAGTTGTGGAAAGATGGAGGTTCGAAAGCAGGGACCAGGAGTATGTGGCGAGCCCTGAGTCTTCTAGGTTATCGAAGAAAACCACTGGCATCTCCAAAGTTAGCTGCGAAATCTGGGGAGCCAGTCGTTGGATGAGTTGAACGATGCGCTGGAGACTTGGCTGTGAACCGGATCCAGTGATGACAGCGTCGCGGTCAACGATGGAGAGGGTGAGGGGAAGGCTACCTGCCCGACGAGTCCATTCCTCGAGGAGATCAAATTGGACGACATAGTTTCGATTGATTGAGAGGTTGACTCTTTGCCAAAAAGCCCAGGTTGCGAAGACCAAGTCGCGCCAATTGCGACATATCCTTCCTAAGAAGAGGGGGCTCCCTGCAGCGCCGGTCGTTCCAACCGAAACTGTGAGCTTGAGTATCTCGATGAGAATCTCAGGGGGTAGCCCGAGAAGTGAAGAATCCATGTTCTCGTTTCCGATCACTCGTTCGTCGAGATTGTTGTCTTGCATGGTGTGCCGCGGTAATGAGATGAAGCAATCCTCTCTAAGAAGCCGCGTCCATCAGCACCTACTCCCTCTGGACTCATGAGTGTGCTGAAGCCAGGTACTCACAGTACTCTAGTCGGAAAGGCAAGAGAGTTCTTGAATACGGCTTGTGCAATATTGGCAAAATGAAAGGCTTTTAAACCTCAGTGATCTTGTTTGGCTCTTGCTGTTATGCACCAACTCCAGATTCTCACATATGTCACGGTATAAGTAGCCTGGTCAGAGAGGGTCAAAGTCCCCACCAGACGATAATCTTACATGTCTTCAAATCAAACTGCCCTTCGTTTTAACATATGAACAATCATTGAACCTCAACCTCAAACCCTCGCTCCCTCCAATGGCCGAACGCCGCCCGATGTTCTTCCTTCACCAACCATACTTCGCCGGCGGACCTAAATACGACCGATCGAAGAGGCTGCGTCCCCGGTGTGCCCCACCGGGATTCCAGAAAATCGACAAGAACTTCCGGTGCGAATGAAACCACACTCCCCTTGAAGATCAAACTCTCGAGATAAGGAAGCTTGGCTGGACGCTCGACAGTCACTGTCATGGCGTGCATTAGCTCGGGTCCGAGGGAAGATGGGTCGTCTCTCTCATCCTGGCACCACGCATTGTCCAATAACCGGAGGTGTAGAAGTGACGGGAGGATGGCGAGGCAGAGGATAAATGATGGTGTAAGGATGGCGGCACACTCGATAGAGAGTTCCGTTAAATCACATCCAGAAAGGAGGATGCCCGGGTAGATGCGTAACCTGCGGAGCCCTCGCTCGTTCGCTGTTGGTCGTTTAGGTCCCATTTCAAGCTCCAGCGTCTGGAGTCCTGGGAGCCGGATAGTGTTGAAAGGCTCGCACCCCCAGGCGAAATTGAAATTGCGTTGTGCAGAAAGGGTGAGGTGCTGAAGGGCGGACTGTGTGAGGGCAGCATCCACCCCTTCTTCCAAGGTATCCACAATGCCAACTGCATGCAACCTCAAAAGGTTCGTGGACCGTTCCAGGGCTTCTCGTATTTCCGAGGGGAGTACACCGTCCAGGCGGAGGTCCAGTAGCTGTGACCAGGGGAGGGTTACATGGGAAATGTAAAGTTCTCGAATGATCGCAGTGGTGAGTTGGGTCGCAGTACTGAAGTCCAGTGGCAGTTGGGACCTCATGCCACATGTATCGGAAAGTACCTGAAGTTCCTTTAGGACGGACCATGGGCTTATTTCCGCCCGCGCTATCAGATCGAGCGATGTCTGTGGAAGTCTCTGCAGGGTCAAGGAGGATATTCTTGGCGATATGGAGCGGATATGGTTGATGAGCTGCGCGCAAGCATGTAGGGGGTCCTCCTTAGAATCAACTCGAAGGACTTCGAAAGGATCGGCAACGGAAATTGTTATCGGGAGGCAGCCCACCCGAGCAATCCATTCTTCAAAGAGGATAAACTGTGCGTGGTACTCGATCTTGAGGATCAAATCCAGGTCCTGCCAGAGTTGGCAGGAAGAAAAGGCCAGGCTACGCCATTCGCGGCATATTTTCCCGAAGAACAGAGGGTTAATGGGCTTGTCCCCTGAGACTGCGAAGTGGAATACTTCGACGAGTAGCTCGGGCGGCATTTCCATGACCGGGAACGCTAGGCCTTTCTCCTTCAAGCTCAGCGCATCGACCCTATCTGCAAGTTGCAAGTCTGAGCTTCCGCCGACCCCGCCAAATCGCAAGGATGCCATGATGGTTGTAGCAGCTTGTCTGATTCGTTCTTAGCAGTGAAAATCGTCAGACTTCTGTAGGGGTTGTAGAAGGTACAATGTCTTTCCCGACTTACTGTTGAAGAAGATGGTGTCTGGATGGTGTGTGTGTGTTCGAGTTAAGAAGCGCCCAAGATTACGAGTCCGTTTACGGAATCGTCTTATAGCCCGCAAGTCGTGTACGATAAACACGGATTGTTCGTGTTTGGCATCATCTGATTTTTGCATTGGTTAGGGTTTCACTCCCAGTCAAAGACTCAAAACGCGCTCCTAAGAGCCGAGAATATCCGAAAATATCTGAGCAATTGCGAGGTTGGGCGAGGAGAAGCGAATTCTCGGAGTTCTAGCGATTTTGAGCGAAGACACCTTCGTCGATTGCGCATAAGTTGCTTCTTCGATCAATGGCGACGCCTGTCCAGACGTCCACTTGTCGTTGCACTTGCGTTGCACACGAATCTGTGCTGTCGCAGAGTTGGCCACTGGGCCCTGGCACGCGTCGGCAGCGACAGGCCCGTCGGAGTTGCAAAACGACACGCGCGAACTTCAGAATTGCTGGGTGGTCTGAACGCGTCAAGTTTCAACGTGCCTCTTCTTCTTACACCACCATCTCCTCCAGCACTGCTGCAATATTAGCGTCCCGCTCTATCCGTTTTCTGTACGAATCGCTACTGCGTGCCTCACAGGACTGGCTCAGACTTCGTTTGGGAGGGTACATGGGAGGTGGGCTCAAGGGATGCTTGGCTGGCGGGGCATATCAGTGCGATTTCTACCCTATATTCTTCACATACGAACTCACGCCACCTTTAATCGCCCATAATACAGCATATTCACGCTTGCGTAGGTCGATAGCACCTTCAAGGCCGCATATATGCGCATCACGGGAGCTCTGAGGCTCATATTTGCCGAGTATGTCCCAACACTGTACCAGCTTGTTTGTGACTTGCCTATGCCGAAGGAATGGAAAAAAGTATGTCTTTCAAGTTCTATGCCTCCTGAACATAGCAGCTCATTCATCTTGACAGTATCCTTTCGAAGCGCTCATCATCTTAGAGGTATGTCATGGTCCAACCTTCTCCAACCCCCTCCTAACTTCATTTTTGGTACAGGGTGCAGTCGACTAGTCCCTCACCAGAACGCACTGGCGTAGCCTACTTGGTATGTACTTGCACCTCATTTTACCTCCCTGCCCTGGATATCCTAGTGTTTCTCTGGTTACTTTCCCACTGCTCCATAATATGTAGTATCCTGTAGACTAGGCTGCTTGCAATATCAGATTTTTTCAGAAATTCTCGCATATGTTCGCAGCAAATGGATTCCCTGTCAAATACATTGAAAACACGCTCCGTGATGCTCGCTTGGGCTCCGAGTGAGATCGGAGCGCCTGCCAACTTTCTGAGGATTTTGGAGCTTCCGAGGCTTCCACAAAACTCCGACCGGCTCGCTTCACCTCGCACAGGCTCGCTGTCGTGAACACCAGTCAGCCTACTTATTTTCTCTTCTTTTCCTTTCATTTCTTCCTTTACTATTCATTCGTGCACATTCCTGCACACTCTTGCACACCTTTGCACACCCTTGCACACCTTCATACTGCCTTCGCTCTTCTGAGCCTTCCCCTCACTTCATGCACAGCATGTTCGTGCTTCTTATTCTCGTGCACAGCACGTTCACACCTTGTTCACACCTTTGTTCTCAGGCGCACTGCCCGTGCGCTGCCTTTTAGTCATATCGACTCATATGGACTCTATTGTTCTTTGGATCATTCCATTGTTCTATTTTCGTTCGAGATCATCTGGACACATATATACTCATAGCTACTCGTTCATTATTCCCCACTTGATCTCTTTGACTATACAGGTACATAGTCGCTTCGCTCCTATTCCCTGTATCCTATTTACCTTTGACTATACAGCTCTTGTATCTGCATCGCTGCTCGTCGCTCGTCCGACCTCCGCTCCTCTGCTCTCTGCTCTCTGCTCGTCACCCGTCCGACATCAGCCGGCGTCTTCGCCACATTAGATCAAGTCCTCCCAACTGCGCCGACGTCCATCATCCTCGCAGCCCCTGCTAGCCGGCACCATCGCGCCCACCCGTTCCCCCTCACCTGCAACCTCTGATGGCTCTGAACCGGACAGCTGTGCACCGTACCTTCACGGCCTACAGATCGACTCCGCCTACCTCCGATCCACCACTGATCCAGTCTGGTCCTCAGTCTACTGGTACATCGACCGGAACGGCTCAACTGTCTACACCGACTGCGCAGAACAACCCTGCCCCTACGCTAAGGAAACCCAGGAGATTCTATCCCAGGCTTCTACCTCTCTGGCCTTCGTGGAGAACTAGTCCTACCACTAGTCCCACAGTACCTGCACCCTACCAGCCCGCCTAGTCGCGTCCCACCCCCATCGTCACCACCACCACCGTACTCTCCGAAGCTCCCCGACTACCCAAGTCCACCTCCTACCATGTCTGACAACGCGCGTCTCGAAGCCCTCTTCACGAGGCTCATAGAAGCCCAGACGAAGACCAACGAGCAGCTGACTGAACTGGCCGCAGCTCAAACCCAAGCAACCCAGACTGCCCCTGCACCTGCGCCTCCTCCTGTCAACTCCACCACCCAGGTTGGGGCTGTCAACGTGTCCACCGGTTCCAGTATGGCTCGCCCGGAGCCTTTCAAGGGAGGTTCCGCCGACGCCCGGCGATTCCTCCAGTACTACACCATGTGGGCCCGATCGAAGGAAGCTCCCCTCAACAAGCTCAACACTACCACCGGCTTCCACGAGATCGCTCCCGAGCAGTGGATCATCCATGCCCTCTCGCTCCTGCAGGGGGAAGCCACGATATGGGCCGTCCGCTACCTCCAAGACATCGAGGCCCATGCCACCACCCAAGCCGCCGCTGCAGCCGCTACCGCAGCCAACCAGACCGCTGTCCCCGTCACCCCTTTCCCCTTCAGCGGATCGTGGGACGAGTTCGTCAAGGCCTTCAAGGCCCGCTTCATGGCCTCGGACGACAACGCCGAAGCCCAGAGGGAACTCGAGTCCATCACCCAGGGCAACAAGACGGTTGCGCAGTACGCAGCGCGCTTCCAGGAGGTCTCCGGACGCACGGACTACTCCGAGTCGGACCTCGGCCATCGCTTCAAGCAGGGCCTCTCCAAGGATGCCCGTGCCTGGTTGACCATGGCCTCCTTCGCCAAAGCACCCGCTAGCTTCGAGGAGCTTGTCCAGCTCGCCGTCAAGGTCGACTTCCACATGCGCGACAGCATGGCGGAAGGCCCTCGTACCAAGGGTTCCACTGCCTACTCCCCTCCCACTGCTGCTCGCGACCCCTACGCCATGGATGTCGACGCTAGTCGAAGCTCGATGGCTCGCACCCGCGAAGACTTCACCAAGCTCATGCGAGGTCGCTGCTACGGGTGCGGCTCCAAGGCCCACCTGAAGTCAGCAGGAGGACACGAGGCCACCAAGTGTGGATACTGCGCCCGCATCGGGCACATCGAGGCCGTCTGCCAGGACAAGTACCTAGGCAATGAGAAAGGCCGAGGAGCCCGCCGCTCCCAGAGGGCAGCTGCCACGACCAGCGACACCCCCTTCACCCTCTTCCCAGGCGAGACCTCTGCCCCCAACGTCTCGTCCCCTGCCCCTTCGACAACGCCCGAGGACCCTAGGTTCACACGCCTAGAGGCTGCCCTCGCCGAGCAGAACCGTCTCTTTGGGCTCCTCGCCAACGACAAGCCGGGTTTTTGAAGCGGGTGCCCGTCCGTGCTGCCGCACGCGTACCCATCGCTATGTGTTCCACCTCCTCCTATGACTCCATCTCATCATGTACCATTAGTTCTATTCGTGAAATCGATCCCACTTCAGACCATTTCCGAGTACGAACAACATTGAGAGGTCGCAACAGGAGCACTAGCTCAGCAGCCATGATAGATTGTGGGGCTACCGCCCTCTTTCTTGACCACCCCTTTGTCCTAAAGCATCACATCACAACCTTCCCGCTCCGTCACCCCATTCTCCTTCGCAACATTGATGGCTCCCCAAACACCGCCGGGGACATCACCCACTTCGCACGTCTTCACCTCACGGTCGGACCCCACAACCGCTGGACGGACTTTCTTGTCACCGACCTAGGAGGCGAGAACATCATCCTGGGACTCCCCTGGCTTCGTCAGGTTAACCCAGAGATTGACTGGACGAAGGGTATCGTGCGCATCAACCCCCGAGCCACCATCGAGGATGTTCCGGAGGACCCGAACCCAAGCCATGCTCTGGGGGAACCGTCCAACGGATCTATCCTGGAAGAGATCTATGCCTCGAGCGCACCCCCAGACCCCATCACATCCGTTCCAGAGCTCCTACCTTCACGCCGTCATCCCCGCGCCTCGGTAGAGGAGGTGCCAGAGGAAAGACATCCGTGTTTGGACTTAGGGGAACCCTCTGACGGAGCGATTCTGGAGGAGATCTACGCCTCCTGGCCCACGCTCCCCAGCTCTCCAACTCCTGAACCTACCCCACCGTCGCCGCCCCCTCCTGTGGAAGAGAAGCCCGAAACCCCCTTCTGCCGAATCCGTGCTAACCGAACAACTCGACGCCGCTGGCTTCGAGCTGGCATCATCGAGCACACGGATGAGGAACTGTGGTGTTCGGCTGGCTTCACCTACTCCCAGAAGATCGCTGAGGACGCAAAGAAAGGTAAACCGGAGAGAACCCTCGATGAGATCATCCCCGCCCACTACCGAGAACATGCCGCCGTCTTTTCTGAACAAGAGTCTACTCGCCTGCCAAGCCACAAGGACTGGGATCACGCCATCGAGCTCACACCTGGTGCCCCAGCCAACATCCGCACCAAGATCTACCCCATGTCCCTAGATGAACAAGCCGTGCTCGACACGTTCCTCCAGGAGAACCTCGCCAAAGGATACATCCAGCCCTCCAAGTCGCCCATCTCCTCCCCTGTTTTCTTCATCAAGAAGAAGGACGGAACTCTCCGCTTCATCCAGGACTACCGCCGTCTCAACGAGTACACCATCAAGAATCGCTACCCACTCCCTCTTGTCGCCGACATCATCAGCCGTCTTCGAGGTGCCAAATACTTCACCAAGTTTGACGTCCGCTGGGGATACAACAACGTCCGCATAAAGGAGGGAGATGAATGGAAAGCTGCGTTCGCTACTAGCCGAGGCCTCTTCGAACCCAAAGTCATGTTTTTCGGTCTAACCAACTCACCTGCCACATTCCAGGGCCTCATGAACTCGATCTTCTCAGATCTGGTCGCCTCCGGCAAGGTGGCGGTCTACCTCGACGACATCCTCATCTTCACCATGGACCTGGAAGAACACCGCCGCATTACCCACGAGGTCCTTCGTCGCCTGCGCCAGCATGACCTCTACCTACGTCCAGAGAAGTGTGAGTTCGAGAAGGAGGAGATCGAGTATCTGGGTATGGTTATCCGAGAGGGAGAGGTGAGCATGGACCCCGCCAAGGTCCAAGCCGTCCGTGGCTGGCCTGTACCGCGCAACGTCCGCGAAGTCCGAGGATTCCTGGGCTTCGCCAACTTCTACCGCCGCTTCATCAAGGACTTCTCCAAGGTGGCTCGCCCCCTCCATGACCTCACCAAGAAGAACACCCTGTTCAAATGGACTGACGAGCGTCAGCAAGCCTTCGAAACCCTCCGTGACGCCTTCATCTCTGCCCCTGTCCTCGCCCTCTGGGATCCTGACCGCCCCACTCGCATCGAAGTCGACGCCTCTGGCTTTGCCACCGGAGGTGCCCTTCTTCAGCAAGCTGCCGATGGCGCCTGGCACCCTGTCGCCTTCCGATCAGCGTCCATGGACCCAGCTCAGCGAAACTACGAGATCTACGACCGGGAGATGCTAGCCATCATCGAAGCCCTCAAGGACTGGCGCCCATTCCTGGAAGGTCTCCCTGACACCTTCGGGATTGTAACTGATCATGCTAACCTGAAGTATTGGCGCACTGCCCAAGATCTGGCACGACGACAGGCGAGATGGGCTCTATACCTCTCTCGCTTCGACTTCCGTCTCGAACACCGCTCGGGTGCCGCTAACACCCAAGCTGACCCCCTCTCGCGCATGCCCCATCATCATGTCTCGGACTCTGACGATAACACCCAGCGCACGGTTCTCTGCCCTGAACACTTCGCCAAACTCGCTGCTGCTTCCCATTTCACTAACCCCCTGGAAGACCGAATTCGTCGCGCGAGTGCACGCGAATCTGTGGTCTTGGGAGGGCTAGAGAAGCTGCGCAAGTTCGGACCCCAGAAACTCGTCAACGGGTTGACAGAGTGGACAGAGGAGAACGGGTTAGTACGGTTCAGAGGCAAGGTATACGTCCCAGCAGACGATGAGCTCCGGCGAGAGGTGGTGAAGCAGTGCCACGATGACCCCACTTCAGGCCATCCCGGGAACCATGCAACCCTCGAACGGGTCGAGCGGTTGTACTGGTGGCCCACGATGCGCGCTTTTGTGAAGAAGTACGTCGAAGGCTGCGATCTCTGTGCTCGACGCAAGCATGCCCAACACCCTCGTGCCCTCACCCAGCCCATGGACGTCCCTGAAGGCCCTTGGGAGGCTGTTGGAGTTGACCTCATCACACAGCTACCACCTGCCCACGGTTTCGACGCAGTCATCGTCTTCACCGACTTCTTCACCAAGCAGATCCACGCACTCCCCTGTTCCTCCACCATCTCGACTGAAGGAGTCGTCGACATCTACTACCGAGAGATCTTCCACCTCCATGGTTTGCCCCTTCGTTTCATCAGCGACCGAGGGCCCCAGTTTGCCTCCAACGTCATGCGCACCCTCCTCCAACGTCTCGGGATTGGTTCCAACCTCACAACGGCATACCACCCTCAGGCCAACGGCCAGACTGAGCGCGCAAACCAGGAAGTCGAGAAGCACCTTCGTTTCTATGTCAGTCGACGACAAGACAATTGGGACCAGCACCTCCCCATGGCTGAGTTCGTCATCAACTCCTGCATTCACTCTGCTCATAATCGCTCCCCCTTCGAGGTCATCTACGGCTACTCCCCCCACTTCAACATTCCCATCGGCGCTACCACCGGGGTCCGTGGTGTTGACGAACGCATTCGGGACCTCCTTGACACCCGAAAGGACGTTGAAGCAGCCTTACGAATGGAGAAAGCCCGCCAGAAGACAACCTTCGAAGCTGGGAAGCGGACAGCACACGCCTTCGTCGTAGGTGACTACGTCTGGCTCAGCGCCAAGAACATCAACATCAAGGTGCCCACTCGAAAGCTTGGAGACTTCCAGCTCGGCCCCTACAAGGTCATTGAGAAGGTCGGCGACCTTGACTACCGTCTCGCACTCCCTCAGTCTCTATCCCGCCTCCATCCTGTCTTCCACGTCGATAAGCTTAGTCCCTGGAAAGGGAACGACACCAATGGCATCCTACCTCCCCCACCAGAGCCTGTTGAACTCGAGGACGGGACAGAGTTTGAAGTCCAGGACGTTCTGGACGGTAGGGAGGTCAAGCGCGGACGAAAGCGCTGGGTCGAATACCTCATCAGCTGGAAGGGCTACAATGACAGCGAGAACTCTTGGGAACCCCTCTCCAACCTTGGGAACGCAGCTGAAGCTGTTGCAGAGTTCCACCTTCAACACCCCACGGCACCCCGACCATAGTCATCGAGGACGATGAGTTGTAGGAGGGGGGTAATGTTGTGAACACCAGTCAGCCTACTTATTTTCTCTTCTTTTCCTTTTATTTCTTCCTTTACTATTCATTCGTGCGCATTCCTGCACACTCTTGCACACCTTTGCACACCCTTGCACACCTTCATACTGCCTTCGCTCTTCTGAGCCTTCCCCTCACTTCATGCACAGCATGTTCATGCTTCTTATTCTCGTGCACAGCACGTTCACACCTTGTTCACACCTTTGTTCTCAGGCGCACTGCCCGTGCGCTGCCTTTTAGTCATATCGACTCATATGGACTCTATTGTTCTTTGGATCATTCCATTGTTCTATTTTCGTTCGAGATCATCTGGACACATATATACTCGTAGCTACTCGTTCATTATTCCCCACTTGATCTCTTTGACTATACAGGTACATAGTCGCTTCGCTCCTATTCCCTGTATCCTATTTACCTTTGACTATACAGCTCTTGTATCTGCATCGCTGCTCGTCGCTCGTCCGACCTCCGCTCCTCTGCTCTCTGCTCTCTGCTCGTCGCCCGTCCGACATCAGCCGGCGTCTTCGCCACACTCGCTGCACGTTTTCGACTCTTAGAGATATCCATCCGCAGCTCGTTTTTCCTCAACTAGCATCGTCATTCTAATCCATGTTTCCACCATTTTTCTCCGTCAAGTCATGCTCACTCGTCGCAACAACCAGGTTGCCTTACTATCCTTGCAGATGGACAGCGGAATTTGTGTTGTATGAGTTTAGTGCCGGGACTTTGACAGCCCCGATACTCAACACTTTGGTAGGCGGATGGAGTGGGGTCCGTTCTTGCGCTGCTGAGCTATATGGCTCAAAGATAACGCTCGGGTGATAGGCAAAGACCGCGCCATAGTCGCCGAGCTCAGGTATCCCAAGTCATTCTTGAAGGGGTCGGTGAAGTGGACGCTTGACTCCCATCTGGATTGGTGAAGTCAGAAGAAGACGACGTTGATGATCTGGTACATGTCTTGGTCGATGGCCTCAATTACTCCATAAGCTGAATATCGTGACTGTGAGGAGTAGAAACTAACAGTTAAGAGGGGACAACGCACAAAGGTATCTTTTCTTATTCTGGAATGGCGTTTGGTGCGTCCCCTCCTCAAGATCACTTGCCATCATAGCAAATGAACGCAGAACTAGTGTTTATCTTCCAACGACGCCGATTAGCCAGCGAGCGAAACTAGGCGCCACGAATAGATCAAGATCATCCAAATATATTGCGAAGAGAGACGCTGACAGTGTAACGGAGGGGAGAGAGAAGGGGAGCTCGGAATTATGGTGTTTTAATGTGTGGGATTCGCCAGCGCTTGACGGCTGCTTGAGGAGCCTACCTGTAGACCTGGCCATGATGCAACGGTCTCAAGGAGGCAGAAACGGACTCGTAACCTGCCATGCTCGCATGGCCACTACACAAGTTATGCTGCATAACTTATATGGCATAAGCTTCTGTGTTGGTACGTGCACGTGTTCGAGTTTGCCCTGAGCGGATGCCACGCGCGTCGCGCGCCAGTCGTGCTTGTTGTCTTCTTCCTACATCCCACATCCCACTGAGAATCACCGTGACTTCTCCGTAGGTGAGTTCACCAAAAAAATTTGTTGGGGGAACCTCAGTACTGGAATATCAGCATTGCAGAGACCTGAAGTTCCCTGGGGACCCCAGTCAGCCATGGCTATCTGTTGAAGGACAATGCTCATGTCAACGTCCTCTCATCTAGATACATATCTTTTCAATGTTTTTCCTCTTTATGATTCACCATTCGCTCTTGCTCACATTTGCTCACTTTCACCCATTCGCGCCCATAGCTGTGCACTTATTGTTCATTCATCATTCTTATCATTACTTCTATCATTCTCTCATCGCTTCTATCATTCTATTCGTTTCATCTATTGTTCTATTGATATCCATCATTCTATTGTTCTCAATCTATTGTTCTCACTTCTATTGTTCCGTAAATAGATTGATCATTGTTCTCATACAGTATATAGTCGACACTGTGAGTGGTTGAGTCCCTATCGAACTCTTCCCACTCACAGGTGCGTATCATGTATATCGTTTAGTTACTATCAATCTGATCGAACTCTTCCCACTCACAGCGTGGTCATACTTATCTAAACCTAACGGTTTAATAAGTTATGAGCCCCGGGCTCCTCTGATACCCCTATCCGTTTATCAGACACCGCTTATCCGCTATCACTGCCCGATCGATCACTGCCCTCGGCATCTCTCCTTGAGTATCATTCATCAAGGAGCTTATCTCTCTCATCGTTCCTGCTATCCAGGAACACCAGCTATCTCGGAGTTATACTCCTCTTAGCTCAAATCGCGAACACGTAGACTGTACGGTATATCCTGCAGCCTGACGCACAGGCATAAGCCGCTAGATCGATTTCGATTAGCGCATTCCGAAATCGCTTCGGCGTAGACCGTGCACGGTATATCCTGCGGCCTGACGCCAAGGACCCTATCCGGTGTAGGGAGCTGTTGTGGTGTTTATTCGCCCTTCAGTACTTGTTATCTATCACATCACATCACATCCCACGCTGCTACGGCATGTCCATCCCACTCTTATACTCGTGTGTCGTACATCGACGTTCGAATCCCCATCATCCTCATCATCATGTCCACCACCACCACTTCTATCATGCTCAACAGCTACACGGTCACTGCCTGGAAGCATGCCGTCGAGACCAAGGCCCTCGAGCTCAACGCCTATGGCATCCTGTCAGGCGACGAGAAGAAGCCTGCTGACAACTCAGATGACAAGAAGAAGAGCAGCTACGCCGAACGTCGTTCCAAGATGGCTGGCTACATCCGCTCCACTCTTGATCACTCCCAGCTCGAAACCATCCTCTCTGGCATCGGCATCCTCGACGTCGCTTCCACCTACAACAAGCTCTTGGAGACATACGAGCCCAAGAACTCTGGTTCACGCATCTCCATCATCCAGGAGATCCTTGCCCTCCACAAGGGCCCTGCAGGCGCTGAGAACGAGACCTACCAGGACTATGGATCGCGCGCCCTCGCACTTGGTGCTCGCCTCACGGCACTCCTCCCTGATGGTGCTTCCTACATCCCAGAGGAAACACAAGACATCACCATTGCCTCCACAACCACTGCATCAAATGGGAGTATCACCATCAGCACCGAGACCAGACGTGCGACCGAGCTTTTCAGGACATCCGGTTTCGAACCAGGCTACACTGCCGCCATGCTTGCCCACGACATCGCCATCAGCATGATCGTCATTGGGCTCCCCAAGGACGACGACCTCCTCCGCAACACCCTCAACCATCTCTCCACCACGGACGACGACCCCCTCGTTGTGCTTGATCACCTTCGCAAGGCTGACTCCCTTGCTCGCAACACACAGCTTGCTGGTTCCTCTGCTCTTCGCGCTGCTGCACCTGTGAAGAGAGGAAACATGAAGTACAAGTGCAAGATCCATGGTTGGCAGAACACCCACAAGGATGAGGAGTGCAAAGTGCAGATCAGTCGCAAGAAGGAGGAGGCTGCCGCCAAGGTAGCTGTCGCAGAAACTCCAGCAGCTTCTAACGAGGAGAAGGCTATGCTCGCCCAGGTGGCACACATCGCAAGTCCCCCCATCCGTCGCTCTATCCACATGTCCACTGACACTTCCTGGAACCCAGACTCAGGCGCATCCTCACATATGACGCCGCATCGACACTGGATCCGCAACATGGTCCGGGTGAAGGTGCCCATCACACTCGCTAACGACGAGGTAGTCTGGGCTACGGGGAGGGGAGAAGTGTGGTATACGCTGGTCATACACGGAAAGACGGCTGAGACTTTGATTTTTGACAATGTATTATATGTTCCTACCTTGCGCAACAATCTGTTTTCCCTACTCTATGTCGTTCAGAAGAAGAAAATGCGAGTTGTCATCGAGGACGACTCCCTCCAATTCTTCAGAAAGGATGGCAAGCTTCTACTCACAGCTGCTATCCGAGGTTGCATAGGTTCCCTTAACAGATCTACTCTTGAACGCAAAGATACCATTGCTGCGTTTGCAACCAAAGTTGATAAGGAGCTACTTCATCAACGACTGGGACATATCGGAAAGGATCGCTTGGACGCACTCCTACGTCAGGATTTAGCTGTCGGCGTCCTTGTCAAGGAGGACTCATCGCTCAAAGACATCTGCGAGCACTGCATTGCTGGAAAGCAACATCGGGATCCATTCCCTCATCTATCGGAGCATCGCTCTACTGAACTCCTAGGACGCATCCACTCGGACGTCCATGGACCCATCGATACTCAGACACCTGCTGGGTACAAATATTGGATAGTCTTCGTTGATGACTGGTCTCGGTTCAAGAAGGTTTACCTGTTGAAGCGCAAGAGTGACGCATTCCAGGCCTTCAAGGACTTCGTTGCTGAGGCAGAACGCAAGCACGGGACCAAGGTCAAGGAACTACGGGATGACAAAGGAGGAGAGTACATGGGCAACGACTTTGACGCATGGTGCAGGGAGCGAGGCATTACACGTCAGCATACCATTAAAGCCACGCCGCAACAGAATGGAGTTAGCGAGCGCCTGAACCGCACCCTAGCTGAAGGAGTAGTTGCCATGCTAAACCAAGCGTCCCTTCCAGCCATGTTCTGGGGCGCTGCGGTACTCTACTACACTGAAATCCTTAACGCCACTCCATCCTCTGCCGTCTCGAACACTACCTCCTATCATGTCTGGCACAAATCCAAGCCCGATCTATCTGCATTCCGAGACTTTGGCTGCCGCGTGTACGTTAATGTCATGCGCAAAGATCGTCTCAATCTCCAGTCACACACGGAGATGTGCATCTACCTAGGCTTTGAGCCAGGGTACAAGGGCTGGAAATGCTACAACCCAGCCACCAAGAAGATTGTCGTATCACGAGATGTTATCTTCGACGAACAGTCGTTCTCTGGTCTATCAACCAAATCCAATCCACAGGACAAGCAGCCTGTCGGCATCCGAGAGTTCTGGCCTTACAATGATGAGCCTACTCCGCAGCCTCCAAAGCCACCTGGTGTTCCTCCATCTCCACCACCACCTCCTGAGCATCATGACGATGACTCAGATGAGAGTGATGGTGATGACGACGGAGAGAACCCTGCGGTGAAGACACCTATACGCCCGCCTAAGGGTCCAACCAAGAAACCGACTACACGTCGCCCTGACTTCCGTCCATCTACTCCGCCTACCCCAACCCGCCAGGCACATCAACCTACCAGACCACAGTCTCCCTCAACACCTCCTTCACCTGAAATTGGTCCCATTCCTCCTCCTGCCTTCCCAGATCCTCCTCCTCAGCCCTCGTTCATTCCACGTCCAGTCGGTGCACCTCCCTTGGTATCGCAGAGCACACGTCCTGTTCGTGCCTCTACCAGAGCCTTAACAGACTTCCAGCTACTCCATGGGATGCAACGACGAGGCACGCAGCCACATGCTCGACGTCAAGGGGGTGATGAGCTGGCAGATCGAGGGGGTGACAACGGAAACAATCCGCCACCTATTCAGGAGGAAAACTTAGCTGAGATACCACCACTCGTTGCTGAGGATTTCCAGGCAGGGGATGATGATGTTGATATGGAACAAGCCCTACGAGCCACCAGTGTCTTCGATTCACTTCTCACCATGTACGACCTCCCACTCGAAGTCTTTTGTAATGATGTGGGCACATCTATGGCCTACTACATGGCGTACGACAGGATCCAGACAGCACTTGGAGCAAAGGCACTTGGAGCTGCCACACGACCACACGACTCACCACGGACACCTGAAGAAGCCTTCAATGGCCCAGACGGTGAATTCTGGCGTACTGCTGCACAAGCAGAGATTGATGCTCTCATTGCGAATGGCACCTGGGACTTGGTTGAGCTTCCAGAAGGGCGAAAGGTAGTCGGCTCACGCTGGGTCTTCCTCGTCAAACGTAAGGAAGATGGCACCATCGACCGGTACAAGGCACGGCTTGTTGCAAAAGGCTACTCGCAGATCCCTGGACAGGACTACGATCAAACCTGGGCACCAACAGCTCGTCTCACCTCCCTTCGCACAGTCCTCGCCAAGGCTGCTATGAATGGTGACTTCATCGAGTCCATCGACATCGACAATGCCTATCTGAATGGCAAGATCGAAGATGACTACGAGGTCTACATGAAGCAGGCCCCTGGTTTTGAGGTCAAGGGTCCTGATGGAAGGAAATGGGTATGTCGCCTGAAGAAAGGCCTCTACGGTCTGAAGCAGAGCGGCAGACTCTGGTACCAAAAGCTGGCAAAGGAGTTGGAAGCACTTGGATTCATCCAAATTAAGTCAGATCCAAGCATCTACACTTGGGAAATGGAGGGCATTCAGATTACCCTTCCTGTCTTCGTCGACGATATCACCATCACGTCATCAAGCCAGGAGAAGATCAAGTGGCTGAAGGACTCGCTCCGTAAGGTCTTCAAACTGAAGGACCTTGGCCCAACTACCTATCTCCTCAGCATCAAGGTCGAATATGACCAAACCAATCGCATCCTTCGCCTATCCCAAACCCAGTACATCCTTGATATGCTCAAACGCTTCAATATGGAAGACTGCTACCCGGTGTCTACTCCGATGGACCCAGGAAGTGGCTCTCGCCTCACGAAGTACGTCCCTGCTCCAGGCGACACCAAAACCATGAAGGGTGTCCCATACATGAATGCAGTTGGCGCCCTGATGTACCTTGCTGTTGGAACCCGACCAGACATCGCATATGCCGTTGCCAAACTCGCTCAGTACAACTCCAATCCTGGACCCATCCACTGGAAGGCAGTCAAACATGTCTTCCGCTATCTCAAAGGCACTATGGACCTCAAGCTGACATATCGTAATGATGGTGGCGACAAGATGTCCTCAGAGCTCTTCCAAGCTTACAGCGACGCTGACCATGCTGGGTGCCTCGACACTCGGCGCTCGACCTCTGGCTTCGTCATCAAGATAGGTTCTGGAGCTGTCAGTTGGTCTGCCAAGAAGCAAACGATTGTTGCCGACTCATCTACTGAGGCGGAATATGTTGCTGCTTCAAGTGCAGGAAGGGACATCATTTGGATGAGGACGCTCTTGGGTGAACTTGGCTACAACGTTCAAGGCCCTTCGCCTCTCATGGTCGACAACCAGTCAGCGCTCAAGGTACTCAAGAACCCAGAGAACCATGGGCGCATGAAGCACATCGACATCAAGATGCACTGGATCCGCGATGCTATCCGACGAGGTGAAATCACTGTTCATTTCCTCCCTACTGGTGAGATGATCGCCGACATCTTCACCAAACCTCTTCCCAAACCAGCAGTTCAGAAGCATTGATTGGCTCTTGGGCTCGAGTAGGACTCAGAGACATTACATTGAGGGGGTGTGTTGAAGGACAATGCTCATGTCAACGTCCTCTCATCTAGATACATATCTTTTCGACGTTTTTCCTCTTTATGATTCACCATTCGCTCTTGCTCACATTTGCTCACATTTGCTCACTTTCACCCATTCGCGCCCATAGCTGTGCACTTATTGTTCATTCATCATTGTTATCATTACCTCTATCATTCTCTCATCGCTTCTATCATTCTATTCGTTTCATCTATTGTTCTATTGATATCCATCATTCTATTGTTCTCAATCTATTGTTCTCACTTCTATTGTTCCGTAAATAGATTGATCATTGTTCTCATACAGTATATAGTCGACACTGTGAGTGGTTGAGTCCCTATCGAACTCTTCCCACTCACAGGTGCGTATCATGTATATCGTTTAGTTACTATCAATCTGATCGAACTCTTCCCACTCACAGCGTGGTCATACTTATCTAAACCTAACGGTTTAATACTATCCTGGAGATCGACTCGGATCATAACAACCGCGACCTCAGCATGACGAACAAACGGGAGTCTTTGGATTTGGGAGCCAGCACCATGGAGCTTCAACTCACTGAGCTACCTCCTGAGTTACTTGTTGAGATCTTCAGCTTCGCTACCTCGGGAGAGAATGCAGTGACTCCCTTTCTCCTCGGGAGGATCTGTCACGAGTGGCGGGGGCTTGTTTTCGACTTCTGTCCGCTATGGTAGACTATCGATCTCAAGTTGGAGTATGACCGAGACGTCCAATTTTCCCTTCTTGAAGGATGGATCAATCGCGCTGGGTCCCTTCCATTGTTCGTCACCATAACGTATCCCAAGAAGGGACAACACTGGCACCTCGGACACGCTAAACAAGTGAAACCCATACTGGCCATACCTTCCACTCAAGTTTCTTCGTTATCCATGAATGATCTACCTCACGACTTTTTTGGGGCACTGGCGGCTCAAAGCAAAGTGGGACCATGGCCCATCCTTTCATACCTCCTGTCGTGAACACCGGTCAGCCTACCTATTTTCTCTTCTTTTCCTTTCATTTCTTCCTTTACTATTCATTCGTGCGCATTCCTGCACACTCTTGCACACCTTTGCACACCCTTGCACACCTTCACACTGCCTTCGCTCTTCTGAGCCTTCCCCTCACTTCATGCACAGCACGTTCACACCTTGTTCACACCTTTGTTCTCAGGCGCACTGCCCGCGCGCTGCCTTTTAGTCATATCGACTCATACGGACTCTATTGTTCTTTGGATCATTCTATTGTTCTATTTTCATTCGAGATCATCTGGACACATATATACTCGTAGCTACTCGTTCATTATTCCCCACTTGATCTCTTTGACTATACAGGTACATAGTCGCTTCGCTCCTATTCCCTGTATTCTATTTACCTTTGACTATACAGTTCTTGTATCTGCATCGCTGCTCGTCGCTCGTCCGACCTCTGCTCCTCTGCTCTCTGCTCTCTGCTCGTCGCTCGTCCGACATCAGCCGGCGTCTTCGCCACACCTCCACGTTTCTTCCGTGGAGGCGGATGAGTACCCCGACGAAGATGACCCCGTGTTTGGCGAGATGCCCGCCCTCAGATCTGTTTCCATCAATCACCTCTATGTCTTATCCATTCCTCTTCCCTGGAGTCAATGGATGACTTTCCGCAGGCCTCTGACACAAAACAAACCGCTCAACAAAACAGATTTCTGAGGAAGCCGTGATGGCCGAGTACGAGGAAGGAAGGTGGAGTGATATGGCCGCGCTTAAGGCCAACACAAACTTCGATGTTTGTAGAGGCCTCTGAAGGCCTCTACAAACAAATTCTCCTCGAACAAACTGCGCCATCGCCTCCGACCTTCCTTACAAAGGTGTAAATCCGAAAGGGTCCTCCGGGATCAGAATCCCGGACCAGGGGTATAGGTAGGTAGGGGGGTCTGGGTCAGAGCCCCAGAGAATTTTGACCTGACCCAAAAAGGAAATTTGAGGCCTCGGAAACGAATTTTCGGGTAGGATTTGGACTTCTGAGAGTGTTTTATGGGTAGTATTTGCACTTGAACTTACAAGATACACCAAAAACATCAAAATTATGCTGCGTGATTAGATGGAAAGAATTGTCCCGGTTGTCCGACTATGTGCAGAATAGTCGCATGGTTCACAATGTTACTTAAACATCCAAAATAGCTATTACCAGTCTGTTTTAGCTCAAATCCACATGTCGAGCTCGGGTTTGGGTTATCAAAGCAAAAGTTATGACATCGTTCTATTACCAAATTGGGAGATAAGTTCCCACAGGTAGGTAGGTAGGGGTACCTGCCTGCCGGTTTGGAGAAAAACGACCTCTGGTCCGATATTTTTATCCCGGAGGACCCTTGAATCCGACGGCTATCTGCCTTCTTGCTTATGTGAGCTGATGCTTGGCTGATGCTCGGTCTGCTTTTGGGAGTTCGTTCGAGACCCGGCAGACAGCACCCGAGCATTCGGCAAGCCCTCCCATCAGTTGAAATTTGTTCAGGAGGGATTTGTTTGTTGGAGACATCCTGCGGAAAGTCATCCAATTGCTCCATATATATCTGGGATGGATCTATCCCTATGAAATAGGTGGAGTGCTCGGCCGAGCTACCAACCTTTTATCGCTCGACCTCTCCGCAGTCTATGCAGAAACGAACTCTACACCGCCCACAAAAATTCACGAAACCCTCCAACGGTTAACCTTTTCGAATCAAACCAGCAAGGAATATTCACTCTTCAAATCACTCCGACTCCCAGTGCTCGGCAGTCTGGAGCTTAGATTAACCCAACCAGATCACCTCACAGGAGAAGATCGAGGACCACTCCGCGTATTCGACATTTACCCATTTCTTTGTCAGGGTGCCGGCTAGTAGAGCTGTCTATCGATGATGGAGCCTTGGCTGAGCCACGCCTCCTCTGGCTATCGATCCTCCCTACTCTTCGGACCCTCCGCCTCTCCAACAACAAGTGGTATGACGAGGACAATCCAGAATTTGGCGCTTTCTTGCCTTTAGGGCCAGATATATTCCGCAAGATGGCAGCCACCCCCTCACACAACCCTATTCTTCCTTTCCTTGAAAATTTGACGTCTGAAGGGAGCCAGGTGTCGTTCTCGCCGGACCTCGTCATGGACTTTTTGCATTCTCGATGGGAGGACGACGGAGAACCAAAGGAAGGGGGCGATGTATCCCTTCGATCTGTTGTATGTAAAGCTATAGGGCCCACCTGGACCCACTTGAACGAAGAGCAGGAACTCGTCGTAGGGAAGTGGAAGGGGCGAGGACTACGCGTTGACATTCAGTAATAAGATTCAGACCATATCGATACGAGCTATGTATGGTCGAGTCCGTTAGGATAAGCTTGAATAAATGGTGTCCTGCCTATAGGTGGATCTAGAGCCCTTATATTTGGAGCGACCATCACTGCAGTTTCATTGTTCTTGAATCTCGAAGCCGAAGGAAGTCGCACGAACGCCAAGATTTTTACGGCCTTGCCTTTCGTAGATTGAGATGCCCGAGGTCGAGGAAGCGTCTGCTGACTTTGGATTAGTACTGACTGCAGGCTCATTTTCTAGCCATGATGCTGCGAACTGAGGCAACGTTCGAGGCGCGAAAGTTCTCCGTCGTCCCAAGTGAGTAGCAAATACTGCGTATTTACTCAACGAGCGACTTGTTGAACTGTTCAGGGATTTATACCTCCTCAATGTCGGATAAACTGCCGAAACCCGCACCTTCTGATCGAAGGACCCGCGAGGTCCGCCATGAGAGTGCATTGCGCAGGGAGATCAAGGACAGCCTACTACAGACCACATGGAGCCGAAGAGGTGATAGAAGAATATAACGCACCGTATAAAGGAGAAAGGCAGAGTCTTGATCCCACCGCATCTCACCCCTCCGTCTGGTCTACTCCCCATCGTCTTCGCCATTGGGCACATCGTCTCCCAGTACCGAGCTGACGTGAAGGTCCTGGAGCCAACAAAGGTCATTTGGACCTGCCCATCCCTCCCCGATGCCCTCCCCGTGAAGACAAACGCCCATCTTCCCGACCCTTTCACATTCTACAACGGCCAGAAGATCACCACAAAGGCCGAGTGGGAATGCCGACGCGAAGAGATTCTGCAGTTCCTCCAGCGCACCGAGTACGGAACGATCTCCCCGAAGCCAGTCGTCGTCGGGTCCCTCATTGATGAACGCCTCACCGTCAATGTGGCAGAAAATGGTCGAAACATCTCGTTCACGGCCACCGTGTCTCTCCCACCGGGAAACGGCCCCTTCCCCGTCCTCATTGCACTTAGCGGCTCTTCCCTCCCTAACCTCGAAGGTGTCGCAAAAATCATCTACACCAACGACGATCTCGCGTTCATCGGATGCTCGGCAGGGACACGGAGAGGGAAGTTCTGGGATCTATATGGGTACAACCACAACGCTGCCCCTCTCACAGCCTGGGCATGGGGCGCCTCGCGCATCATCGACGTCCTCGAGACGCTCCCGGACTCGAAGCTCGACTTGAAGAAGTTGGCGGTAACGGGGTGCTCGCACGCCAAAGGAGTCCTGGCAATTGGGGCGTTCGACCGCCGTATTGCCTTGACTCTCCCACAGGAGTCCGGGAACGAATGTGCCAACTGCTGACGTATCGCCAGACGGGGCGGTGGACCTACCTTTCCAGTGCAGACTCCCGACCCGAACGAGCCATTGTTCAGCCAGTTGTTTGTCCCATACCTCGCCAGGCCAGACGCCCTTCCTACGGACCACCACCTCCTGGCCGGACTCATTGCTCCCCGAGGTCTCTTGGTGCTGTAAAATTCTGGGATGGGGTCATTGGTCCCCGCTAACAAGATCTGGAAGGCGCTCGGAGCTCCCGATAATATGGGTATTTCGTCGATTGGCGGCCACAACTATTGCCAGATCCCAGTCAAGCAAGTGGAGGACCTGAATGCTTTCGTAGACAAGTTCCTGTGGGGCAAGAATACGAACACCGCAGTCTTCAAGAATGATGCTGTCTATAATTTTGGGTTCCAGGAGGCGAGCCATGTTGACTGGCAGACGCCTACCTTGTCTTAGTCGGAAAGATCAACTTTTTTTTAGTATATCTGTCATAAATTTTCATACCTCAATAGCCACGCCCCTCCTTCGCATTTCACCCACTCTCGAGGGGTGCCTGCAGATAAAGAAGACTGCTTTGAATAGCATTGAATCTGAAAGCGAGGAGGAAAGAAGCAAGAAGGAAATCGGAAAGAAAAGCGGCAACCCGAATGATCCCAGATCACTCCGAGTTCCGGATATGTATGTTGCGGAACCTATGTCGGCTTGAATGTCAACCAGCATCTAGTTGCCTAGCGCTCATTCTCGCCGCACGAAGTGTCCTTCTCCATGACTGTCGTCTCCCTTCAAGAGGACGTGAAGATATGCCTACCGTTAAGCTCGTAGTTGTAGGTTCTTCTGGCGTCGGTAAAACGAGTCTCCGTGGCCAGGTTAGTCGATGTTTTCGTAACGCTTTTCAGAGATCTAATACTTCCTCTGATAACGTCTATTAAGTATATCTCAGGTCGCTTTTCCAATGGGTATCGAGCAACGATAGGAGCGGACTTCATAACGAAGACCCTCCCTCACCCTACAAACCCCGGGGAAACAGTCGTGCTACAGATCTGGGTGAGCTTATAATGACCATCTTCTCTCGCACGAGCGTCTTTGTTAACAGTCTTTCAGGATACAGCTGGCCAAGAGCGCTTCTCCAGCTTGTCCAGTGCATTCTTTCGGGGTGCCGATGCTGCACTGCTGATGTTTGACGTGAACGCCCCAGAAACCATGATATCCCTGAAGAAATGGTGGGCGGAATTCAAGGAGAGGGCACCATTGGATGAGAGAGACGCCGAGGACTACTGCTGTGTCGTGGTTGGGAACAAGATTGATCTCAAGGACGAAAATCCTTGCGTTTCTGAACCACAAGCCCTTGCTTTTTTGGACGAGTTGGTTCCGTCTAGCCAGCAGACTGAACCCTCCCAAGGCACAACCCCTGCTGAAACCTCCTCGGTACCACCACCATCTTCCCCAAAGCCAATTCGTTCGGAGGCGATACCCGTGGCCTCGGGGTCTTCTTCCTCGTACGCACCGAAACATACACTGACGAAATCTCGTACACGATCTCCTAGTCGTTTCTACGGAACGGCAACCTCCACCAGGACGACCCTGACAATATACCACACCCCTTCGTCGTCTCTATTCGACACTTTTCATTCCGCCCGTACATCTCCCGAATCCACGCCACGAAGTCTTGCGGGTTCGAGTGTCCTCAGTCGTGGACGGCGTCAAACCAAGCTTTCGACTGGAAGCTCCAGTAGTGGGGTGACCATAACTCCGAGAACATTCGCCCGGGAACAGCCATCCTCGCCAATCTCCGACATTATCATCACTTTACCGGATGATGAGCTTAACTCAACAACCCTTCCTTCCTCGTCCTCTCTCCCATCCCCGATCCCTGACCGCGGCCCGAAGCTCTTCTTCACCTCTGCCAAAACAGGAGAAGGAGTGTCTGACGTCTTTGAGTACATCGCTCAAAGAGTTGTGAAGAAGTGGGCGTACGATGAGCGGATGGACGAGCGTATGCTTCATTATCGAGAAGGAAGCGGGGACGACACCGTACGTTTGGGCCTTCGGAACGCGGGTCGCAAGTCGAGCAGGTGCTGCTGATGAAGGCCCGTCTCAAAGGGTATGTCTTGCCTAGTAAAACATATCGTACAATGTGGAACTCATGTTGCCATCTTTCCAACAGTTCCAATCTTATATACCCCCAGGTTTTCTTAAATTATATCTTCATTTGTCGCTTTGTGCGCCTCTGTATTTTCAATCGCGAGATACCCATGTATCCCTAGCTATGATCGCTGATGATTTGAACTGACTGTCCTTCCTCTTCCCTGCCTGCGTCTCTCGGAATACGACAAACAGCGCCCATATGGACAATCACTGCATAACCGTGCTTGCCGCATATCTTGGCATACCCTTGGCATACTCTATTGTGGGCAATCATGACATATTCATATTCGGCGATGCTTTGTGACAATCTCGGACTTTTGGCGCCTGACAGCTTTCTTCTTCTTCCCCACCACTGGCAGCAGGTCAGCCTCCAACCTGGCTTCGTCTTCATACCCCATGTTGCCCGTTCATAGTGACGGGTCTCCTGCACGGAGCACATTCTCGAGGCTGACCACACTAAAGTCCGATAGCTGGCTCGGCAGGCGGCCTGTCCTCCGATGGGTAGCCCTTGGCTCCATTGTGCTTGTAACGTTTGTATTCTTCGTCCACCCGTTCTCCGTACCAAGCTTCAGGCGGCCATCTGTGTCTGGCGGAGATCTGGTTGTGGACGACCCCCCAATCCCACATGGGCAGACATCTCACGAATCAGCGACGAAAGCCACACCCGTCGAGAAACCGCCGGCGCATAATCGACCACTCAAGGGCTCGTCGACATGGGATCCCAGGAAAGAGGAAGTCCGGCAGACCTTCCTTTATGCATGGAAAGCATACATGGACAAAGCCTTCCCCAATGACGAGGTTCTGCCTCTCTCTGGTCGCAATACAAACAAGTAGGTTCTCTCCATGCGTACGTTGTCCGCCACCAATTTACACCGGGCAGGTTCAATGGATGGGCAGTCACCCTCGTCGATTCTCTGGACACGATGTGGCTCATGGGCCTCAAGGACGAGTTCAAAGCCGCAGTAAACTCAATCAAGCGACAGGAGTTCCTCACGAGTGTACGTGGCTGTTTCAACGTTCTATTAAAACGGAGGGTGACATATGTGATCGTATATAGTCCAGCGGCTATGCTCCCTTCTTCGAGACTATCATTCGGTATCTGGGAGGCTATCTCTCAGCCTATGCTCTTTCTGGAGACAAGGTCTTGCTTTCCCTTGCAGATGACCTCGGGGAGCGCCTGTTACCAGCATTCAACACGGACCCCATCGGTTGGCCAGCCTTCTCCGTGCGGCCCGGCGAGTGAGTGTCCATTCTCATGCAGTCTGAGCCCCGAGACTGATCGCCACATCCTAGTGGCTCGATTAACAAGGGAGGGTCGATGTTGCTTGCTGAGATGGCGAGCTGCCAGGTAGAATACAAGTACTTGTCGAAAGCGACCGGGAGGCCTGAATACTACGAGAAGGTTGGTGAAGAACATCTACGAGATATCGTAAGCTGACCGATTATCCAGGTCGAGAACGTGATGCAACACCTTTACGATGCAGATAACTACCACGGGCTGCTGGCTGAGAGGTGGTATCTGAACGGAAAGCCCACCAACAGTGCGTTGCCTCACCTACCGTGAACTCACAGGTGCTCATCGTCGTCAAAGATCACTACACAGCCGGCGCCGGTGTCGACAGTGCATATGAATACTTCCTGAAGCAGTACCTCCAGTCAGGGGACCAGAAGGCGAAGAAACAATGTCAGTTCCATTTCATCATCTATGAGCCCCGCATTAATGTATTGCTCCAGACCTCAAGTCAATCGACGGGATCATCAACAAGCTCCTCTTCCTCACACCAACGCGTCAGCTACTCTTCGTCACCGACATCACCGGCTCGAGTGAAAGCCCTGCGAACCAAATGGAACATCTGTCCTGCTATCTCCCAGGCGTGATAGCATTAGGCGCCCATAGCCTCGACCTCCCGGCAGCTGTTAAACAGAAGCACAAATGGGCGGCCGAAGGTCTCGCCTATACCTGCTGGGTCATGTACGCCGATCAAAAATCCCACCTGGGACCTGACAATGCACGAATGGTCAACGCTGGGAAGTGGGTGGATGCGCTGAAAAAGTGGGAGCACGAGGGAAAGCCCAAGGGAAAGCCTCCGGGAGTCCGACTGCCTCCTCCTGAGCCAGAGGCCCACAAAAGAGACTACACAAGCTCATGGTCAGGACAGTACCTAATGCGTCCAGAAGTACGTATCACGCAGCTCTCATAGGACATCGGAGTTCCGAAGTGGCATGACAATACTGATCATTCTTTTGATAGACCGTTGAGAGCCTGTATATCATGTGGAAGACTACTGGTGACGAGATATGGAGGGATCGTGGATACGCCATATACCAAGCTATCGAAAAACATACCAAGGCGCCCTACGGATACGCGAGTGTCAGCAACATTGATTCGGACTCACCGAACAAGATCGACGAGATGCCCAGGTACGGTTGCTCCCATCTTTTTCTTTGACAATCCCTTAACAGTTGACGTCTGTCGACCTAGCTTCTTCCTTGCAGAGACGCTCAAGTACCTCTACCTTCTCTTCGATAACGATGACCCGATATCGTTGGACAAATGGGTATTTAACACGGAAGCACATCCTCTCCCGATTTTCAGTTGGAGCGCAGATGAACGTGCGGCCCTCAATATCACGTCTTGAAACTGTTCGTGGCGCGCCACAAGTCGCAGGTTGGCGGAAGAGGTCATGGCGGCTACATATCTCAACTATGTACGCTCCAGGTGTCGTGAGCCTGAGATCCCCGACTGCATCGTGCATGTGCGTACCAGTTAGTAACCGTTGCGGGTATCTATGGAATTGATGTACCGACGGGTCACCTCCCACGAAATATACCCTCCCTCTAACCATATTTTACCACTGTATTTAAATGTATTGCATGTCTTGCACTAACTGCTGCACAACGATATGGCTGCCCGAGGTCTCGTACCTTGGTGAGACCCTCCCTTCTTTCGCAGCTCACTCGAGGATGAAGTATCACTCGAATCAGAGCGGCGACCCAGTGAGAGGTTCGGTTAGACTGATCTTCTTGCCGATGCTTCTTATCTCTTCTTTCATCAAAGCACACGCCGAGCCACAAGACTGCAAATCGCCTCCAAACCCGACTCTAGAAAAGGTGTGCATGTGTGCACCAGCATCGCTTCTCTTTCACTCCGCTTCCTTCGGTGCTCTGAGGCTACAGGGCGTACACTGCACCTCCAAAAGTAGAGGATCCTGAACTACCGTCCCTACCTAGTGGCGCCTCTCATGAAGTCTGGACCTGAGATAGATGATCTCGCGACTAGACGAGCTCCGTGGCACCCTTTCGCTCGTTTAAGCTTCCACGACGAGATTTCTACAGCTTGACGCTCCTTCATAAGTTTCACAACTTTAACCTCTCAGATCTCGGGGCCACTAGCCAATTTGTGAATGTCCAAATTGTGGAATGCAGCACATGGTCGCTCAACTGTTATCTAACCAGTTTTCCCAAGTTGGTCTGAAATTCTCTGAATTTTTGTGGTGTGTGGCAATCGTATCCAGCAAATGGTCTTTACTTACCATGTCCCTGGACATGTTCTATCACAGGTTCAAACCGTGATTCCTGATCTACCTCCGCCCGTCCTGGCCACGCTATATCCGTTTCTCCATTTACAACCGGGACAAGTACAGCTGCCCTTTTTGCCGTATCGGTGCCCTTCCATGCTAGCCTGCTCTTCTGCATATAAAGCTGCGTGACGAATACAACTGTGGCACCCCCCGATGCTACCTGCCTGAATAACTCCACACCCATTCTCTCAAGGTGTACCCAACGTATACCTGCGTCGCAGCCCCTGGACCCCTCTTGATAGTATCCAGTCTACCCAAAGAAGACTCTCCGCCAGAATCCACGCTTACAGCGCGTCGTATCCCAGCATGCCCGAGTTTGAGATAACTGCTGCGCAGATTGTTGGTCTGTTCATGGAATCGGTATTCTATGGTACGGCCCTCCTTTCTACAAATATTTGGGCGAGTCTGAACCGCGTCTAGGAATCTATCTAGTCACATTCTTCTCCTGCATGCGCGTTCTCCTTTGGAGAGACGGGCGCCTGAAGGCGTGGTCCGAGATGAAAAAAATGATGGTCATCGCTGCGCTCCTCATGCTCGTATTCGGGTCGCTGGATGTGGCCTTTGGCCTGCGACACAATCTCGAGGCCTTCGTCTATCAATTCGCAAAAGGTGTTCAGCCGGCAGAAGAATTTGGGAAGATCTCGAAGTGGCTGAACGTGATGAAGTTTGCCAATTATGCCGCGCAGACATTCATTGGGGACGGCATTCTGGTGAGTCGCATCTCTAAAGTGCTTCTGGATTTCTGGTCTTCCTTTGTGTGCTCCTTCCCTGAACAAGGGCTATGAGCGATAGATGGTAGAGCGGCCCAATAGCGCAGAACGTTGCCTAATGTCGGCATGCTCTCACATTGCCTCAACCCTTTCGTCAAAATCCAGCCATGGTGACTGATTGTACCCCACTCTGTTTACCCAGTTATACCGTTGTTATGTCATCTACAATCGGAGATGGTGGGTCGCGATTCTTCCAGCTTTGATGTGGTTGGCCACGGCGGGTGAGTGACACCGTTTCTCCCCTTCGGCGCTATTGAGACTGACCCCCACTTCAACTACATAGCATGCTCAGGCGTTACGATCTACATCGAGTCTACCATTGGAAACGGAGATCTTAGCCAAAGTCAATTCCAGCCTTTCATCTCCTCCACCCTTGCTCTGACCCTTGCGACTAACCTCATCACGACCTGTGAGTAGCCTGTCCTCAATAGGAGAAAATATTTACTCATCAGATGTTCATGTTAGCGCTCATTGTGTGGCGCATATACAAGATCCAATCACGGACATCCAGCCACACATTATCGCAGATCACAGGATCCACCGCCAGCCCGTACTCAAGACTGATACGTACTCTGGTTGAATGTGGGGCCATGTACACTGTGTCCATCGTAGTCCTCTTTGCATGCTATCTCGCTAATAGCAATGCGATCCTCGGAGTGTCTAATTCGGTATGCGATATCCTTCCTGACGGAAACACCTTTCTAACGGAATTTGTCGAATATAGGTCGTACAGATCATAGTATGTTGTCGGCCGTCTAGACCTAGCGCATTGTCACTAACTTCCCTTAACCTCTCAGGGCATCACATTTAACCTATTGATCCTTAATATTGACCGCGGTACCACGACTCAACCGACTTCCGCTTCCTATCATTCCAACGCAGGATTCATCAACTCTACCCAGCGCGGTGTCGCCTTGCATGAGCTGAGGATCAAAACAGTTACTACAACGACTCGCGACCCTCCGGATGGGTTCCATGTGAGCTCTCAGGTCAAGTCCGCGACAACCCGGGCAAATGACGACCTGAGCTTTGACGATTCGGTGGATATCGAGAAGGCAGTTACAAGTCCATCACCGCCCAGTCCAGCTCTCGCTCGCGGGATGGAAGGAAAACCCCGTGCGTGGTGATTTGTGATCACTATGTTGCTACATTGCCGAATAGCTAGCTTTTTTCGAACGTATGTGTGTATAACCTGGGATCTGGGACACTTTGGACCTTGGAATGGTTAAAGGGAATCTTGTATTTCTACTTGTATCACTGTGTAGTTGAGTCATTCGCATTATAGATGCGGTGGCGTATAGATGTATAGTACTGTCATGTGAAGTCCTTTGGAAATTAGAAATGCCTGATCAAGACTCAAGAGTCTGCGAGGAATGCGTTGGCCTGAATGTTATATAGCTTTGTATACTCGCCGTACTTGTTAGCAAAGAGCTCCGAGTGGGTGCCTACTTCTTCAATAGTCCCATTCTTCATGCATCTGAATGGTTCAAGGTCAGTTGGTCAAGTAATTCGAGAAGCTAATGAGAGAAGCATACACAATCATATCCGCATGCTTGGTGAGGTAGCCAAACCGATGGGTGACAAACACCATGGTCTTTCCTTCCCTAGCTTCAAGTAGTCGAGTAAAGAGTTGCAGTTCTCCTTCGGAATCGAGAGCCGAAGTGGGTTCGTCCACCGCAACGAATCGAATCTTGTTGGAATTCATCCTCATAAACGCCCGAGCACTAGAGAAATGAAGTATCTTGGTCAGCCTATCCGCTTCAGAGAGGCCAGCGGTGGTGTTAGATACTCACGCAATCACTCTCCACTGCTCCCCACCTGAAATGTTCGATTTCTTCGAAATCTTCTTCTTCTCCTCCTGCAGTGGGTGGTCCGGCTGATGCTCGAGCTTGTTGGCGGCTACCATGGGATGTATGACGGTGTCGAAGCCTTTGTCGAGCTTCTCGATGAACTCCTTCGCGCCACCTTTCTCTGCAGAGTCCTTTATCACATCCAAATTGTCCATGAGCGATGGGCAGCCCAGCCCAATATTTTCGACGAACGACATGGGGAAGATGTTGTGGTCCTGGGAGAGGAGAATGGAAGATTCGCGTAGGCAGGTTGTGCGATAGGTCTTTGATGGACGCCCGTCGATGAGAAGGGATCCAGATATTGGGTCATAGAGGCGCGAAAGGAGGCGGATGAGAGTAGATTTCCCACTCCCGTTAGACCCTACAATGACAACCACGCTGCCAGAGGGGATCTTCAGACTAACCGAGCTCAAGCTCGATTCCTTCTTCTGGCTCGTTAGATAGGAAAAGTTGACATCGCTAACGAAGGGTTGTACCGTTAGACTGAATCGCTTCTACTCGGATAGGAATGACAAACCTTAACTCGAATGACATGCCTTCAGGGCGAGACTTTTCATGTGGATAATCTAGCTCTCCGTCCTCCATCACGTTCTTGATCTCCTTCGCTGGGTATAGACTCTGCAGCTTGCCTATACATTTCTTCGTTTCACAGTCTTCGTCCATCAGGTTGGAGAAGATGTTTCGTAAATTCGCGGCTGACGACTGCATGACGGCAATACCTGACAAGGAGCACCGAGTTGGGTTTAGAAAAGAATAGAATATGGAGTACATCTTCATATCGAAAGTCAGTGTCAGCTTCTAGGTCAAAGAACATGAGAGCACAGACCCAGGGAAGGTTTTCTAAGATCTCCCCGACCACGACCCACAGAAGATCCTTTGTATTATCGCCGTACATGTTCTCGGGGTGATCGATACGGACATAACCCATCCTTTCTCGTGTTTTTATAAACTCTGCGTCGTTAAGTCAACATTTTCTTCTTCTTCGGTGTGAAACGGTCGAAAGTTACCTTGGGTGATCCACTGAGAGAGGTTACCGCTAATGACATCCTGCCGATATCTCTCTTGCGATAGCGCGCTCAGAGCATGCAGCTTGATATTATCCGCGTTGTTGTCATATCCCAGATACGCTAAATAATATGGCATCGCGCGCCGTCAGCATACTGTGGGCACATTGACCGGAGGAGGCGTACCTGTGTCCCAAATCGGGTTTCGTAAGCACTGCGTTACGAAGGGTCTGGCAAGACATGCTGCAATGAACAGTGGCCCTCCAGAGTTGGATCCAATCTGAACAACGACAGCAATCTGGCTTATCGCAGAAACTATGTAGCCCAGTCGTCGAGACAGTCCTTCGAGAGCATGGAAGGCTTCCCAAGCCCGCAACTGGGTCACAGTGGTCTCATCTATGTCCTCCAGGTCAGTGTCTTGTGGGAGACAGCTAATGAGAGTGAAGGATACCTTGAGACGTTGGCAGATCTCTCGCGAGGTCCGCTGTAGAAGAAAGAAGTGGTCAAGATTCAATTTCCACACGGAATTTTCCAAAGCTTACCTTTCAGAATCATCGGCTTGAAATGATCCTCAACTTTTCTCTGTAGCTGAATTCAATTCTCCGCACTTCAGTGGGTTCTAGTGTCAGCGAAGGACATATCTAGAAGGAGCTGGGCCACTGACTTAAGGTGCGTCCGTACACCGGTTATCATGCTCCAAAAGACGATCATCCCTAGGCACCACACTACCTCATTGATTGGCATGGGTTTCCTTTCGTTTAGGGTAACTAAACACGATCTAATTCAGCCAAAAAATACGTACCAATCGAAGCATCTTTCTCGTCAACGACATCTGAACGGCTGTTTCTGCGGCGCCTGCGAAGACGCCGACAAAGTACAGTGGTGGTTCCTAGCGGAGGGAGATGAGGAGGCACATTGCCAGGCGCCGGGGCGCCGAGCTTACTGCATGCCGCCCACAACACCTAGTACGTTGGAGCAATGTCCGGTGTCGGAAAGGACTATGAGTCAGTAAACCTTGTACATTCTAAGCTAACCTCTGAGGATGGATGCCCCGAGAGACGCGAGACCAAAAGACCATGGGCGCGCACTATACACAGATATTCTTTCCGGGTCCGGTTGAGCTTGGGTTGAGCTATCCTTCGTGTTGGAGCTGACACAGACACGTGAAGAATGTGGATTACCCCGCCAGATGACTGTGCGGATTTCCCATGAATGTGTTGTCCAGGGACGGGTAGGCGGGAGCGTAGGACAGCCAAGGATAGCCTTCAAAGTTGCTAGTTGGAAGGATGCAGGACGCGTTTAATCAACAGAGATCGGCCGGCTACCGGAAGCGCGGGTCAGTGTGTGTTTTCCAGGCGTTATCACCTTTGAATGCAAACAGCACCCTGACACAGTCTCGCTTGAGTTGGATCAAACCTCCTCAAACCCGACGACGCACCCGGGGCCACCACTCTTATGCTATCTCCTCTCCCGGCTATCCAGGTGAGCGCTCTCCGAGGTAGCCCAAGGGCCAATACCCAGCAGAGGTGGGGGAACTAAAGGAAGCCCGGCTAAAGACCTATTTTTAGAGACAAGTCTAAATTTGAAAAATGAACTTTGCAAGCTGTTCGTACAATGGGCCGGGGATGTTAGGCCCTGTTCGGCAAGGATAATTTGGTTGTATTCTCATTTTGATGGAAATGCGAACAATTCCCAATTGAGCATAAGTTATTAAGTACCCGACGTCTGGGCGACGTGGCGGAGTCCGAGCGCTGTCCAGCGACTTAGCTCGTCGTGATGGAGGTGCGCGCTCATCGTCGTGGACGATGAGCGGCTGGTCCACATCAAAAATTTCATTCAAGCTACATTTTGACGCAAGTAGGTTGAATAGAAGGTATAGTTAAGGTCCTATGAAAATGAGGACATTTTGGAAAAGTGACCTTGCTCATCGTGCTCAGCGATGAGCAGCATAGGACAGCGGAAACCTCACGACGGTCCCCGACGTTCAGCTCGGGTTCTCACAGTTTCGTGAGCCATGGGCATTGGGAATTGATTGTATTTCTGTGGAAATGAGAAACAATCAAAACACGACCATATTAGCAGTGGTTGCCGAACAGGCCCTTAGTGCTCCCGACTATCTGCTAGCACCCATACTTACCTCCTCCGCGTAACGCTTGCGCGCTTGTCTACTCGATTCATGATCGAATGAAACGCCAGAGCTCTTACTTGGTGTGACAATCGCCTCGTCGTTGGGTGAAGCGCCCCCGGCACACTGCCGCGCGTTGCCATACCGGGGCCATAGGTATCCTAATTTGGGCGGCATACCTGTACCACGGTTTTGATGGTGGCGATCGCCCGCTTGACTCTCACGGCTTCAAACGAATCATCCCTCTGCAACACTACCAACGGTAGGGTCTCTGGGAATGGGGGGGAATGATCCTCTGGCCGAGACACCCTCACCAAACGCGACTTTTGGTCTTTGAGATCACACGGGGCGTATGCGATAGATATGCATCCATTGAATGCGCTGCTATGGTATATATACGGGTACCTGAAGCTCTCGTTTGGTTCATAATCTCATTCTCAAGCCTCACAGAGCTCGCAGGAAATTTCTCTGCATCCCAACTTTCGGCCAATCCATTCTTTCTACTCTCATATTCGAAATGTACACCAACTTCAACCCCTTCCAGTCTTGGACCCAAGGCTCTTCCGGCCAAACGGCTCCCTCTCAATGGGAAAACTCTACCCCCACTATCTTCGGCGCACTCCCCTACCCATCCGACCCATCCGTTATGACCTCCTACTTCTTCACAGCCTTTAATCCCAACTTGCATTATGGGCATGCAAGCATGCCATTTACGAGTCCGTTTCCGCGCCGCTGAAGCAACGAGCCCAAGCCGAGTCGGATCCCATTTCAACGGCGCACAGACCAGGGGAAGGGGTATAAAGACCCAGTGTGTTTCGGTTCACTCACCACCCAACCCTCTATGCAGCCACCATGCTCGTCGCCATCCTCTACGCCGCCACCGTGCTTGTCGCCATCCTCTACGCCGCCACCATGCTCGCTGACAGTAAACCTGTTTATTCTCGGAGGATACTTGTAGTAGTGTACACGGCCTCGGCGACGGGGGGAACACTATGGCGTCCCTCGGCTCGCCGGGCCACAATGGAGGAGGAGACACCTATAAAAAAACACTGAAAGTTCGTTCGACGATCGAAGAAAAGGGACGCACCGAGTAGCAAAAGGCTCGGAGATCCCTCAAGTCCCAACTCGTGCTCCATGAAGTAGTACTCTCGCTGGCGCAATCTTACTGTCAACGTCCCGGCAACGTCCCGGGCGAGCTTGCTCTGCAGCTCGGCATTGATGAGCTCCTTCTTCAGCACAAGAAGCGCCCTGCGCAGGCGGTCCTCCACCTGGGTGCTCTCCAACACGTCCTGCAGCTCCTGCGGCTCGCCGCTCGACACCGCAGCGGCAAGGTCGGCCAGCTTGTCGGGCTCGTCAAAGATGTTGGTGGAGGTGACCTGGTTGATCGAAAAGTTGGTGATCTGGTCGCGGAAGAGCGGGTTCAGCTGCGCAATCACACGATCTCGGACGTGAACGCGCGGATGTGCTGGTTGTCCTTGGTGTACGGCTCCGTGGGCAGGTTCGTGATCCGGACGAGCGAGATGGGGTACTCCTTCAAGAACGACGTCGGGCTGGACGCGGTCGTCTCCTCTGTGCCCTCGACGGGTTCCGCGGGAGGCGTCGACAGTGCTTCCGTGATGTCTGCCTCGTCGACCTTGACGATTGCAGTGCCTGGCTGGACGAGCTCGGTAATGCGAATGCGGCGGTGCGGGTAGAGAACAGCCGTGAGCGCCTCCTCCTGTAGTACAGCAGACTTGCCCGTCAGGATCGACTGGGGGTGCCGTAGCACCGTCCTTCGGGGCAGCAGCGAAGACCGAGGTGACCTTGGCAGAACACGCCGACGTCGTGCACCTCGTCCAGGCCGTCGATGATGTCCTTGTCATCCTCCTCCGTCGATTCCATGTCCTTGTTCTCCTTTTCCTTGAGCAAAAACGCGCCGAGATAGGGCTGACCTCGCTTCAGAATCTCTTTAATGGCGGCGACAACAGCAGGATTCCGGATGACGACGGCCTTGTAGAAACCGGGGAAGAGCGGGCGGCGGGCGATAGTCAAGGAGAGAAGAGTATACAGGTACGACGAGGGAATGGTGGGCTTGATAACCGAGTCGCTGTCAGTGTTGCTTGCCGGCGGTGTGGACGACGAGGAAGGAGGGGCAGGGGCACCTTCCGAGGGGGATGATTCCAAAGCCGACGACGCCTCCTCTGACGACTTGGGCGTCTCCGTCTCCTTTACCGGCTCTTCGCTCTCTCCCTCCTTCTGCAGCTCGCTCTCGTTCTTCGCACCGTCCTCGGAGACAGGTACACTCCCGTCCGCATCGTCCTGGCCCGTCTTCGAGTTGATCCACCGCGGGTAGCTCGTTCGCAAGCTGGGGTGCAGCGGACCCGTCGTTGAATAACAGAGCCTGCTCCGGTTCACAGGTGGAATAGTGGGTAATGGATGGGAGAGGAAGGTTCTGGCCGTGCCGCGGAACGCCAGTCTGCATGGACGACTTGCAATGAGGGCAAGACGAAAACGTAGAACCCCCGTGCGAATACAATGGCGAATTCGGCCGAGATGAGTAAGCGCTGGACTCGAGGAAGGGAGCGAGGGAGCGATGGCGGGGGAAAGGAAGGGAGAGACGGCAGACGGGGTCCAGGACCACCGAAGGACAAGTTGGATTGCGGTTGTGCTCTCGAGCGATGCTGGGGAAACACAGGGAAACACCCTCGGCGATCAATCCTGTCTCTCTTCTCGACGTCCATCTGCCAACGCTTCCCAGCTCCTCCTCCTCCCGACGCAGTGGCTGCACGGATTTCAACGTCTCCAGGTCGCAAGAACGGCACGGTGTCCTCGCGTCGTCTCATCGCAGACGGGTCTCTCAGTGGGCGTCGCTCAGTCAATCAACGCAATAGCATTAACAAGGCACCTACGGATCGCACGAGAACCCTCCCGATACGAGCCTATGCAATATAATCAAGGATTCGACTACAACTGCCCATCTAATCTACGGCAACATTCTCCTCGAAGGTACTCCAGCGACGTCGAACACCTCCAGCCGCGCAAGCCCGCTACGCATGGACGGTCTCAGGGACGCTGCACACGCAGAGCTCGATCTGTGGCCGAAGCACTGGCCCTATCGAGTTCTCACCTTCAGCCAACGGTGCGATGGACCGAGGATCTGAGAAGTTCCCGTCGGGCAATTGTTAAACTCGCATCCGACGACTCTCAAGCGTTCTGGGAGACGGTGGAGGCGACTGCACGCGTGTGCTGATTGGAGCTGCGAGTATCGGGCCTATACACAAGGTGAGTAAGTGTTGCATCGCCAACTTGTCGTGTTAGACTTACCGAGCCTCATGAATCGCTTCTACAACACGAATCCCCACGAATCGCGCGCACGACGTACGGGCCTTCTGGATTGGGGCTGCGAGTACTGGGCCAAGGGTGAGGATTCTATCATTTCACTCGAAGGCCTACACGGAAAGGTAAGTACTCGTTGCACTCGGATCGATCTGGACACATCAGACTCACCCAATCCCAAGAATTTGACTCCTTTGCCACCCCCACTGTCACACCACCAACTCGCCGCATCATCCCGGACTGTCCATTACCCAAGGGCCAAGCTACCGATGCATGCGACTTGCGACTTGCGCCCTCTCCACCACGGCGACACACAATACCATCGAGCTTGAGCATACCGTGTCGAGCATGGCCCCAACGCCAGTCCTTGGCTGGATGTCGAGCGAGTGGACTGCGAGTGTCGGACAAAGGTCACGTCGACAAGGCCCGATGTCTGTATATTCGAGTAGTCTCTGTGAGCCGATAGATGTGTCGGCCAGCTAATACATCCTTGCATTCAATCCAAGTTCGATTGTCCCAGACTCGGGGATGCACGAGATCTTTGCGAGCGAATATTAGCGCAAGCGCAATGGTCTCGGACGTACAGCGCTCGAGTATAGGCCAGCCGCGTCGACCGTGGAGACGACGATGCACCATGGCTCAGACTTGGACCATGCATCCCTTGTAAGTACCGAAGTCAAGCCAGTTGCCAGCCAGTGTAAGCACAGAGTGGAACCAAACAACGACCAAACATCAATATCGGTAGGCGTCACTCCAGCCCCAGAGGTTGGTCAAAGGTCCGATCAAAGCGGACATCACGCGCGGAACGACCAAACAAAAACCAAACATCAAAAACGATAGGCGTCACGCAAAACCCGGTCCTACAATAACGATTCCGTAAACGGACTCGTAACATATTCAACTGCAATGTTGTCGGCCCCAAGAACCAGCCTCACTATAGGATTGTAACCGACAACACCATGCCTGGATACACCGCGGTTCAGGACGCCGCGGGGAAGAATGTCGCTCTCATTGAATGGCAAAAGTTACCTGCTATCGAGATACGGGGCATGGTACCCAAGCAACATGTTATGACTTGGCTGCGGCTTTCCTCCAACAGAGAGTAAGTCTCATTTTCACTGCCTACAAACTGCAGAACTGATCGTCTCAATTCGTAATAGCTCTCGTGCCATGGAAGTGCGTGGGGTGAAGTATTTCTGGGTTCCTCGGGACAAGACTATCAACGTGAGTGCTTACTCAATGGACGCGACTGGTGGCTCGAGGGCTGACGACGTAATTTTGACTTTAGCTTTATGCCGCTTCATCCACACATACCCCAACTTTTATGGCTTGTATCAACCGTGCCAACGGAGCTATCGTTCTCAAAATCGCTCCCGAGGCCATGCACGCAGGACTTCTTGAGCCCACCATCACCGCATGCTTCCTCCTCCAATGTGGTCGTAATATCGACCAGTAAATCTCTTTCCTAATTCCACATAGACAAAAAAACAAGGTCATAATGACCCTGTTTTACCCCACTACGACTAATCTTCAGCCCTATTTCGCTTGTAGCATATGATACGTTGAACTCTTCGAGCCTCTCCCTTTGCGCCCTAGTCCCATCGCTTTTTTTCACTGTTCGAACTCCCTCCCTGTAGACCTTCTTTAGTACAATGTAGCATACGCTTTCCTAGCTTTCTGAGCCCTCGTCTGTATCCCTTGAACCTTTCGAATTATCATTGTGTATCTGTCGTTGTTTCAGGGAGCCTCAGAAGTCGTGGGATCCAAGGGGGTCTCAGCCGAGCAGCCCGAGCTACCGCACCTGCCCAGGGACCCGGAAAAATCACAATCGGGGTCTTCACCATATTTGAAAACGCATGCAACGGCACCAGCATTGTGCGAAAGGCTTGTACGGTGCAAGTACGGTGGGGGCACCCTATCGTCTGCCATGCCTTTGAAGTTCTCCGCCCAGTTTTCCATCGTAGAGCATATCTCAACTCAACTCTAGTCACCAGCGTATTGAGTATCATCCCAACCCAAAAACAAAGGTATTAAACACTAATTCCCACTGGTACACACCTTGTCCAGACATGGTTAGAAGGCTTTTAAACACCGTCTTCAAAAAAACAGCTTGTACCCTCCCCCTCCACCAGCCGTATTCTTCTCTCTGCATACATGCATATTTCAAGAGGAGGAGAGGTCACTTGGAATCTTACAGGGAGTCCTTGCCAGTGAGTCGGTGACGTCCCAAGGCGCGACGCTGTAGATGTCGGCCAGTAAGCGGTACATGGTAAGCCAGTATCCTGTCGATAGCTCCGTGACGTGGTTCTTGATATCCTTGAGGCTCCGTGGTTTCTCGTGGGCCACCATAAAACGCCAGATGCCCAATTGCGTGTCCTCGATCGTGACATTAGCGTATCGGTTAGGCGCAGGTTTCGATTCCTTGGAGGGCTCCTTCTTCGTATCGAGTGAGAAAGGCATGTTCAGTCAGGATATAGCGTTCGATAGAAACGCCCGGATGCCAGCCTTTACATGTCTGAAAATGTGGTTTCACAAGATCCGTGGCAGGGTCCATGGGCGCGTAACAGCACTTTTTACACGCCTCGGATTGTGCTTCGAGCGCCTTCAAGATAGCCGAGGTTCATGACAGCGAGTTGCCTGCCCGTCAAGAGAGTGGAAGTTTGTCAAATTCAAAAAGCGGGCCAATTAGTCAGAAAATCTTGAGTATCTACGACGAACTGATGATGGGTAGAGTGATGGGTGCTTTGACCTCCATCTTAGCGAGACGAGACCGGCACGTCACGTGTTTCTGCGGGATGGGCGGGGTCAATAGCATCGCCTACGAAACAGCTTTGTACGGCGACGACAGGGTGATTCAATGTCAACGTTGCTCCCATTCCACAAGACGATCCTCGAAGAAATCCATGATCCTGCAACGAACGACCTCGTCGTGCTCGCCCGGGGGCTCGGTTTACGAAGACTAGTCTGCTCATTAATGAAGATCTATGACTCGCCTAAGAACCTAGTGCTCTTGATTAATGCATCGCCGGAGGAAGAGACCGCTTTTGGGGAAGAGCTGGGTATTATGGGGTGCCGACGACCAGGGTTGCGTGTCGTTGGGTACGAAACTCCTCGCCAAGAGCGGTACGTTGACCTGGTTATCGTCCAATTTGAGTCTAACAGTGTGCAGGCAAGCTTTGTACAAAGGCGGTGGTCTGATCATGGTGACCTCGCGCATTCTTGTGGTGGACATGTTGCAGGCGGATCTACCGACGGAGCTGGTATCTGGGATTGTCGTGTTACACGCTGAAAAGTGAGCTGGAGTTGGGACTGGCGAGAGCGATGCTCAAGAGATTCCAGAGTGACGCCGCTGGTGCTCGAGGCCTTCGTCATCCGCCTGTTTCGCGAGAAGAACAAGGACGGGTTCGTCAAGGCGTTCACGGACCAGCCAGAGGATATTACAAGCGGCCTGTCTCCCCTCAAGAACATCATGAAGGAGCTGCAGATTCGGAACGTGCATATCTATCCGAGGTGAGTGCCAGAGGTGTACCTGGGTTTGTGGTGTTGCTGACGCGTTACATACAGGTTTCACGAAGCCATCAAGAAATCGCTCGAGCGACGACGGGCAGATGTGGTGGAACTGTCCCAAGAGATGACCGAATCTATGGCAGAGATCCACCACGCCATCATCCAGTGTATGACCGGGACGCTTTCTGAATTGAAGCGTTCAAATACCACAGTGCGTTCCAACCAAACGCGCCTTGTCGTTTACTAACCTTTCTGCAGCTTGACCTCGAAGAACTGACTGTCGAAAACGCATACTTCAAGTCCTTCAATGTGGTCGTTCGAAGGCAGCTAGACCCGGTGTGGCACAAAGTGGGACCCAAAACGAAACAGCTTGTGAACGATCTTGGGACGCTTCGAAACCTCCTCTACTACCTGCTCACCTACGATCCCCTCCAATTCCATGCCTACCTTGAAACCCTGAAAGAAGCCAACACGGTCAACCAGGCCGGAAATGCGAAACAGCACCAGTCCCCGTGGATGCTGACAGACGCGGCGCATATCATTTTTGACAACGCGAGGCGGCGCTGTTATACCACGAGCTCCACGTCGCGTGAGGCACCTCCTGTCATCGACCTCGTCGACGACGACGATGCTTGGGATGCCCTGAACGAGGCGGAAGGCATCAAGGTGGATACAAAAGGAAAGGGACGTGCCTACCGTCCGGGGTGGCTACCAAGCACCATGGATCCCGTGCTCGAAGAACTGCCGAAGTGGGATCTGTTGACGGAAGTCATCCAGGAAATCGAGGAGGAGATCATTCGCCAAGAGTCGACGAAGAAGCCTGTCGCCCTGGGGTCGAACACCATTCTCATCATGGCGTCGTCGACACGAACTTGTAATCTCCTCACTGACTTCCTTTCGTCGCACGACGATACAGCAAAGAAGGGCTCAAAGGGGAGGCGCATGATGCTTCAGAAGCTGCGTGTGTATCTGTGGTGGAAGGGTAAGCAGCGGAAGGAGGAGGGAAAGTCTCCGACTTACATGCCAGGTTCGTCAAAGAGGACTGAATACGGGCCCACCAAGAATGGGGACTCGGGGATTAGTGAGGCACTGCAGAGAAAAGACCGAGAAAAGGCGGAGAGGAATCAGAGTAGGCGACGGATTAGAGGGGGTGCTCCTATCACTAAATCCGATAGGCCAGCTCCGTCAACTAGCGCGAACGTGCAACCAGCAGAGGAAGACCCTTTCGCAGAATTGTACGTACCTCTCAGACTCGAGCCACGCGCATTTCCTCATATTATCCCGACAGCTGGGCTACACAGGCAGCTAGCGATGCCACTCTGACGCCTTTCGATATTACAGGCGTCAATGAGACCTTACTCGACTTTGGCTCACAATCGCTAGAAAGCGAGTTTAACGACCATTATGGCCTCATACCCCCTGAACAGACGATTATTGTCCGTGCATACTCGGACGACTCGGACGACCGCGTCTTGGCTGAACTTCAGCCTCGCTTCATCGTCATGTACGAGCCTAACATGGAGTTCATCCGGAGAGTGGAAGTGTACAGGAGCGCACACCCTGGCCTCGGTGTGCGGGTGTACCATATGGTGTATGGGAACTCGTGCGAGGAACATAAGTACCTGGCAGGGATACGAAAGGAGAAGAATTCGTTTGAAAGGTTGATTAAAGAACGCGGGGTATGTCTTCTCTGTGTAGGGCCTGATTTCTACCGGCTGACGTGCATCCCGTGTAGTCTATGTTGCTCCCTATATACGAGGATCGACGGGATGGTTCTGGACGTAATGAGGATACCATCAAGACCATTAGCTCGCGCTATGCAGGTGGTCGTAGAGAGCTCAACACCGAGCCGTCAAAGGTGAGTACCGTATACCCAAATGAATCAGGACGCTCAAAGCTATCTGCCCTGCAGGTCATCGTAGACATGCGGGAGTTTAGGTCAACCTTACCCTCGCTTTTACATGCAGCGAACAACTTGGTTATTCCCGCGACGTTGACGGTCGGGGATTACATTCTGACGCCTGATATATGTGTTGAGCGTAAAAGCTTAGCAGATCTTATTTCCAGCTTTACGAGTGGTCGATTGTCAGTCGTTCTTTACGCTTCATGTCTGCAGTGCAACTGATGGGGGCTTCAAGGTACACTCAATGTGAACTCATGTCGGTTCACTACAAGTACCCAGTCCTGTTGATTGAATTCGAAGAGGACAAGGCGTTCTCACTTGAAGTGCGTGCCGTTTCGTCATCATCCCAGCTTCGGTATCCCGATGACAACCTCTCCCTACTAGATCGTGAGCGACATGAAGTCGTACGCCAAACCCAGTGGCAAATACCCGGCGAAGAAGGCCCAAGGCGGCCCCAACCCGCCGAATTCCAACACCCCCGCTTACTCCAACGTTTCCCTCCAGTCCAAACTCGTCCTCCTCACCCTCAGCTTCCCGCGCCTGCGCATAATCTGGTCCTCTTCCCCCTTCGCGACCTCCGAGATCTTTGGGGACCTGAAGAAGGACCGTCCCGAGCCCGACCCGACGAAGGCGATTGCGACCGGGGCTGACGATGATCCAGACGCTGGGGCGGGGGTGAATACGGCGGCTGAGGAGCTGCTTCGGTGCTTGCCTGGGATCACGCCGAAGAATGTGAAGTATGTTATGAGTCGGGTGAGGAATGTGAGGGAGTTGTGTGAGATGAGTTTGGAGCGGGTGCAGGACATTCTGGGGGTTGAGCCGGGGAAGGCGTGTTGGGAGTTTATACACAAGGGTGACACGAAGTAGGAGGTGCGCTTATGGCTGGAATTCGAAATTGTATACGGCTTACCCATTATGCAGGTTGGGCTCAAGATCAGTTCCTTGTAGTTAATCAGGGATCGTGAGGGGTTATTGAGGTCAAGGGGTTCTTATCACATTTGATTGGGGTCTGTTATGACCAGAGGATGTTGGTGTCCGACCCCTCAGGACCAATACGACCGATACCCACTCTTCTCCTCGTATCAACCGAAGTCTGCAGCCCTGTCTGGGTAGGCCAATGATACCCATCTGTGGGGATATAAGATGTCGGGGAGGCGAACCATCGGCTAGTCATCCGGCGAAAGCACCAACACCCTTGATTAGGTCTGACAAGGACACGCAATTCCGGGGGCTCAGCGCGTAATAGCAAGAGCAAACTGGGTTTCGCATGCGCTGAATGGTAGTCTCGCTGCACTATTCAATGCCTGAATGACGCAATCTTCGGAAGCGCTTCCTAGAATTGGTCACATCTGGTGACCCTGCGTCTCGTATTCAGATAAATAGACCAGTAACAACCTCGACACTGCTGCGTATCCCTCTTACTGCTACTCAAATGGCTCCCTCTGTTTCTGACATCAAATCTGCCACTGCCGAGGCTGTCGACAAGGTCGCTAGCGACATTGCCCAGCTCAAACTGGCCAACACCGCAGTCTCCGAGTCAACCACTGAAGCGACTGAAGCATCTGACCCCGTACGTCCCAGCTCAAGGATATCCCTGCCTTGTATCTGATCTTTTCTACCACAGGGTCCTTCGTACCCAGGATACCTTCCGTACTACGACCATGACGAGAAGTTCCCGCCTCTCGAGCTGTTCGAACATTCTGATGTCGGCCTCCTCGCCGATCCTGCCAAACCCAACCTTCTCAACGAGAAGACCAAGGTCAAGCATCTCAGTCCCTACCTCGGGACTGAGGTCGAAGGCGTCCAGATCTCCCAGCTCTCCAAGGAGGGCTTGAACGAGCTTGCTTTGTACGCCGCAGAGCGCAAGGTCGTGATCTTCCGTGACCAGGACTTCAAAGATATTGGCTACGACCGTCAGGTCGAAATCGCAAGGTAAGCTCCCAGGTTACCTATGAATATCTCTGAGCGCGGCTCATCCCCTATCCAGGCACTTCGGCCCCATTCAGCCCCACCCAACCTCTGGAAACGTCAAGGGCTACCCTGAATTCCACGTCGTCTACTTCGATCCTACCACCTCGAGGGTGTTCAGGGACTACTACGGGAAGGACCGCCTCAGCAAGATCGGCTGGCACTCCGACGTCACCTACGAGAAGCAGCCCGCCGCCACCACCTTCTTCTTCATCCTCGATCAGCCCCCCGTCGGTGGCGACACCCTCTTCGGATCGCAGGTCGAAGCCTACAACCGCCTCTCGCCCGAGTTCAAGAAGCGCTTGGAGGGTCTGAGGGCGGTGCACTCGGCTGTCCACCAGGCAGAGTACTCGAAGGGCAAGGGCGGCGTTGTGCGACGGGAGCCCGTCGAGACGGAGCACCCCATTGTTCGTGTTCATCCCGTCACCGGGGAGAAGGCGCTCTTCGTCAACGAAGGCTTTACGCGTCATATCGTGGGCTTCAAGAAGGAGGAGTCTGAGTTCCTGCTCAAGTTCTTGTATGATCATATCGCCAAGGGTGCGGACTTCCAGATTCGTGCTCGTTATGAGCCTGGGACGGTCATCGTTTGGGTGAGTCTGATGTTTATGTTGGGTTCCTAGTCATCGCCCTAACCTTTCCAAATCTTTCTTTAGGATAACCGGGTGACCGTTCATTCCGTCAACCCGGATTTCGACCTCAAGCATAGGAGACACGCGGTGCGGTTGACGCCCCAAGGAGAGGCACCGATTCCATTTGTTTCTGACTCAACAGCCTAAGGTACTCGACCTATGTAAACCGATTATCCATGTGCCATATGCTTCACCTCGTAAATTGTTTATCTCTTCTCACATTCAGGATATGGTTTGACTGGAATCAAGCCTACTAAGTCGTGTAGCGCAACTATCAAGATTAGTATGACCACTCGGTGCGGGAGATCCTACATAGCCCAGAATATCGTGCTTGAAGAATAAAGTTGAAACGGGACCGGGTTTACTGAAGCCTGAAGGCCATGGGCATACGCGAAGAAAATGAGAGAAAAAAAACAGGTTCAACCCAGACTTGAACTGGAGACCTTCTGTGTGTTAGACAGATGTCATAACCAACTAGACCATTAAACCCATGTTATGAAGGGCGCTTATGGCGGTGTCGGCCGCCTTCAGCTTCCATTCGCACTTCTGAGAGATCTGGGACTCGACGATGTTGTCTTCAGCCGCCCCTCGTAAGAAAAGAGCAAATATCCCCTCCAAAATAGCGAAGTCAGGCGTAGACAGCACAATGCCGCGAGGTTTCGATGGGGTTAGGGTTGCGCTCATACTTGCGCTGCTATCCTACCACCACCATCTTCAGCAGCCTCACTCTATCGAACTACTCTGCATGCGCGCGGTGCAGGAACTCGCTGTTGTCCCTGACCTGGGCAATGTAACGTTGCTTGGGTGGAGCAAACCTTCAGGAAATAGCTTCTTGCCCCTGGATTTACTTGATCCTGGAACTAACACCCACCAATGCGGCTAACTCGGAGACGCCTTCCCGGACCCTCTTCTTTCAAGTTGGGGCTCTGTGATCATCCTTCCTGCCTTAGGCCCTAACTATAGGAAGCCGCAGTTGAGGGTGTGTGGACCTAATCTTCTACTGTTCTCTAGAGGACGCATCGGTACTCACTGTGAGGACATATGTATGTTCTCCGTTTAGGAACTTGGTTAAATACTACTTACAAATGTTTCTTCTATTTGGGGCATCTCCACCTTCAGAGCGCCCGAGGACCGAGGTTGACTTGGGCAATAACATTTGTTACCGTTCCTATCTAGGCTCGGTGTCAGTGCGAATGCTGGCTCCTGATGGAACGCCCGCCCATAAAGTCCACGTCAAGTCTCAAACTTTCGGTTAGATTTCCATGATGCCAACCACCCCATTTCTTGAAGGTGCATTCAGGAGGATGGGTGAAGGGTTGTCTTTCTCAGTAGCTGCTACGGCACTGCTGTCGCTTGTAATGCTTTACATCGCCAATAAAGCCAAGGAGCACTCAAAGAGAAAAGGATATGCCAGACTGCCAGGCCCTATCCGTCTTCCCCTTCTCGGAAGCGCACTGCAGATGCCCCAGTCGCATGCTTGGCACACTATCACGAATTGGAGGCAGACATACGGTACGTTCTTGCCATTGGTTTGACAATGTCTTTGCTTCTAATCCTCTCCTAAGGCGACATCATTCAGTTGGATCTCTTGGGATACCATATCGTCGCGATAAACTCGCCCAAGATTGCCAGGGACTTGTTGGACAAGAGGTCATCCGTATACTCTGACCGGCCTCACTTTGTGCGTCACCGTTTATCGACCTCGTTACGTACAGCTTGCTTACCCGCCACATTGAGGCTTTCGCTGGTGACCTCTGCGAATTTAACAAATCGATCACCCTTATGAAGTACGATGAACCTTGGAAGAGGCAACGCAAGATTCTTGCGAAGGAATTCAGCACCCCCAGTTCTATTCCTCGATACTGGCCCCTTCAAGAACAACAAACCCGTCTACTCGTGCAATCACTTCTGGAGAACCCCGGTGAGATGAAGTCGCAGATGCATTTGTTAGTTCTTAACACATCTCCTCGACCATGAACTTACCACCTCACTTTTACATTCTCAGCCGCATTGGAGTCATTATTCAGCGCATCCTGTACGGATACACAGTGGAATCGCCCGACGACGCATTCTTGGTCAATGCCCTGGTGAGTTTGGGGCACTTCAATAAAGCGGGCAAGCTCGGCAGCTATCTCGTCGACTTTTTCCCTATTCGTAGGCACCAGTTCTCAGCTTCTTGTTCTACGTTGACGACTAACCCTCAGTGAAATACGTGCCTGAATGGGCTGGGGCTGGGTTCAAGGGTGAGGCCAGGCGTATGAAGGAGTCCTTAGAGACATCCGTCACTCTGCCGTACGAATGGGTCAAGAAGAATATGGTATGTGACCGTCCTGCCATGCGCCGCCGGATACAGAGAGCAGGCAGATTGACTTTCGTACGCTATCCCCAGCTCACAGGTCAATCTTTGATGCCGAATCTTTGTGGTACAATCCTTTCCGGAGCCGATGGGCCCCTCTCGCCGGAGGAGGAGGAATCGCTTCGCTGGGCGGCTATTAGCTCGTTTGGTGCTGCATTGGATACTGTATGTCCTGTCCCCATCACTTAGCAGAGCCAGAACATTCACTCGACCAACAGAGCGCGTCGTCAGCATTGACTTTCTACCTCGCCATGATTATGCACCCAGATGTCCAGAAGAAGGCGCAGGCTGAAGTCGACGCGGTCGTTGGAACAGACCGACTTCCCGCCATATCAGATCGAAGCTCACTCCCTTACGTTCGCAGTGTCATGGCAGAGGTCCTTCGATGGTATCCTGCTGTACCAATGGGTAAGCATCCAATTCAGAGTTCCAAATAACTAGAATCAAGGTACATGAGGATTCCACCCGATACAGGTATTGCACATTCGTCTACCCGTGACGACTTCTATGAGGGCTACCACATTCCCGCTCACGCCATCGTCGTTCCTAACGTCTGGTAATGTGTACCAAGTGTCACTCCTTGGGTGAAGCTAATGGATTTTTATATCTAGGTTCATGACTCACGACCCGGCCGTCTACGATGAGCCCTCAAAGTTTATTCCTGAGCGATACAGCAACTCTGAATCTGCCATGAGAGAGGTCTACAACCTCGTCTTCGGCTTTGGCCGCAGAGTGTGTCCAGGAATGCAATTCGCGGAAGGAACCCTATTTTCCGTTATCGCTACAACGCTTGCGACGTGCGATGTTACCCCCGAGCTTGACGCCAGCGGCAATCCTATCTTCCCCAAGCTTGTGTGGAGTGACGGCGTCATTTCGTGAGTATCTGCTATGCATTGGCTTTGCAGGATGCCTTATTGAGACTGATCATGAACGACGCTTCTCATCTGCAGGCTCCCTCCTGAATTCAAGTACAACATCCAACCACGCACTGCTAAGGCTCTCTCTCTCCTTCAAACCGAGACCACCTTCATCGAGTAAATTAGTGCAAAGGAAAGTGTTCTGATACCTGTCTATAGATGTTCCTCCTTTGGTTGTAATTGTTGTCAGTCGCCGCATCCCATTGCCGCATCTGTGGGTGGTGAAGGGCATGACAAAGTTCCTAGCATCTGAAACTATGAATCGTACACAAATTGCCCTCATTGCCGGTCGACTCGGGTTACGTCTGGGCAAACTTGAAGCGCCAGGTAGACTCGCGTGGCCAGTCGGTTCGGTCCCTCAGCCTAGATTCGGAGCAAGCCCCCTTGCTCGGGCCGGCTTGGGCCGGACATCCTTCGAAGAAGGGACTTGGGACAAACTCCGCTCAGAGGTGATGTTGTTCGACCTCACCTCGACAAAGCACTTCTGAGTGTTCTTGCACAAAATTTTGAGAGCCTCTTTATTAGATGCTTCGGAGATTATATACAAATTTTTACAAAACTAATCCAACAACCTGTACTAAAGTGAACATAAGTCTGAAGCCCTTAGAAAACTTAGGGAAACGAAGCACTGTGTAGTCATTTCTCATGCTGACGAGCCATAAACTAGGGATACGTGAACGAGGGTTGAACTGAACATTATACTCGAAATTTGGGACCAGCGGTGCCGTAGCAGGCTGGTAACTGGGGATTCAATGCCCAGGACCATCTCCAAGTGTGGCTGTGCTCCGGCGCCAAGAGGAAATAGGGGCGCCCGCCATTTCTAGGTACAATATGTCTCGCATCCTCGTAGGGTTGTCTAGCATTGAAGGGGGGCTTTCTCTGTCAATAAAACCACCATGGCAGCTCAGAACACTCTCCTCTACGACCATACCTTCTGGAAGAAGCTTTGCCCTGAGGGCCCAAAGCTGAATACAACCGAAAAGCAGCATCTAATCCTCTCGCTTATGCTTTACCTCAAGTCCTCAACGCTCGATGTTCTCGAGTTCATGTTTACGACAGACATCACACCGGTCAAGCGTCGCGCTGGGCGCTTTGTTGCCTACTGCCCCAATAGCTTGGATGAAACCCGTCGCTTCCCCCCGGCAGTTATTTACCGAGCATGGCATGACAGGTATCCCGACGCACACGACGACCTACATGACATGATCATTCCATGTGCACACGAAATCGTACTTCAAGAAAGTGATAATATAATACAGGACAAGGCACTCAAGGTTACCGGCAGCCAGCTCACGCATTCGGCATTCGAGGACATGCTAACCCCGGGAAAGCTTATGGGCATGTATCAGCAACACGCGCCTCTCACTTGGGGTCTACTTCAAACGATTTCAGCGTCGCCTAATCCCTATAGAAAAAGAAAGGCTAGGGAGGCGAAGCAGAATGCACTGCATGAGGCTGAAGATGACATTGCGAGTGGGGAGGAGCTTGAAGGCTTGACCGAACAACAGGGAGAGGACGTCGACGGTGATGCAGGTGGTGATAGTGCTCCTGGGAAAGATGGTCCAAGCACGAAGATGCCTAAGGGGTTCTCGCGCAACCCGGAATTCGTAAGTACTTTGAATCTAGGCAGAGAAACGGACTCACAACGGTTTTAGGCGGGCCTCATCGCGATCTCTCTGCTCACGTTTGCACGCAACCGGTCGACGAATGCCTTGCCGCTACTTATTGGTTTATTCCTGAAAATTGAAGGCACGAGTGCTCGGACCCACCAGATGCTCAGTAACCTGGGCCTAAGTGTTTCGTTGAAGACGGTCGAGCGCATAAAGGAGTCGGTTTCCGATGATTGTGTCCGTAATGCGAGGGCGCTTATCTGCAGCGGTAATCTGTTCACCATCGTCTTCGACAACATTAACCTCTACCTCCGAAAGTATCAACAGCGAATCACGAACCGTAATACCATGATACACGCCACCAATGCTGCTGTTATAGCCATCCCAGAGGAGGGTATCAACAAAGCAGAGGCCCGGGATGTCAAGTCCAAGCTGGACAAAAGGGGAGGGCGGTCGGAAGCAACATTCCAAGATATCTTGCCGACGAAGGAGGACGGCGCGTTTATAAAAAAAGCATTCGTAAACCTCATCGCTGAGTTGCTCGTTCGTTACACCCCAGGAAGCGACAAGTGGGAGGATAAGAAGGTGATGCTGGAGGAGATTGCGAAGGAAAGACCGAAGGATAGGCCACTTCCAGTCCACAAGACCGACACTCGACCGTTCGGGGTGTTCGACGTTAATGAGGGGTCGAAGAAGGGTATTGTCGAGCTTCTGGGCGAGATGCGAGAACGTGCTGGCATGTCAGAGGATGAGTGGTCGCACGACGTGAAGGTCTTTGTGGGAGACTGGCTTTCATCGAATAACATTTGGAGATTCGAGCTCCGCTCGGCCTTTCGAATTCAAGGGGCTTGGAACGAACCTACCCTCAGCCATCCGAGCCGCGCGAACTGATACAAAATTTGGTCAAATGTTGATCATGTTTGGTTCGATGTTTGGTGCATGGTTCGCTACAGAACCGCGCTGGTTCGAGCCTAAGCGCCAGGGTACTGAGGGTGTGAGAAGAATGTTAGAGCGGCGCACGAATTCACTCCTTTCAAGCTTTCAGCACGCGAAGATGGCTCGAGTTGACTCGTTACCTTGTTGTCGAATTGACTGCCACCAAGATTCATAGTGGGTTGTCCATCAAACAAACGCAATGGTATGTGAACTAATCCTGGTCTGTTGCAGAACGAAAACGAGGTCAAACATGGTCGAATCCCAATGCCAGCTACTGGACCTACCTCCGGAGCTACTCATTCGCATATCCCAGTTTGCTATCAAAGGGCAGAGAGAAGGCGCCATGACACCGCTTTTCTTAGGGAAGATATGTCGTGACTGGCGCTCCCTCATCTTTGAATCCAGTGAGTTCTGGACGGCATTACGTCTTACTCTACGCTCCAATCCAGAGAGTCAACTCGAGCTGCTCGAAGAATGGGGTAATCGAGCAGCTGGCCATCCCCTCCACATCACCATTTCCGACCCTTCCGCGGTTTTAACCGAAGGCGATCCTCCATGCGAAAGACTCATTCGCTGGATCCAGGACAAATCCCCCAAAATATCCCGGCTTAAACTTCTCATGACAACGGAGTTCTTCGATGCGATGGAGGATTCGAAAATGGCCGAATACATGTGGCCTCTCCTCACCAAAGTCTCCCTCGACTCGGATGGCTGGGATTTAACCAATCCCCATGGATTCCTCAATTTTGGCCCCCAAACATGCCCGCAGCTAACATCAGCCACCATTGGCAAGTTTCGCTTCTACGATATCCAACTACCTTGGAAGTCGCTTTTACACCTTCACCTCTGCGAAGGCGTTTATCCCGAGGATATTCGTGGTGTGCTTAGGATGGCGACTCAACTGCAAACTCTGAAGTCTTCCTCAGTGTACAACAGCTATACTAGCGCTTTGGGCACCCACGGTCTCACAACGGTCATCACCAACAGCAGTCTAAACCAGTTCACGTTCTCATCAGACGAGGCTAACTTGGCTTGGGGATGCGAAGTCTTCAACTCGCTGTGCCTTCCCGAGCTGAAAACCCTGACAATAAAGCGAGGCCAAAAAAGACCCATCGCAAGGCACACGTTCGAATTCGACATATACCCCCTTATTTTCCAGTCTAAATTTCCCCTTGTACAGCTCTCAGTCGAGTTTACCGCTTTGCAAGAGCCGCGCTTCCTTGACTGCCTTTTCCTCCTCCCGTCACTAGTGATCCTTCGACTATGCAGCAATTCGTGGTTCCACGAAGATCCAGACAATCTCACTCCCCTTCGACCCGACCTCTTCATCTCCATGATGGGTAGTGAAAAGAACACGCCCATTATGCCGAATCTTGAGGAAGTGATCCTCGAGGGAAGTGTCGTCTCGTTCTCTCCCGAAATTCTCATGAAGCTGCTGAAGGACCGCTGGGGCGATACGCGGGGGAATAAAGAGAAGGCAGCCCTTCGATCGATCGTACTCAGCCTTGAAGGATCTGAGTGGGAAATAGAGAAAAGGCACCAGGTAGAATTCGAGGGATGGAGGGAGAAAGGGTTTACTTTGGACGTCCGATGAGGATGTAAACTTCCGCTACCGAGCTTTACCTCCTACGTATATGACGATGGACCGGTAAATTATCTAGTCACTAAGAGGGGGCGTGCCTTGTTATGCTGTTTAATCACTAGCACAGTCCCGCCGTAGTTTTGTACCGTAAGGGTATAATAAGCGCCCGTGCCGAGTTATATAAAAGGTAGCCCTCTCCATAAACTTCCTAGTCATTGAAAGGTCGTCGCTTTACACAGTCCTCACACAAGGCAAGACCCCTAGATCACTCTAATAAAAATATCGGGTCGATCTCGAAATCAAGTAACTTATCCTGGCAAACCAACTTCAGACCTTCAAGCTTACTGGATTGTATACTTCCAGCGGTTCGGTCGTTCCTTCTACAGTGCCTATCCGTAGTCTCCGACGGCTTTCGATACTGCCCAACGAAGAAGCAAGCTCCGGCTGGGGATGCGACCATGTGTTCGATAACCTCTGTTTCCCCGCGCTCGAGAGCCTAGTGATTGAGCGGGGACACGTCAGGTCTCCCGGGCTCAGGTGCTGGTCATTCAATCCCTATCCTCTTATTCTAAAGTCAAAGTGCAATCTCGTCGAGCTCTCCATCACCACGACTCGCCTGCAGGAACCCTTCGTCATCGAGGCCCTCGTCCTCCTCCCATCGCTACGCAGCCTTCGATTATCCGACATCATATGTATGCAGGCAGATGGGGAGGATAGCGACTTTCAAGGCCCCGATTTATTTGACTTCATGACCCACAACGATAGCCGCCAACCTATCCTTCCAAACCTCGACAAATTCGTGTTCGAACGGTGCAACGTCTCTTTCTCACCGGACGTGGTCATCAAGTTCTTGGCTTCGCGTTAGGATGTTGGGGGCGTTTCGAGTCTCCAATCAGTCAGCATCCAGGCTGAAGGACCAAACTGGGACCTGAAAGGAATGGACCATGTAGCTATTGAGCGCTGGAGAGAGCGAGGGTACAATGTCAGTATCGCATGAGTGGTTGGGGTTTCCTTGGACTTGGACATGAAGTTAAACACCAGAACTACATAGGCCTTAATTTAGTGATCCCCTTTTCCTCGATTCAGGACCTCTGCAAGTTCGAGGAAAGAGCTGACGATCAAGTCGGCATCACCCCCTTCCGCCTTGGTCTTGATCGCTTCGGGGTGAGGATCGGCCTCCTCCTGTGGTCTGAGGACGTATACTGTAGGCATCCCCAACTTTGAAGCCGCGCGAATGTCGAATATGTGCGCTGCGACCATTGCAACCTCGTGCGGTTGCAGAGACAGGTACTTGATTACGCCGAGGTAGGTCTTTGGGTCTCTATTCGTCGGGGATGCCCTTTAGTTAAGATATTCGTTGGAAGGATAATTTGAAAGGAGGACACACGGTTTGTAAGACTGGAACATCTCGCCGGAGAATACAGCATCCCAGGGTAGATCTGCGTATTTCGCCATATCTACCAAGAGCTTTACGTTTCCGTTCGAGAGGGTCGCGATGATATAGTTCTTCTTCAAAGCCCGAAGGCCTTCAGAGGAGTCGGGCCACCCTCCAAGTCGGTGCCAGACCAAGTTGAGGTTCTGAAGTTCCTCTTCTGACCACAGAGGCGCGATGGAGGACCACTCGGGAGACGCGAGCATCTGGTCCAGGATCTGGCGGTGCATGGCGTCGACGCTCGTGAACGCAGCTCCTTCCACAGCGACGCGTTTCCTGTAGTGGATCACCAGCAACTTCAGTTATCTCACTTGGCCGTTCAAGGTATGGTCTACGTACGTCCCACTAAAGTATTTATCCCTCCACTCTTGGGCGAACTTGGCCCAGTCAGCATCGACTCCATGCTTCGCCCCAAGGGCCTTCAGTTCAGCTTCTACGCTCGTTCTCCAGTCGACGACTGTACCGAATACATCGAAGAGAAGAGCTTTGACGTTCTCCATACTGGGCACTTGGTTGTGCCTTTGATTATGATCGTTTAATGCTACGAGCGCAGGTGCAGAGGAACTGTGATGCAGAGGTACAATGCGGGAGTTGAATGGCGCATAGCTTTATTTATACGGGAAAGTGGCTGACATCATTGCGAAGATCCCGGGGCCGGTATCTCGTGCCTTTGGACACCAGATAAGTAGCGAAGTATCACAGTCAACAGTCTGCCGGGGCGGCACAGATTTAACGGAGTACATCGAAATAGATCATGTCATTCAAGAAACACCATCTGACCTACAACCCAAAGAAGTCAATCGCAGAAACCTCAGTCCCCGACTCAGGCAGCCCATGCCCAGATCCCTGCCCAGTATAGCTCTCCACCTGCCCCGCCCCATACACCGACTTGGACCAATTCGACTTAGGTACCCCCGCCGAGGTGGACACCGCCGTCTGCGAGATCGAATGCACGTTCGTCCACTGCTTCACCTCCTCATTCAAGTTCGTATAGTTCAAGATCGGATCCGAAGTGCCGTGCCAAAGCTGTAGCTTAGGGTATCCGCCGGTGTACCCGGGGTACGCCCCGCGCACGAGGTCGCCCCACTGCTGCGGGGTGCGGTTGACGCTTCCAGCTGCGCAGGGGTCGGCGGGGAACACGGGTGCGTTGCCCTTGCTCAGGCAGCTCATGGCGACCCCAGCGAAGACAGCACCTCCCTTGAATATGTCGGGGTAGACGGCGGTCATAACGTTGGTCATCATCGCCCCGGAGGAGGTACCGGTGACGAAGACTTTGTCGCGGTTGATGCCCCATTCCGTGATAGCGTACCGAACGGCGTTGGCGAGCCCAAGGGAGTCGCTACCGCCGTCGTGCTTGAGAGATGCAGCTCGGGTTACATCCCAGCAGTTCTGGTCGTTTGCAGCAGAGCCATAGATGATGATGAATCCTCGCTGGTCAGCAAGTTGCTTGAACCCAGAGCCGCTGAAGTATTGCTATGAATTGAAAGGCGCGTAAGGGTCTAGTAGGTTTGAAATGGTTGGCTGTGACTTACCTGCGCGGTTCCACCACACCCGTGCAATGCGAGGAGCAGCCCAGGGTTCGTCTTTACGTTCGAAGGTTTGTAGACGTAGATGGCAACATTGCTTGGGTTGGACCCAAACGACGCTGTCAAGCGAGTTAAAGCACCAGCAGGGATGCTGGTAGCCGGAGCGGTAGCTGTCGTGGTCGTGGTACTAGTGGTGGTAGTTGATGTGGTGGTAGTAATGGTGGAAGTCGTTGTAGGGACCGACGTTGGCCCTGAAGCTCCAGGCTGGCATTGAGAATACCCTAATGCGTTTTTCAGAGAGAGCTGCCAGCACCGAACACAGTCATAGCCTTACAGTCATTCAGCTTCACGCAAGTAGACCCCGGGTCGCAATCCTTCGATCCATTATACCCTGACCCGCCGCCTATTTGTGAATGCAATGGAATCAGTGTAAGAACGGGTAACACCAGAGCATAACCACGTACATTGACCATAGGGCGGTACAGCGACTGTCGAGGCAACAGAAAAGACCACGAGAGAAACAAGAGACAGTAAAAGTTGCATCGTATCTTGCTGATCCTTAAAGTTCGCCTATACTGTTCACCTTTATACTGGTCCACCCTCCGAGCTGTCTCCGAGAAAGAAATCCCATCGGAAAACGTTGGAGACCACACCGACAGGCTCCCCACCGCCCTAACACGACCCCCTACATGCCCCACCTCACGACCCGCAATATAACCACGAAGTCCAGGCGTATCTTGGCTCTTTGGCGCCCAACTACCGACGGCAGCTCACAACGGCCTCGCAGAGCGATCGTCGGCCACCCCCCGCCCCCAAGCGCGAAGCGGTGAAACCTTCGGTGCATGATTTGCGCACCCATCGGCACCGGGCACACATATGACATATCGTCTACCCTCAAACTGCCAGGAGAGCATATAGATTTAGACTTTTGTCGCCAGAGAGCTCAGCGTGGACCGAGTGGGACGGTTGGGTGGATACTAAACGTTAAACTCCGAAGTCCGTTAAATCCAGTTAGGCTGAACAATTCACCCAGAATCGACATAGACGCAGGTGTTTTTGAGCGGGGCCGCTGACCAGTTGTATTCCAAAGATAAAGAGTTGAAGAAGTCGAGAAGCATTGCTCTGATATGGGGGTGAGAAGGAAGGCCTGGTGACCCTCAAGCGCTGGCAATCGCCGCGGATCGAAGGCTTTGCAAAACCTCCACAAGCAACGCCATACATACACAGCTTTCTCACGATACTTAAGCAATAAGCGCCCAGGGCGCCACGTCATTGGGCGCATTGACCACGGAACAGTAACATAAGGGTAGCTAGAGAGACCGTAGAATAGTAAGTAATGGAATGCAGAGTCGGGATTATATGTATGTGCAATGCAAGAACAGAAAAAACGAAGGAAAGTGGGGTTCGAATTAGCGAAGAAATAGAAATGATTGAGTGGAGCACAGGGAAGAAAAATGAGTATATGCAGTTCCTGGCACGTCAGAAGGCAATGAGCCAAATAGCGTGGATGATAGGTAGGGGTGGCTACTAAGCAAAAAAAAACAGGATGAAGAGTCCATTGACCAAACAGGTAGAACCAAAAACAAGCTAGGGATGAGTATCCGTGAAGGAAGGAAGGAATGTCGCAAAATCCAAATCCAAAATCCAATGACAGCTTGTAATCCCACCGTCCCAATCTAAGGCTCAGGCAGTGAGGGGTGTTCCACCGGCACCCCAATCGCCGCCAAACCAACAGTAATAGCGCGTGCCAGATCCGCATCTTCGAGACTATGTGTCGCGAAACTCTTGCCTATCGCAAACCCCACAACTTAGCAACGATCAATTACAAGGAAACGAAAGCAATACGGACCATCATCCTCATCCCCACTCCCCTCCACTTCAGAATCTGGCAAAGACGTGAGCGGCGAGTCAAACATACGGCCAAAATCGGATAAATCCAGCTTGCCGGGTGGCTCGCTACCGACAGAAATCTCACCATCTTCCTCCTCCTCTTCCTCCTCGCTCCCATCTTCGACAGGAACAGGCGCTGCTACAACCGGCGGTGGGGGCTCGACGGGCTTCCCCACATACATTTTCACCTTCTTAGCAGCACCCGCGCCGCCCTTCCTCCCAACAAGCCCCGCGCCCTCCTCACAAGGCTCCAGATCCACAACTTTAGGCTGTTGCAATCTCCAAGATTTGGGAATAGCACCGATGAACACCCTCCTCGCCTTATAAGGTTCCTCTATCCGTATCGGCTCGCTATCAACCACCGCCGCCTCTGTACTTTCCTCTTCGTTCGTATACACGACCTTCAGTTTGGACCCATCGAGAGAGTATATAGGGCCGAACTCTTCGAGATTGGAGCCGGAAGGCACGCGAATGATCGTAGGAAGGGCAGGGGGGCGCGAGATCGAAGGGACGACGACGGTCTTTTGTTGTTTTTGCCTTAGCGCACGCGGTTCACGCGGTTCAAGTTGCCTCGTCTTCGGTGCAGAATCCGGAGCACGGGCTATGCCCGAGGGTGAAATATATGTCTCCCCACGCTTCCGACAGCAGGCATCGCAATTGCAAGACGACGAGCAAAATGGACAAGGGGATGTCGAGGAGAAAGCGGAGGCGAACACGAGATCCACGTATCTGTTGACACAACCGGGATATTAATTAGATTGTTTGACATGGACGAGGGCAAAAGAAAACCGAACAGAGGAAGGGAGGAAGGGAGGAAGAGAACATACCGAATACTAATACACCTATTGCAATAGAGCTTCGTACAGCCTTTGCAACTCATCTTCAGTTTGGTGCTCTTCGTTCGGCACTGATGACAAAAGCCCTCCTCATCCCCCACCTTCCACTTAATGCCCCTCGGCGGCCCAATGCGCAACCTCGCCGAGGTCGGCGGCGGACCCACTTTCGTGCTCGCCGTTGCCAATGGTCCCCGAAGCGGTGCATCGTCATCCAGCTCGTCGACCAAATGCCTGTACTCCACCCACTCATCCGCATTCCTCGTCTTCCTCTTCTTCCTTTTTCCCCTCCCGAGCTTCGGGCTCCCTTTACTCCCATTCCAATCCGCGTCGTCTGAGTCGGATTTGTAAACGGGCATTTCACCCAGTAGGAGTTCAATGTCTGACGGCGGCGTCGGGCGCGGCCTGCGTATCGTCGGCGACGGACCCGCCAAAACAACCTTCTTCGTCACCTTCTTCTTCCTCTCCGAGACAGGCGTAGGCGCTCTCGACGAATCCGAACTCGACCCCGAAAACGACGAAGACGAGGACGACCCAGACCACGGCACCTCCTCCCCTCCAGCATGGACTACCGCTTCCAGCCCCCTTTCCTCAACTAAAACGCCCTGCTCCCCATTGCTCATGTAGATATCGTTCTCGATCTTCTTAGGTTCCTCCGGATACCCGAGCTCAAGGTCCGGATACCCCAGCTCATCATCACCCCCATCCAGATTCAGGAATCCCAGGTCGTCTTGAACCCCCGTATCTCCGAATCCATACGCCATAAACTCGTCCGGCTGCTGCAAAAGCGTCGGGTTGATAGTGTCGAAATGGTACTCCTCCTGCGGTGCAGCGCCCCACGGGGCACCCTCCGTCGTCAGGGAGTACGACGAGGTACCCAGATCGTCGTCCACCAGTGCAGGAACGGCAGGCGCGGCGTAGAAAGGTGCCTGGTTTTCCATAGGAATGTGTCGGAGACCCGAGGTAGCTACAGGGGAGGTGTTGATAGAGGCGAGCAGAACCTCCGATGACTGAGGATGCCGGTAAATGTTCATGGGAAGACCAGAGTTTGGGTGCAGAGTCGAATGTATGGGTGAGGTAGGCTTCGGACGAAGCATGTTTATGAACCCGTTTCCGACGTTCATACGAGAGGGCGAGCGGGGACCGGGAGGCTCTTCTCGACGCTTTCCGAGTGCCTTGAGCGAAGGGGCGGCCGGGAGTGGTGAGTCGTGGGGTGACGTGACCATATGGCTCTGAGCATTCTGAGAGGGCGATGGGACCACGATGGCGGCCGCTCCAGGTTGTTGCACCTTCACAGGAGACTTGACTCGCACGCTTGGAGGCTTAGACTTAGGCAGAGGGATCTCTGGAGTCCCAAACCGTTCCTGCACAACGGCTCCTTCACCGACCGAGTCCTCGCTCTCAACACCAAGCCCCTCCCCATCTCCCTTCCTCCCCAGCTCCTCCAACTCCTCATAGTCGTCCTCGTATTCAGGCAACCACCACTCCCCCACGGTTAGTTCCGCGTCTACGTCCTCCCCTTCCTCTATGTCCTTCCCCCACGGCTGCCCACGGTTCCAATCGGGCCGTGATGGAAGCGCAAGCGCCCGTTCATCGATCTTGTCCTGCGGCGCAGGAAGCAGGTGCCGCGCGTTCATCCACAACTCGAGGTCGCTAAAGAAGAAATTGGTGGACAACAGACACAGGGAGTCGGACGCCTTGTCGTACGTCCATGGGGGCGGAGGTGGCTTTGGGGCCGACGATTGAGACGCACGCGGCTTCTTCGGGGCACTCTTTTTTGGCAGTGGGGGAGGCGGTGGTGGCATGGTACCGCGGCTTGGGAGCAGAGGGATGCTGGGATGGGGCTTCTTGACAGCAGAGATACTACCTCCCGCATCGCCCTGGCGCATGACTGAAGGGACGATCGGACGCGCTTTCTTGATAGCAGGAGCCGCTCGTTCTTCGACCCGATTCTGCGCAACCGGGCGCGGCTTCTTGACAGCAGGCCCTTCCCAAGCGGCGTCGTCCTGGCTCTTCCGCTTCGGTGCCCTGGAGGAGTCGTGGTTCGTCTGGATAGCGCTGTTGAGAGCGAGCGACAGATCATCGTGGACGAGTACCCCGGGCTTGGACCTGGCGGCTTGTTCTCGCTGCAGTGCATTGAGAACGGGTGGACGTTTCATTTTGACAGGCTGGCCCTCCCACTGCGCCTGTAGTCCCAGGGACGCGATGGATTTGTACGCCTTCCGCTTGGCCTTTGGAAGTGACGGTACTCCGACGAAGCAGATGCGTTTCTTCTTTCGAGGGCGGGGCATGGAGCTATCCGAGGGACCGGAAAGAGGAGAGGAGAATAGGTTGTCGGAGGAATGCAGAGGTGGGGAGCTGGCGATGGAGATGGGTGTTGGAGCGTGTTTCGGAAGGGTTTCGGCGCGCTGTATCATTCTCAGTATGTCTGTCAAAGGGTAGAATCAGAAGCGTGACACGCACCGTGAGGTCTATGATTTCGACATCCTCGTCCCCCTCTTCCTCTCCTTCAGCATCCTCGCTGTACACGGACACGACCTCTCCTCGTGGCTCTGAAGGACGGTCGACACGACTTGGGGTTATCCTCGAGGACGACGCGATGGGTTCTGGAGGAAATCCACCTAGTTGAGAAGTATAAAGCTTCTTGGCCGGGGATGCGAGCGTCTATTGGAGCTATACGTTTATGAAATGATTGAAATCAAAGAGGTCAGGACTTACCACCGGCGTATCTTCGTCGAATAGGTTGTTCAATGGCACGTCCCGGCCCCGTTCAACAGATTCCTTTCGCTACATAACCCTCCTTCAGAGCTGTTTATTTGGAATTCCAGAGATGGCCTACCGCTTGCACCCTGCCCACGTCCAACCCTGCACCGTTCGACGCGACATTCAACGACGAACTGGGACCCGCGTTCAGCGTGCTGGAGGTCATCCCCAACGTTCCATTGGTCGCCTCTTTTTCTGCATAGCTACCATCCCAGTTTGCGAGCGTATAACTGTGCATGGAGCGAAAGTGAAAGCATGCAGAATATGGTAGAAGCCAAGTCGCCAGGTCGCGCATAATGACTTGGGAAGGATTGCAGACCGTGCGAAAGCCTTACATAAGGATTCGCGTGTCGCGAATAATTTCCAGGCGCTTAAATCCTGTATGACTCCTTCGAACGGCCATGGCACAGACGGTGCCGACGGAACCTCCCAGCGACGCTGATGACAGCTTACTTCTTAGTAATCGCATCTAAGCAACGATACGAGTGAAGGAGAGTGAAAGGGAGGCATTCAGGGTACAGTGTATGAACCCTTGCGAGGGTCGTTCGGACGACAGTTCGGCAACTTGATTGACCTCCGGGCTGTACTGAGTACTACGAGTGGCACTGGCAAGAAAGCGTGTTCGACGGCCTGGCAGGACAGGCGGAAGCGATCATCCGATTGCCTTGGTTTCCCGTCGCGACTCGCGCTGCCCCTCGAGCCCGAGGGAGTCTCCGTTGGGCATCCGTTGGGCATTGTTAGCCGTTCGGTAAGATTGAAGTGGAATCCTATTTTCAGGCTGATATCTTCTAAGTGAAAATAGGGATTTGAACAAGTGCGCAGTCGAGAAGCAACGAGCTTGCCGCATTAACGTTTGAACTCGTTTGAACTGTCGGGATGAAGCCTAGTGCATCAATCTGGCCTTCTGTCCTAGCCAGGACGAAAATACACCCCGAATTGCCCAGCTAAGGGGATATTCAGTCAGAAGTAAATGTATTTCAACGGGTCGAGGTAGCTATTTTGATGTGATATTCATCGCTATCGCCGCCAATGTCCTCGAAAGTGACTTCCTTTAGCTTGTGCGTCCGTGTTATAGAGTCCAGGGCCATGGAAGGTCCTGTGCCTCCACCCAATGCAGAGAATTTGATTATCTGTGGGTGTCTCTCGTGCTTCTCATGGGCGAGCTTTATAAATTTTTAACGGCATAATAGAGCGCCCATAAAAGAAGGATCCTCCTCACAGAACTCGACCATCAAGCAGACTTGAGCCCACTTCTGCATAGCCATGTCCTTCCCAGACTACATGCTCGACCCCAACGCGGTTCTAAAAGATAGTAAGCGTCCATCCTCCAACTCCTCCTGATTCTATACCGACTCATACTTCGTGTCCCTAGACGCGCAATGGAGATACAAATCAGCGCCCAATTACACCAACACCAACCGAGTCTTTGAAGAAACCAAGTCCACCAACTGGGGCGAAGGCAAGCTCGAGCTCCTCGTCCAAAACCTCGTCAAGAACTGGGAGAAAGAAGCATCCTACAAGATCGACGCAAAAGAATGGCGTACCATCTCCCAGGAGAAATACGAGTTCCGCTTGAACGGCGGTCCCGCCTCCAATGCGAACGACATGCTGAGAATCGGGACGTACAACGCGTCCATCGGGGAACACGGGGTGAAGGGGGTGTATGAGACTAAAGAAATGGACTTCCATTCGAGCCATAAGTTGTTTAAGGGCGTTATGAAGACTTTTAATTGGGAGGTTGTGGAGCTCATTGGTGGCCCGCCTAAGGTCGCCATCAAGTGGAGGCATTGGGGTGAGTTAATGCTTGTCATCGCTGTGTATGAGGTTGTAGATCTAATCATATTATCAGGAGTGATGAGCGGTAACTACCGCGCAAAGCTTAGCTCTGGTCGAACGGTCAGAGCCAAGGCGACGGGAAAGCTGATTGAAGTGTTCGGTATGACGACTGCGGAGGTGAACGATAAGTTCCAGGTCACCAGCCTCGAAACGTTCTGGGAGCCGGACCAGATGTTCAGGCAGTTGGTCGAGGGGGGTCTAGAGGACTTTGAAGAGGGTCTGGATGTGGGAGAGAAGGTGGAGGCGATTGAGCCGGAGGAAGGCGCTGGAAGTGCGGCGCCCGGTGCAACATGCCCAATCGGCCTCAATCGAAGCTCTAAGCTTTAGACCGGCCAGATGCAACAATTGACAAGTTGGGACATACTGCGAGATAAGTTTAGAGTATACATATTCAACCACTACTTATCAGCCATCTGACTGTTAACCAACGTAACGCCGATATACACCGCGTTTAGTGCGGAATCAGGAAGTGCGAGAAAGCGGGTTTGGAACACGAAAGCAGTAAGTCAATTTGCGTAGGCGATTATCAGCCATGAGACAAGCCATACTCTCTGTTGCACTGCAGCTGCTTTTACGCCAACTATTGCTGGCATTCGGAGCCGGAACTGTTGTAAGCGCTCTTCGGCGCTTAAGCGATGATAGGCACGCATATCGCTCAATATAGTTGGAAATGGAAAGATACTGGCCAAAAATTTCGCTCATTAGCCTAAGGGTGATACATCCCCCTTTCAAGATGTTTTGAATGTCGCCTGGACGATACAATTGATGTTCAGTGAACCAATTCTCAACGCGTGACGTCACGCGTTACGCTCTCTGAATCGCACATGGATCCGTACCCTGAGGAGACCGGTGTCAGGCTAAGCTTGCGGTCATGGGTGTACAGTAGATTATACATCAGTCATAATCTTTTGGGTCCATCCACAAAATCCTTCGAGTCACCCAAACCGACGGGTGCAGTCCGTGCCAGCTCAATCAAGGGCTCTACAGCATGGTAAACCTGTTCTGGGGTCTCATGCAAGCTATACCGTAGCCAGAGAGTACTCACATTGCAGGAAAGATATTTCAACCCACTCTTGAGTGGGACCTGTTCCCTGCACTCGACTCCAAGGCGCGAAGTACCCCTACGTATGGGGCGGGATTCGGAATTATTGAAGCTCCGAAGCCGCACACTTTCAGTCGGAGCTGTAATATCGCCGTTTACTCCCTTGCTCCTGCCATCGTGTTCTTTTCTCGTACGTCGACAATGGCTTCGAAATTTCTTCATTCAAATGATATTCAAGTCCCAGGACGAACGTATACGGCTTCTGTGAGAAGGCCGTTTGCGGTAGAAAGCCTCCAGCACCATCCCGAACCTTAGGGTCAGTTACCGTCAGTTTCTTTCCCCTGGCAATGGCAAGACTCAGAGAGTATGTTGTAGGCCTAGCCAAAACGGGGCCCAGCGAAAATGTATCAAGCATCTCGAGCCGTCAAGACACTGCGTGTATCTGGGTGTAGGGCAAGGTGGAATTCGACAACAGCAAGCCCAAGACCGGACCCGTTCGCGCTCATCGCACCTCACCTGGCCGAAGTCAGAACCTCATTGCAGTCAATGCTTGGCTCTGGTCACCCAGCTCTTGCAGAGATAGCCAAATACTACTTCCTCCACCCGTCAAAACAGGTACGACCGGTTATAATCCTCTTGCTGTCACAAGCGACCAACGGCTTGGGCTCGGACTGGAGTCGGAAGCTTTGGGAAGCTGAAAGCGAGGGGGCAGGAGGACGCGAAGCTGAGCTAGACCTTCCACTTTCGCGACCCGACGTGTTAAACGACTGGAATCCGAATATGCCCACCCAGACCAACCGATTCTCCGACGCCCAACATACTCTCCAACCTCCCTTTCGCCACAGACCGCCGGTTCCACAGTTCAACGAAACCCAGTCTGCTATACCCCCTTCGCTCTATTCGTCCATTCTCCCGACACAACGACGGCTAGCCCAAATCGTCGAAATGCTTCACACTGCTTCATTGCTGCACGACGACGTCATTGACGAATCTGAGCTGCGACGCGGTGCACCGTCCGCCCCGGCAGCTTATGGCAACAAATTGGCCGTCCTGGGTGGAAACTTCGTGTTGGGCCGTGCTTCAGCAGCGCTATCACGACTGGGCGACCCAGAGGTGACGGAGCTGATTGCCAGCGTCATCTCCAACCTCGTCGAAGGAGAGATCCTCCAAACGAAGGACGTAAAGCTCGACCCTAGCGGAGATGTCTCCGGGCGAAGACGGCAAGAAGCCTGGAACATCTATCTCCACAAGACTTACCTCAAGACGGCGAGTCTCATGGCCAAGGGTGCTCGGTCTGCTGTTGTCCTTGGGGGGTGCAAGGACGGAGACGTCTGGAAGGAAATGGCGTATGCATACGGCAGGAATATTGGCATTGCCTTCCAGCTTGTGGACGATGTTCTTGATTATGAATTCGCCTCCGCCACCCTGGGCAAACCAGGAGGCGCGGATCTCCAGCTCGGCTTGACCACTGGTCCAGCCCTCTACGCCTGGGAGGAGTTCCCGGAGATGGGAGAATTGATAGAACGCAAGTTTGAGCAGGCCGGTGATGTCGAACAGGTACGTACATGTGCCTTTCAGACTGCGAGTGTATCTTTGATTTCTGATGACTTTTCTGCCTTGTCACCCAGGCTCGGGACATTGTGCTCCGTTCATCAGGAGTCCAGAGGACGCGGGAGCTCGCGCAGGCGTACTCGGAGAAGGCGAAGGAGGTTCTACAAGAGCTTCCTGATAGCGAGGCAAAGGCTGTGTTGGAGGCCTTGACGGAACGCGTTATTGGGCGCCGTTCGTAATGCAACCGTGGCCAAGTTTGCATACTTCGCATCACCCCAATTCCCGGAACCTGCAAAACACACGATTTCTTGATGTTACACCGGGTCATGCACAATAAACTGGCTGAATTCGACCACCTGGTGGGAGTCGGTGTACGGAGACTTGACCCTTGAGGACCAAGGTGTGTACAATTCGTACTCCGGGAGCGCTCAAAACTCAGTACACACAACGAGTGAAACGTGTCATCTCCGTAAGTCCGTATTCTACTGAAGTATTCCCTTTGGCTGCTTCCTTATCCGAGCCCCGACACCGGAAGCTCTCTAAGCCTTACAGGAATATCTTCAACCTCATTCATGACCGTCTGGATGTCAGCGATGAAGGTGTTCCCTTCCGCCCTTTGTGGACCTAACTTTCGAGTCGACAACACCCATCTTCTATGGCAGTGGCCACCGCCCAGGAACGCAGGGCCAGGCGGGCGGAATTTCATCTTTTCGCTTCCAGAGATGTTGATGGAATTCAGGCGGCTGATTTATCCTTCATCAAGTCGCCAGTTTTTGACGAGACGACACGATGTTCCATCGTCAACCTCTGATCTCCATGCGAAACTTTCCATCATCATCACCAAATGATGGGGAATTCCAGAGTATATTATGGCGACCTTCCCTGGCCCAAAAGTTTCCCCAGCCGTGCTCGACCTCCCAACCCTCCCCTATTAGCTTAGCGCTGAGCGTTGTCGCAGCTGTGCTGCCTGCTATTATCGACCTAGATCCGTGATCACTGTCAACATGCCCTACCAACACGTCTACAAGTCTGAGTCCGTCGAGTCCTTCGCGTCGGACGACACCTGCTACGATAATGAGCTGCAGTGCAGCCTCGATGATGAAAGTGAGTGTCTATTCTCAACTCTCTTGCATGGGTTCTGACAATGCGCCTTCTTCGCAGAGAGGTACCCTCCCATGAGCCCTCATTTCATCGCCCCTCTGTAAGTTATGTTTCTGACTGTCCTTAACCCAAACGCTAACGCTCCTCCAGCCCTGCTTTGCCCACCATGCAGGCCAACTACCCGGAATCGCCCTTCAACAACTACCTGAGCCGTGCCTCTACCATCGACTTGGACTCTGGTTGGAGGCGTCGCCAGGCTATCGCTCGTGGTGAGAAGCGCAAGGTCAAGCTCACCAAGGGACACTTCATCGCCGAGTACCGCGTTCCCACCGCCATCTGCAACGCTCAGGAGATCAAGTACACCTACTCGAAGTCCACGGAGTTCTCGCACATGCGCTACACCGCTGCCACCTGCGACCCCGATGACTTCACCCCCGAGAACGGCTGGAACCTCCGCACCAGGATGTACAACCGCGAGACCGAGCTCTTGATCGCCGTCACCTCCTTCAACGAGGACAAGATGCTCTACGCCCGCACCTTGCACAACATCATGCTCAACATCCGTGATATCTGCAAGACCAAGAAGTCCAAGTACTGGCGTGGCTGCGCCGAGGAGGGTACCCCCGCCTGGCAGAAGATCACCGTCGCCTTGGTTGTCGACGGTCTCGAGTGCATGGACAAGTCCGTCCTCGACCTCCTCGCCACCGTCGGTGTCTACCAGGACGGTATCATGAAGAAGAAGGTTGACGGAAAGGACACCGAGGCCCACATCTTCGAGTACACCACCCAGCTCTCCGTTGACTCCACCCCCCAGCTCGTTCTCCCCCAGGAGACCGACGATGGATCCAACTTGGTCCCCGTCCAGATCATCCTTGTCGTCAAGGCCAAGAACCAGAAGAAGATCAACTCCCACCGCTGGATCTTCAACGCCGTCGGCAAGCAGCTCAACCCCGAGATCTGTGTCCTCGTCGACGCTGGCACCAAGCCCGGCCACAAGTCCATCTACCACCTCTGGGAGGCTTTCTACAACAACGAGAACCTCGGCGGCTGCTGCGGTGAGATCTACACCATCGGTGGCAAGAAGCTCCTCAACCCCCTCGTTGCTGCCCAGAACTTCGAGTACAAGATGTCCAACATCCTCGACAAGCCCCTCGAGAGCAGCTTCGGCTACGTCTCCGTCCTCCCCGGCGCCTTCAGCGCGTATCGTTTCCGCGCCATCCAGGGCCGCCCCCTCGAGCAGTACTTCCACGGTGACCACTCCCTCGCTGCCCGTCTCGGCCCCAAGGGAATCAACGGCATGTCCATCTTCCAGAAGAACATGTTCTTGGCTGAGGACCGCATCCTCTGCTTCGAGCTCGTCGCCAAGCAGGGCGAGAAGTGGACCCTTGGCTACGTCAAGGCCTCCACCGCTGAGACTGACGTCCCCGAGACCTGCGCCGAGTTCATTGGCCAGCGCCGCCGCTGGCTCAACGGCTCGTTCGCCGCCTCCGTCTACTCCCTCGTTCACTTCTGGAGGATCTTCCAGTCCGGCCACAACATCTTCCGCCTGTTCTTCTTCACCATCCAGGCCCTGTACAACGCCCTCTCGCTCTTCTTCTCCTGGTTCGGTCTTGCCAACATGTGGTTGACTTTCAGCATCATCATCGACCTCGTCCCCAAGATCCCCGGCCTCGAGAAGTACGCTGTCTTCTTCTACTGGTTCAACTCTGTCATGAAGTACATCTACCTCGGCACCCTTTGCATGCAGTTCATCCTCGCCCTCGCTAACCGCCCCAAGTCCGAGCGCGTCGCCTACACTGCGTCGTTCTACGTCTTCGCCATGCTCGCGGTGTACCTCCTCGCCTGCTCTTTCTGGTTGACCGGCCGCTCCCTCGTCGACATCCCCAAGAGCCTCGGCGCCCACCCGACTGCCGCCGCCGTCTTCCGGTCGTTCTTCACCGTTCCCATCGGACCCCTCGTCGCCGCCATGGTCTCCACCTTCGGCATCTACCTCTTCTCTTCCCTCCTCTACCTCAACCCCTGGCACATGTTCAACTCCTTCGTCCAGTACCTCATCCTTGCCCCCACCTTCATCAACATCCTTAACGTCTATGCTTTCTGCAACCTCCACGACGTTTCCTGGGGCACCAAGGGCAGCGACACCATTGACTTCCTCCCCTCCGTCAAGTCCAAGACCACTCTTGGTGAAGACGTTGCCACCGTTGAGGATATCACCAACACCCAGGAGGACATCGACTTCTTCTTCAAGGAGACCGTCGTCCGTGCCCTTGCCAAGGTTGAGCAGACCGAGGTCGTCGAGAAGACCACCGTCGAAGACGACAACAAGACCTTCCGCACCCACCTCGTTTCCGCCTGGCTCATCTCCAACGCCATCCTTGCCCTCGCCATCCAGAACCTTGGAGGCTGGCTCAACATCAACGACAACATCAATCCCGCCAAGGTTGCTGCCTTCAACAAGCAGGCCGGTGACAAGCGCAACATCTACTTCGCTTTCATCCTCTACGCGACCCTCGGCTTGTCGTTGATCCGATTCATTGGCGTACGTTCATTCTTTTATCTTCTTTCAAATACATTTACTGACTGAATATCTAGTGCATCTTCTACTGGGTAAGGCTCAACATGTTCGCCTTGTGCCGCCGCAACTAAGCTGTGCTTGTTCGCGTGTGTGTTGCAACCTTATATCCCGTCCTGTCCTTTGTCTATTTATCTCGTATCTCTTCAAAATACCCATCCTTTATACCCAATCTCTCTTTCCGTATACCGATAAGTGAGCTCTATCACCAAACGCCAATCTGGGCATCCTTCCAAGCAACATCCTACTCTCCGACCCAATAACGGTCCGAACATGGGCCGATGCATGGATGATCCTACTTTCCTGAGTCTACTCCCAGTCTGTCTTGGGTCACCACTACCGAGGACGATGCTGCGTGCGAGAACTCTGGTATCATTGTCTCTCCTTACCTTGAGAAAGTTGAGTGCCGTAGAGCAGATAAATTTTGTCGGATTCATTGGTTTATCATTATGTCGAGGTCGGTCATCTTGCAAGTCGCCGGCTGCCGCGCTTGATTGTTCAATTAGGGGCTCTGGCCTCTTTCTCCTCTACAACCACGACCATCGACATGCAAGCATGATGCAACTTGCTGGGACATCTTTGACTATCCAGAGCAAACTGGGATTGCAGGAGATTGTACGCCACCCCTACTTCAAGTACATACCATCTCACCCTCTGCAAGTAATTTGCGTCCGGGATCGCCACGACACACTCGTCCCTTCTGTGGCTGCGCTTCTGCCTCGGACCATCTATCAGTTCGAAACTGTGGCACGAAAGAAACTCGGGGTATCTCGCAGTGAAAAGGTGCCTCAAATAGAAGTACGACTGTCGAGGCTGGACTGTCAAGAATTCGAAGAGAACGATGTATGATTTGTCAACTCTATTCACTTACCTTACCCCCCTCTCTCCGAAGAAAGCATACAAGGCTCCAAATCAGGCACAAAGACGACACGTCTGTACCCCGAATGAGCCCCGTCCTGGCGCGATGGATGGGCTCAAGTTCGCCTAAAGGGCCCTTCCTGCCTCGGAAGAAAGAACGGAACAATTATAGGTGCTTCGTGAGATTCCTGCCCTCCTTCGACGGTGTCGGACCTACATGGAACGCCATGTGAGTAGCTTCTGTCAGGATGTGGGGAAATGCAAACTGATCATTCGAACAGATCCTAGCTATTCTATACTTTTGTAAATCACTCGGCGGTGTGAATATTTTACTCGAGCTCGTATAAATGTCTGAAGCTAGAAGTGGAGGAACACAAGGCCGATCCTCTCGTGACTATGGCCTTCCTTCGACTCTTGGTCACAACGTTGGCGTTAGGCTTGTTGGCAGCTGCACAATCCAATACCCAGGCAGGAGCGTGGAAACAATGTGAGCACTCGATTGGGCCCCGGAGTAATCCATGCTCAAGAACGGCATCCTCTAGGCGGTGGTAGCAGTTGGAACGGCCCTACATCTTGCGTACAAGGCTACGTGTGCGCCTACTACTCCTCTGTGTATTCGCAATGCGTCCCGCCAGATGTTGCACCATCTGTACCCGCTCCCACAGCGACAGCGTCCCCAACAGGCCAGAACCCCCCAGCCCAAACGTCGGACCCTCCCTTCCCTTTCCCTTCTGCTACCGCCCTGCCTGGATGCATCACGCTCCCCGAGAACCTGTCCGCCAAGCCCAACCAACGCCTCCCAGACCCCTTCATGTTCTACGACGGGGTTACTCGCGTCACCAACATGACTGACTGGTCGTGTCGACGGAGCGAAATCAGCCAGTTGTTCCAGCGTGTCGAGCTGGGAACCATACCTGTCGCCCCAGATACAGTGACCGCTTCTATGTCTGGTCCCATCGTGTCTATAGGCATCACGCGGGGAGGCCGCCTTAGGAATATATATCCGACAATCAGCTATCCTCCGGGTGGTGGAAATGGCCCTTTCGCCGCCATCATCGCACTGGGAGGGACCGACCTTCCACGTCCCGCCGATGTGGCCATCATCAGCCTCAACAACGACGAGATTGCGCTTCACAATAACACGAACGATCGAGGGACAGGAATATTCTACGACCTCTATGGAAAGGATCACCCGGCCTCAGCCATGATGGCGTGGGCCTGGGGTGTCAGTCGACTTATCGACGGTCTTGCGAAACTCCCTGCAGCAAAGATCGACACGGACAGACTTGCGATCACTGGATGTGGGGCAAACGGGAAAGGTGCACTCGTCATAGGGGCATTCGAGGAGCGAATTGCGCTCACGATTCCGATAGAATCAGGATCAGGAGGGGCCGGTTGCTGGAGGATAGCGCAGAACTTGTTTATGAACGGCCAGATCACGCTGACCGCGTCGGACCTAGCGCAGGCGAATGTCTGGTTTTCGAGGGCGTTTGACCAACAATCGAGTGCCCCGTTCGATCTCCCATTTGATCACCACATGCTGGCTGCTCTCATCGCTCCCCGAGGTCTCCTCGTCCTAGACAACTCCGAGTTCTCGTGGCTAGGGCCCGCTTCAGTCTTCGGTTGTATGAAGTCGGCGTCCAAGGTGTACGAAGCGATTGGATACCCTGATAGCATGGGGTTCTCGCAAGTCGGCCATACCGATCATTGTGTGTTTCCTGGAGAGCAATACGTCGAGTATCAGGCGTTCGTCAACAAGTTCCTGAAGGGGAAACGCGCTGAGAACACGACTGTCTTCAAGACGGACAAGCCAAACAACTCCGGCTACGTCGAGAAGGACTGGGTTGATTGGGCAGTGCCGAACCTCGTCGCCGGATCTGCTCCTCCAACGGCGCCGAACGAGCCCCCACCTACACCTACAGGCGTCAACTGCGTCGCTCCTACCGACCTTCCTGTCAAAAAGAACTCTCGTCTCCCCAATCCCTTCTCCTTCGCCACCAGTGCCTCTCCCTTGGCAGTCAACACCAGCACAGAATGGTACTGCCGCCGTGAGCAGATTGGGCAGTTGTTCCAACGCTACGAGCTCGGGACGCTCGAGCCACGACCTCAATATGTCGCAGGAGAAGTATCGGGCACTTCTCTGAAAATCAGCATCGGCCACAACAACCGCAACATCACTTTCGATGCGACGATCCAGTATCCCACCGGTGATGACAAGGGTCCCTTCCCCTTCGTCATCGCTCTCGGAGCCTCGACGATCCCTCAACCAGCCGACACCGCCGTCATCACCTTCAACCCGGAAGATCTCGCCATGACTGATGGACCGAGTAGTCGAGGGAACGGGAAGTTCTATGACATCTATGGATCAGGGCACTCTGCTTCGGCGCTTATGGTGTGGGCGTGGGGTGTCAGCCGAATCATCGACGCTGTTGCTACCACCCCTTTGAACCTCGAGCGTGGCGCGATAGCGGTAACGGGCTGCTCTGCGCATGGTCGGGGTGCACTAGTGGCTGGGGCGTTCGACCAGAGGATACACTTGACAATTCCGATCGAGTCGGGGGCAGGAGGGGCGGGCTGCTGGAGGATCGCCGATGACCTGAAGAAAAGTGGGGTGAATGCCACGACAGCGGCTGATTTGGTCAACGAGAACGTCTTTTTCTCTGAGGCTTTCTCCGAATACGCCGACCATATCACGGACCTCCCCATCGACCACCATCTCTTGGCCGCTATGGTTGCTCCTAGGGGGCTGCTCATCCTGGAGAACAGTGCGTTCCCGTGGCTGGGGACGTCCTCGGTATTTGGATGCATGAAGTCAGCAAGGAAGGTCTATGAATCCCTGGGCGTTGTGGACAGGATGGGGGTGTCGCAGATTGGGCATACAACTCACTGTCAGTTTGCGGGTCAGCAGTACCCGGAGTTGAATGCCTTTGTGAACAAGTTCTTGAGGGACCTTTCGGGCGAGCAGACCAATTACTTCAAGACGGATGCGCCGAATGATGCTGGGTACGAAGAGGGCAAGTGGGTGGACTGGGTATTGCCGAGGCTGTGAAGTTAGATGGGGTAGTCAAAGCGGTGTGTACTTCGGACTTTTAGTTTCTTTCGAACTTCGCCGATCAGCATACACACCAAATATTATTAAGCGCCCGCCTGAGGCTAAGTTACTTGATTTCGAGATCGACTCGATATTTTTTATTAGAGTGATCTAGGGGTCTTGCCTTATGTGAGGAATGTGTAAAGCGACGACCTTTTGACTAGGAAGTTTATGGGGAGGGCTACCTTTCATATAACTCGGCACGGGCGCTTATTATACCCTTGCGGCCCTACAAAACTACGGCGGGACTGGGACCGTGTGCTAGTGATTAAACAAGCATAACAAGGCACGCCCCCTTTACATCCTCATCGCTCATCCAAAGTAAACCTTTTCTCCCTGACCTTGAAGATGGAGGCACCCCCCGCTCCAGACCGGTGTTCTTTCGCTCCTCCAGCTTGATCGCGAGCCTTGTAGGGGAGGACTGCTACAATAGGTGGTATTCGAGGGGCTGGGGACGTCGCAAGCACCACGCCGACCGCCCAGGGTGTTGGTCGGGAGGAAAGGGCGATTATGGTCTTTCCAGCCAGGCCCGAACAAGCATTTGGTTCTCACGCTTAATCGGCGCGGTCACGGTGCAGGCTCTCTCTTTTCCGTTCAATTCAACCTCAGACCCAGTCGTCTCCTTCGGAACTTCCCCTTCCCTACCCTATCGCTACTGCGTCTCGCACTGCACGTGGACCATCGCGTCAACAACGCTGAATCAACACCATGCACTGACTATCAATGTTCAACGTTTTAACAGCGGCCTCGTTCCTCGCCGATCTGCACCAGTCGTCACCTCGAAACCAGTACGCGGATCTTTACATGGCGTTCTACGGTTGGAGTGCTTCTAATGTCTGAGCCGCGACATGATGAGAAAGGTGAGACGCAGAACCTGTTTTGGTCGACAGAAAACGCTTCGTATCTGATGCATCGGTCTCGGAATTGTCTCGAGTCCTTGCCGTGGCGGCTCCAGGAAATAGCGCTCGTGTTCCCAATTGAGACGTGATACTTGCATACGGCCACCTGTGGCACCTAAGTGCTGAGCTGTTAAACCTGTGCCCACCTGCTCAGCGTCCATCATTGAACTCATCTATCTATCGCATCCAGAATCAAATCTTGTTGGTACGAACGACGTCGACAAAATGCGTCTCTGTGATCTTCTTAGCGGATAGGGCACATCCGAGCGGCATGAAGTCTTTTCTTCAAGGTCCATTTGAAGGCCAAGTTTATGTAGCTCACTCCTCCCAGATATTTCTCCTGAACATTCATTAGAATCCCATAGTGCATGATCGACTCAGCCTGACGCTATTTACTCCAACCTCAAGTACCAACTTGAAATGGCAAAGATACAATACTAACAGCTCATAAATTCACGATCTTTGCAAATATCTAATCACTGATGAAGTGTCCAGCACGCCTTGCCTGCCGTCAAATACGAGTCGCCGTTGGTGAGGTTACAGAAGCCATGTTCAAATGATATCACAAACTTACATCCGGAATGGCAGTTGGTCACATCCATCTATCTTGAGAGATTCTACCGAGTAAGAGAATGGTATAAAAGTCCTTGAACCTCTCACTGATATCTCAAGCTCCCAGTACACATTCTCTCTTGTACCACAGGCAAGTACCTGGACAAACCCAATCATCTCCTCCATACTCACTATTTCTCTCACCACAGACACATAGGCCGGTCCTATATACACATCGTCAACAGACTCCCAAGACTCAACATTCAACATGCGTATATCTACTTTTGCCGTGATTGCTGCTACGATCCTCGGAGGATCCGCCGTTCTCGCCAATACTGTATGTCGCCTTCACCAGTACCTTGGATGGATGTTACGACCTGGATGATCTATTTATTCTTTTTCCTTTTCTTTTCCTTTTCTTTTCTTTTTCCTTTATTTCTTGTCTTTCATTCCTCTATTTCTCTATTATTTACAAGACGCGTCTCGATCACGTGACACAGCACGTGCGATCACATGCACAGGTCACCTGCTACATCACGGGACCAGCACAGCATCAGTCAGCACCTCAGTCAGCATGACATCATATGCACAGCACTCGCACAGCTCTTCGACTCATACACGGTCATTCCTTACATAGCATTCCACAGCTTCTGCACAGTATGTACAGCCTCGTATAGCCATAGTCACGTCACGGTCACAAAGCATAGCAGTATATAACCTAGGTAGATCTCACTGTATTTCCCCAGTCTTTAGCTGGTCAATATCACGGCCTTGTCTACAAGTCTCTCGCCTTGATTCTCTTATCTCTTTTCTCTCTCTCTCGTCTTCTGTCCTAAGTTAGGGTTAGCAGCGCACCAGACTGGTCGTTCGCTGACAATAGCTAAAGACTTCCTTCGTCGCCGATCACCTCGATCCTCGACGCCATCACCACTCTCAACAACCATCAAACCTTGCCCACGCCTAAGCGTGTGTTCCTTTATCTCATTTTCACATTATCCTCTTTTATCCCAAGCAACGCCCCTCTGTAGGAGGCAGCACCTTGGAGAGCGCGAGACTTTAGGTCTTAAGCACGTAGCGTAGAAGCCCCACTGTGAGAGGCCCAGACTTCTGATCTTCCCCGTTCGTTGTGATCTTCGATAACGGGAAGCTAAGGACCTGGTAACCGGTACTCAGAGCGATCAAGAGCTACGGCTCGGGCTTAGTTTACAAATTCCCCTTTTACCCCTTTTCTCTTGCCCAATTAGGCCCTTTGTAGTTTGTCAACGGTCACTCTAGTCTACGTAGACACATTCCGTAAGAGTCGCCATCTCGGAGATAGCAACTCGATCTCCACGACCTCAAGCAAATCGCATTGCGTAGACTGTACGGTATATCCTGCAGCCTGACGCATAGGATCGGACCGAGTATCCGCACAAGCAACCCCCTATCCCACATCGCCTATCATGGCAGAAGCCCTCCAAGCCGCTATGGCCACCCTGGCATCGACTATGACCAATCTTGGAAGTATCGTCGCCTCCTTCGCAACAACCTTCGACCGAAGCACCACACAACTCTCCACTGCAGCAACCAACCTCGCTGCAGCCTCCGATGAACAGGCCGTCCTCACCCAAAGACAGACCCAACTCGCCGAGGAACTTGCCAAGCAACGAGCCACTTCTGCGCTCAAGAAACTGAAACCCGACCCTCCGAAAGAATTCAATGGAGCTCCTGAAAGAGCAGGAGGCTTCATCGCAGAACTAGAGATGTACTACGACATCATGGAAGTCGACGACGCAAAGCAACGGATCATTTTCGCCCTTTCCAAGATCAAAGGAGGAACGAACGACATGGCTAGTCATTGGGCAGACAGCCAGAGAACTTTCATGAGGAACCACGAACCGACAGCCGACGAACCAACCTACTTCAAGAACTGGAAGCAATTCGTCGTTACATTCAACAGCCACTTCGTCATCCAGAACGTCTCGGAAGCCGCCATCGACAAGATGCGCACCCTGGTCCAAGGCAGCTCCACCTGCGAAGAGTACACTATCCTCTTCCAGGGATACTCGACCCAGTCTGGATATAACGAACCGGCCATGCTTGCTGAGTACAAGCGAGGGCTGAACAAGGCACTCAGGGATAAGATCTACGGACTGATCCCGATGCCTACGACACTGGACGATTGGGCCAAGAAGGCATGCACCCTGGACAGACAGTTCCGCCTATCAAAAGGGGAACGGAACAACGAACAGACTACCCAAAGGAGATGGACTCCGAGGGAGAACAATCGACCCACGCACTACGCCACAACCCCGGCTCGCGACCCCAACGCCATGGACATAGATCGCAATCGCTCCCCTCTCATCTGCTACACTTGTGGGAAACCCGGTCACCGATCCGACTCCTGCAGGCAGGCTGTACCCGACGTCAGCTGCGCCTACTGCAAGGCCAAAGGACACAAGATTGCTGACTGCAAGTCTCCTAACAAGAAGCCCTTTGCTCCATTCACCAAAGACACCACTGCTCCTCCCCAGTACACCCGCGTCAACGACTTCGACCTTTCCGCTATGCCCGAATCCGAGATTGAGGCCCTCAAAGCCAAGTTGAAGGATTTTTAAAGGGACCACTCGAACGCCCAAGCGAGCTGGTCATGGACTCTCAGATTCTGATACCCGACGTAATATGCCCCATCCCCAATAAATTATATTTCGACGAAGAATCAGAGAACCAGGGCAGATTTAAAGGAAAGAAAGGAAAACCAGGAACGGCAGAATGGGTCGCACAGCGACTTGATGATAGCCCCGATCGAGCAGTAGGACTTCTTCTTGCATGGACACATCACAAGAAGGTCCGAGAAGTAGGAGATGAACTCATTGCCAAGCTCCAAAAGCTCACAGACACCGAAGTAGTAGAAGCACTGAACGGTCTTGCAACTCCCAAACAATACATAAGGAGTTTAAGGACGGACAGACAGCTTACAGCCAACATTGTCGCAAGCACGCGCGATGATAAGCGAAGCTTCTCTATCGAAGGTCTTATCGATTGTGGGTCTACCGGAAGTTGTATCGATGCTGCATTCGTCAAAGAAGAAGGGATCAACACGCGGCAGCTACCCCTTCCTATACCAGTCTATAACGCTGATGGAAGTCCAAACAACAACGGACCCATTACCGAAGTAGTGGAACTCTTCATCAAAATCAAGGACCACACGGAACGCATTGAGCTAGCTGTTTCGAACCTTGACAAGTCAAAGATCTTCCTAGGAATGGACTGGCTGGAGAAGCACAACCCCTCTATCGATTGGCAGAAGAAGGAGATCTTATTCAACCGATGCCCACTCGAATGCACGCCGCTCATAACTGGTGACCCCGAATCAGACGAGATCAAATGGGAAGAGATCGAGGTCGGAGATCGACTGCTAGCCATCGATATCCAAGGAGAGATCAAGATAAGGGCTTTCCAAACCACTGCCTCTAAAATTGCCGAAACCAAACACAAGGCAACCAAAGAGCGCACATTTGAAGAAGTAGTCCCGAAATGCTATCATGGCTTCAAGGACGTCTTCTCAAAGGAAGCCTTTGATGAACTCCCTCCAAGGCGAGCATGGGATCATGCGATCGAACTCATACCTGGAGCGGAAGTAATGGACAGTCGAATCTATCCCCTGAACCCAGAAGAGCAGAAGCAACTAGATGCCTTCCTGGAAGAAAACCTCAAATCAGGAAGGATCAGACCATCGAAGTCACCGATGGGAGCACCCCTCTTCTTCGTCAAAAAGAAAGATGGTACTCTACGACCTGTCCAAGACTACAGACGGCTGAATGAGATTACGATCACCAATCGATATCCCCTTCCACTCATCCAAGAACTCATCGACAAACTCCGAGGAGCGCGGTACTATTCCAAGATCGACATCCGATGGGGTTTCAATAACGTCCGAATCAAAGAAGGAGATGAATGGAAAGCAGCCTTCCGCACTAACCGTGGGCTGTTTGAACCCCTCGTCATGTTCTTCGGTCTCAAGAACTCACCCGCCACATTCCAGACCATGATGAACGCCCTCTTCAGAGATCTCATCAATGATGGACACGTTGTCATCTACATGGACGACATCCTGATCTTCACAGACACTCTGGAGGAACATCGGAAACTAGTCACCAAAGTTCTGGAAAGGCTACGGCGATACAAGCTATTTGCCAAGCCTGACAAGTGCTCCTTTGAACAAACGGAAGTTGAATACCTTGGAGTCATCGTCTCCCACAACAAAGTTCGCATGGATCCGGAAAAGGTCAAAGCCGTCAGAGACTGGCCAGCTCCGACATCCGTCAAAGGAGTCCAGCAGTTCTTGGGATTCGCCAACTTCTACCGAAGATTCATCGAAGGGTTTGGAGGACTAGCGAGACCGCTCTCGGGACTCACGGGAAAGAAGGAATGGGAATGGGGAAAGGAGCAAGAGGAAGCCTTCAAGGAGATAAAACGGAGAATCACGACGGCACCTGTACTTACCATGCCCAACGACAAAGGGAAATTCCGAATCGAATGTGATGCATCAGACTTCGCCATCGGTGCCATCCTATCACAGCAACAGCTAGATGGGAAATGGAAACCGATTGCATTCTTGTCGCACGCCCTTAACCCAACGGAGCGGAACTACGAGATCTACGATAAGGAACTACTCGCCATCATGACTGCGCTATCCGAATGGAGACAATACCTACTTGGAGCTGAGGAGATCTTCGAATGTCACACAGACCACAAGAACCTTAGCTACTTTAGGAAGCCTCAGAAACTCAACCGGAGACAAGCAAGATGGACCACTGAGATGCAGGACTACAACTTCACGCTCCATCACCAACCCGGGAGGACCATGGCCAAGGCGGATGCCCTGTCCAGACGAGATGGCCATGACAGAGGAGAACAGGATAATGAAAACGTCACGGTCCTGAAATCCAAGTGGTTCCGAGCGCTTTCCATTGAAACAGACCAAGACATCATGCGACGGATCTTGAAGGTGTGCAGGAATAGGGACAAGTCGGTAGAAAAAGCACTCTCACAGAAAGAAGATGGATGGGAAGAGACGGAAGATGGCATCATCACCTGGAAAGGACGGATTTACGTACCAGTCGACAAGAAACTACGGGAAGAAATCATCAGACAACACCATGATGCCCCCACTGCTGGACACCCAGGACAGTACAAAACCCGTGAACTCATCACACGAAACTACTGGTGGCCAAAGATCCAGGACTCAGTTCGACGATATGTAGAAGGATGTGAAGCCTGTCAAAGGACGAAACCCAAACGTACCTCCCCAGCAGCCCCATTGGTCCCAAACGAGATCCCATCCAGACCCTGGGAGATCGTCTCTATCGATATGATCGGCCCCTTACCTGAGTCCAATGGAAGCAACGCCATACTTGTGATTGTCGACAGATTCTCCAAAAAGATCGAAGCCATACCCACAACCACCGAGCTGACGTCTAAAGGAGTAGCCGAACTATACAGGGACTATGTTTTCCGACACCACGGTCTTCCCCAAAAGGTCATCAGCGATCGAGGAACCCAGTTCGTCTCCAACTTCATGACAGATCTACTTCTTCTTCTGGGAATAAAGCACAACCGATCCACTGCATTCCACCCACAAACCGATGGACAAACCGAGCGTATCAACCAAGAGCTCGAACAGTACCTCCGACTCTTCATCAGCGAACGACAGGATGATTGGGCAGAATGGCTCCCATTAGCAGTCTTCTCATACAACGACAAGGTCCACTCAGCGACAGGCTACTCCCCATTCTTCCTCAACTCCGGACAGCACCCTTGGAAAGGAAAAGAGGCCCGGACACGTGTAAAATCAGAACCTGCGCAACAATTTGCAGAGAGGATGAAACAAGTACACGAGGATGCACGCTCCAGCCTCAAGGCAGCAGCTGAGAAGATGAAGGAGAACTATGACCGACATCGCCGGGATGCCATAAACTACAAACCCGGAGACAAGGTCTACCTCGAAGGAACCAACATCTCGATCACCCGTCCTTCTCGGAAACTTTCGGATAAACGCTATGGTCCATTCCCCATTGTCAAGAAGATTGGGCAATCTGCTTACCAACTCCAACTCCCTCCGAAGTGGAAATCCATCCACCCTGTCTTTAACGAATCACTCCTAACTCCATTCAAAAAGCCCGAATTCCCCTCTCAACAGAAACCACCGCCACCACCACCTGTTGACGAAACAGAGGAACGATACGAAGTTGAAGCCATCCACGACTCAAAGTTCATCAGAGGAAAGCTCCATTACCTCGTGGAGTGGGCCGGATACCCTGAGGAAGAACGAACATGGGAACCGGAACGGAACGTTGATAATGCAGCGGATGCTATAGCTGACTTCCACCGAAAACACCCGAGTGCACCAAGACGGATCCAACCACACCAACTCCGCTTTATCCCTTACGAGAACCTTACCGAGAACAAGAGAGCGATCTTTGACTGGACAGATGGGAAACTGAAGGAAATCCGACACTACCGAGCGAGGGGGAGAGAGACTGAAATCGTCGAGGACGACGAAGCTAAAGGGGGGGTGATGTTACGACCTGGATGATCTATTTATTCTTTTTCCTTTTCTTTTCCTTTTCTTTTCTTTTTCCTTTATTTCTTGTCTTTCATTCCTCTATTTCTCTATTATTTACAAGACGCGTCTCGATCACGTGACACAGCACGTGCGATCACATGCACAGGTCACCTGCTACATCACGGGACCAGCACAGCATCAGTCAGCACCTCAGTCAGCATGACATCATATGCACAGCACTCGCACAGCTCTTCGACTCATACACGGTCATTCCTTACATAGCATTCCACAGCTTCTGCACAGTATGTACAGCCTCGTATAGCCATAGTCACGTCACGGTCACAAAGCATAGCAGTATATAACCTAGGTAGATCTCACTGTATTTCCCCAGTCTTTAGCTGGTCAATATCACGGCCTTGTCTACAAGTCTCTCGCCTTGATTCTCTTATCTCTTTTCTCTCTCTCTCGTCTTCTGTCCTAAGTTAGGGTTAGCAGCGCACCAGACTGGTCGTTCGCTGACAATGGACCTTCGACTAATAGGGCCATTTTTTTTATCAACAGGTCGATTCCACCGACACCCTCGCTGCCCGTGAGCTCGTTGACGAATTGGCAAGCCGCGAAATCGAACTCGAGGGTTCCGAGATTCTCGAGCGCGGCCTCGAGAACGCCGATCTCGAAGAACGTGAGTTCGAGGAGCCTGAGCTTCTTGAGCGTGACCTCGCCGACCTCGACGAACGGGACTTCGAGGATGAGCTCGAGGAGCGTCGATTTGGCGGCGAACGCCGTCGCCCAGGTGGTCGCGGTCCAGGTGGTAGGAGGCGCCCCTTCGGCGACCGTCGCGGTCCAGGTGGTAGGGGGCGCCGCTTCGGCGGCCGTCGCGGTCGTGGTGGAAGGGGCAGTCCTCCTGGAGGTGCACCCGCCCCTTCGGCGGAGGAAGATCCCGCTGAGCGCGATTATGATGACGAGCTTGCTGAGCGCTACTTCGACGAGGAGCTCGCTGAGCGTGACTTCGATGATGACCTCTTCGACCGTGATGTCGAGGACGATGAGCTCGTTGGACGGAGGTTCGGCATCGGCGGCCTCGGGAAGATCAGCAAAAAGATTTTCCGTGCAGGTCGTCGCTTTGGTGGACATGGTGGCGGTGGCCAACAGTCATCCGCTGAAAGACGCGAACTTGACGAGATTGAAGACGCACTCCTCGAACGTGATATCATACCAAGCTGGATGAAGAATGGCCGTCTCCCCAGCCTCCCGGGCCATAAGAAGCTACCTTCCCGTCGCCGGCGTACGCCTTTTCTCATTGCAAAGCGAGCATTCCGTGGTGGGCGTGACGATGAGCTCATTGGGCGGAGGTTCGGTATCGGCGGACTCGGGAAGATTGGCAGAAAGATGTTCCGAGCAGGTCATCGCTTTGGTGGACATGGTGGCGGTGGCCAACAGTCATCCGCTGAAAGACGCGAACTTGACGAAATTGAAGAGGCGCTCCTCGAACGTGACTGGCTGAAGAATCGTGTCAGGGCACCCCGCAGGAAGCCGCAAACTGCCTTCCCGAGTCTTCGATCACCCGGTATCATGAGGCGTTCATTCCGTGGGGGACGTGGAGGGCGTGGTTGAAGGGGGCCTCGTCGTGGTTTCCGAGGCGGTCGTGGTGGTCGGGGCCGTGGTGGCCATGGGGCAGGTGGCGCTGCACCTGCTCCTGAGGCCGCACCGCCGAGGAGTGAAGATGAGGGACTGATATGATTCTCATGGTTCCAAACTTCTGTAAATTTATGGCCTGTAACATAGGGCCTGTATTCATATACCAGTATATCAATCGCCTAGGTAGGTTATCTTCTGCCATGATCACGAATGATTTCTTGCCGCATTTCCCAAAGGTGGCTTTCCTTTTTGCGTTAGGAATGGGAGACATAGGGTGGCTGGTGCAAGTACTTCCCAATGCTCCGAGTGAGACTACACAGTTCAAACCAAAAGGGCGCTAATCCGGCGCTAAGGAACCTGCGCGCCATCAAAGGTCTTGAGCGCGGGGAAACAGAGGTAGTCGAACGCATGTTGGCACCCCCAGCCGGAGCTTGCTTATTCCTTGGGCAGTATCGAAAGCCGTTGGAGGCTACGGATAGTCAGTGTCGAGACGGCGGGAAATATACAATCCAGTGAGCGTGAAGGTTTGAATTTGGTTTGCCAGGCTAAGTAGTTCGGGCATCTGATGGTGAAGGCAATCGTGAATGTGGAAATGGAGGAGTGCAGTCCAGGGATGGGAGATTCTGCGGGCGTAAAATTTCCCGAGAGTGGCCGTAGTAATGAGGGGTGATGTATAGTGGAGCATGCCGCGAGCAGAGGCGCGCCAAAAATCCGCATAGGGGGCGACTTCTGTGAGGAGAGGCCAAGAATAATGCGCGGTTTCGGATTCTTCGAAGGCGTCAAAAAATCCCTCGGCATAACAACTTTCAAGGAGGAAATTTGTGTAGACCTGTTCTGGAAAAGTTGGATAATTCTCTGGTAGACAGCTATTCCCCTTGGGAGGTTTCTGGGGGCGGTCATGGAAAGGGAGAAGCCTGCATGGCCCCTAGTTCGCTCAACCCACTCCTTAAGGAGGGTCAGCTGCCTCCACGAGCCCGACAGGTACAATGTTATGTCTATCGATTGCCACAATTCCCCACATCGGAATACGAGGTCGCGCCATCCGCGGCATATGCACCCTATGTTGAAGGGAGTCATCGCGGCGATCTTGCCGCCCGTGATAGCCCATCGCGATATCTCAAGGAGGAGCTCGGGGGGCAAGGCCAGCAGTTTTGAATTCTGATCAACGAGTTTCAGCTCTCCCATCCTTTCATCGATTGGTTGAAGCGGGATATCCGTCATGCGACGTTCGACCAGCTGGTATGAGACAAAGATACTCGTTATAAGTCACAGCTGTGGACCAGATGAGCGAGACGTACTAGATAGCCTTTTATGGTTCCTGGCACACCCTTATTCGAGTTTTCCGGTGAATGCGACCTCGCAAAGGCACCACCAATCGCGGAAGATGGTGGCAGATGGTAGGGTATGAGCGAGGTTGATCCAGGTCTGCTGACAGTATTTGGATTTGATGACATTTGATATTTGAACAATGTTCGCCTTTAACCCACACCATCATCCACTGGCGCACAGGAAACAACTCAACCAGCGCAGGAGGGGAGGCACTGCATCTCTGGAGCATAAAACAGTCCAAACCTGTGAAATTCGTAGTGCCCACACATGCATCGCAAAGCTAGCTCTGTCTCAGGACCTGGCGGCGAGTCCAGCAGTGTTGCCAGGGTAAAGTCTACAGCACTTCGTGTGTTCCGCACCATCCGACCGTCGCGAGGAGAAGCTGCAAGTTTCGGACCTCCTACCGTTCCACAGACAACGTATATCCCAATAAAGTCAGGGGACTCTCGAGCCTCGGAGGAAGACCACATTGGAAAACTTCCCCCTGAACTGTGGCTGAAGATATTCCGGTTCGCGGCGGAGGTTAGCGAACTCACGAATAGTCTCCAACCGGATTACGCCAATCCTAGATACCGATTCAAAACCAACGCTCAGGATGTAAGGGCTTTAATTCTCATTGGGAGGTTGAAAGCTCACAATTGTTGTACTTCCGCTCCCATAGGTCACGAAGCGATCACTCCTCCTGGTTTGTCGTCAGTGGTATCATCTGGCTACCCCAATCTCCTACGAGGCCATCAGGTTTCCAATCATGTTCATACTCCAAAAGTTTCTGGATCTGTCCAGTGCTTTATCGAAGGCCAACTCATCAGCCTCTATTGGACGTTATTTGAAGCATCTGGACATCACAGTGAGGCCTCATTCTGGTATACCGATGGCGTGCGTTTCGGAGCTCCTTCAAGAAACGCCGAATCTCCTTACCTTCTTCGCAAACATGGATCGAAATCTTACGGACCCGATTCCACTGTTCAACCTACTTCCTTCTCGACTGACGCACCTCCATATCCAAGAATACGGTTATAATCCAGAACGCTGGACAATCTCATTGTCTGACCTCCTCGATTTCTTGAATAGTCATCCCAACCTCTCATCCATTTCCCTTCCCTTCAAGTTCGCCCCGGACTCGGACCCCTCTCGGATCGCGCAAAACCGGAGCTGGTCCTCAATCCGAAAGTGGACCTTTCAGGATTCCAGCCAGATCGTTACCTTGGTCTCGCAGTTGCCTTCCGGCGCCCTTCCTAACCTCACCGAGGCAGAGTTTGGTAATGGACTGGCCACCCACTTGCCCTGCTCTCTCCACGACATCCGCCTCTTCCTCGCAGCTCACGGAAAAAGCCTTGTGTCTGTTTGTCTCTACCAAGCTGACGGTGAATCCATGTTAAAACTTTCCCAAACCCTAAGATCTATCAACCGTCTATGCCTCCATATAGCCGAGATAAACGTCGCGTTTGTTGGCTACTTCCCACCATTCGAGTTGCCACGAAGCTTAACCACAGGCCAATTTCGTATGCCAAGGATTGTCTCGCTCGGAATATGGTTCTCCTACGACTTCCTCGATGACAGGATACATGTACAGCAGTACCATCGCGCCGTGGCGTCCCCCTGGCCGGAGCTGTTCCCGAACTTGACGAGGATACGGTTGTTGGAGGAGCAGGATGTCGATGTATATCGAGCGCATGACCAGCTCACCCGGCAGGGACTGCTAAATCCATTCCGCAGGGCGACATGCCCCGTGGTTGTAGAGGATATTTCAGGGACGGTGTTGGGGGAGCTTACGAGGGGTATATGTACGCTCGTCGATCGCTAAAGGTCCATCACCTTTCTCGAAGATGCACTCGGAGTCGCCGGACTAAATTCTGGAACCAGAAATAGGAAGAATACCCAAACTGTAATGTAGGTGTATGTTAAATTAGATTCTAAGAATTGAACTCTGTACACGGGTATAGTTAATTCGCGGGCCTCCTGCCTATACGACCAGGATGCCACTTCATAGTGTCTCTGTCATCGTAGAGCACAGGGTTACAGCAAAAATCGTTTGAGCTCCTCCAGTCTTTTTCTCGTCGAGGGAGGCAACAGAGTACCCATCTTGCGGAGGTGGGCCAATCTCATATATACGTCCTCCAAAGCCTTGTCAAGATCGCAGATATCCTGCGATTCCACAGTGGCTGCTGCCCGCGCCGGTGAGGGCGACGCTTTCCTGGACTTCGAGATCGACGACCTCCTCGATGAAGATCTGGACTCGTGCCTCTTCACGTCCTTTTTCTCGTACACATCAGACGGGAAGTCCACTGATGGTTCATATTGAGGAGTAAGAGCTCCAGCAGGATGGTCCGGCTGCACGACCTCGAAACCGTACTCACTCCCATTGTCGCTGCGAGGAGTCGTTGCGCCGCCTTCATAGGCGATATCAGACATGACGTCCTCGTACGAAGGCGGCGCGAGATGCCCTTCCTGTGGGAAGTCCTCCGCCTCTTGTACTCGGGTATTGCGCAGCAAGGCGTGGCTGGTGATAGGACCCTCCGGCGAAACGGGCGATGACGGCCGGGAGATTTCAGCCAGTTCCAATCGGATTGCCTGCAGCTTCTCCGAGTCCTCTTCAGCCGCTGGAGGCTCGACGGAGATAGCGACAGGCTCAGCGTCCTCGTTGTCGTCCGGGCTGAGGGCTTGGGAGAGGCGAGACAGATGAACTGCGTTGCGCTCGTCGTCCTCTTTGCGCTTCTGCTCGAGCTCCAACTGTCTCTTCACCCACCGCTGATGCTCTTCTCTCAGCTCCTTCTTGAGATCTGCAATCGTTCCTATCAATTCTCCTCCATTCTTCAATCGAAAGGGTTAGCGTTGAACCAGGCATTCTTTACGGTGGGACACTCACGTTGACCAGAGTGTGATATAGTCCAGGAGGGACGTCTGACATCCCAGGGTGCTTTGGCACTTTCTCGACCATGAGAATCGCAGCCTTGGAAAGATGTACGAATGCTTTCTCCTTCTGCTCCATTTCCTTGTCTCTGAGACCCTCCTTCCGGAATTGTTCTGCCTTGTTCAAAGATTCTTCGCCTTTCTTCCTGTAGGCTGAAGCCTTGTCCAGCCAGTGACCGAGCTCCTTGTCATCTGTCCAGAGCCGACGCCGCACCAGCGCGGACAGCTCAGCAATGGAAGCCGGAGCGGTTTTCTTGGCAACTGTGGACGATGGCTTGAGATTTGAGGTGGAAGGCGTCGAAGACATGGCAAGAGGAGAATGGGCTGCGAGAAGAGGGTGGTGATGGTATTGGTTGATGGGAGACGATGTATTCCTGGAAACTTTCAGCCGGAACCCAGATATATCCTTGTTGACTGAGGCAGTGGCGGCGAGATTAATTCCGAGCCTGCAGTACTAAATCGATGAGCAATGGAAGCTGAGAAGCACAGAGATCCGATGAGCAACGTGGGCACAGCCTTGTTGGACCGTGCGCAGGCGCTTAATCCCCAATGTGATGGGCGGAATGGGAAGAGTGATGTAGGTGCCGCCACAAGAAAGTGCGGGGGTTCTTATATCTGAACCCCTTTGGTCAAAGCACGATATGCTGGGGAAACCTGTGTCGAGTATGGCGCATGTAGACCCAGTGGTTGTCAAGTAGGGACAAATCACAATGACTCGGAGTTCGAACTCGTCCTTGGCTTTGTTCGGGGGGCCTTAAGCGCTCGAAAGAGGAGGCTGTGAGGCAGTGCTGATAGCACCAAATGCGTGTTCAAAGCGCTCCGCTCCCGGCTACTGCTGTTCATCCTGCCCTTAACAATGCCCTGCTGAGACGGCGCGATAAAGTGCAATTGTGTCTGCGAATGTGCTGTCTCACTAAACAATGAAATATTTCATCTACAACAGCTCACCCCTTCGCGCCACCAGTAGAAGAGCCCATGTCTACAATTGGCATTAACAACGGTTGTTGTCACAAGATGTGTCCTGTTTAGTTCAAATCCTTGTCGTTCATAAGTTCAAAAGGCGTGTTGGGCATGAGGAGGTGCACAGTAAATCGCAGGAGTCAGGGTAACATTATGCTTCCATCTCCCGACAGCTTCAACTACAAGATCCCAGGAAGTGCACGGGTAGCTGTTACCTGCCTAAGAGGTAGTATTAAGCGCCCTATCTCAGTTGAACTGCACGACATCTCAGTAAGCGCCCATCAGTCGTAGGACGGCACCGTTCCACGTGCAACCACCAGAGTCGTCGCGACTTGGGCGGCTCCGAAAGCTCTCATTGCAACCGAGAATTCGAATTACTAATGACGCGACTCATCCATGCCCATCCCTCTCCTCATCCCGTACGCTCACCATGAGCACCCAAAACGGGCCCAAGAAAGCTTCGTCCGCCCTCCAACTAGACCCAGGCACCGTCGGCGCTGAGCCTCAGGATGCACATGCCTCCTGCTTCTCGGGGGGAGCCTACTCCCCCTCCTAATCGCACTGGGCGTCGCGCGTTTCGCGTCCGTCACGTACCAGAACTCGCAGGCGCCGCATGACTTCATGTGCGCTAAAGGCACATCGCTGGGGGATGTGGACAACATGTCGAGCGTCGTGCGCCCGCTTTTTGATGAGCACCAGAAGTTCGACATCGTGGCGACCGTGTAAGTCGCGAATCGTACTCGCGCCTCCTCTGCGGTGGACGGTGACTGGTCTGGGGTTGCGCTTGCAAAGCCTGAGTGTCGTACCTTTTTTGATGTCGTTTTTCGCGGGGTGACTCAGGGACAAGCATGTCCATGCTCAGGTCAACTTGACCATTTCCCTAGAAATCTTGTGAGTCATGCCGTTCAAATTACGGAAAATCCAAGGTTTTCATGCTGGTTGAAATGAAGCACGCATTCTCACCTGGACGACACCGACTTGAGAGCATCGTTTACCCTCGTACCTCAAGCGCCGTCCCTCCTAGACTATATGATCGCCTTCTCTTCAATCAACTCAGAGGCACCGAGGGGCAGGATGCTGAGGATTCAAACAAGGATTAGGTTGTCATGTCGCCACAAATCTACAGTCGCGACGCACCCTACATACCTGTACCCTGTCAGTGGCTAGATCAGAAAGACTTTCGGATATAGTCAAGCATTGCCTTGTGTGTCATGTCATCCACTAGCCCGTCAGAGGGATCAGACCGTAACCGCACTCGAGAGCAACATAGATGGGTATTAGATGTAGCGTCACTATGACAGGGGTCAGCAGTTCGAAAGTCTGTCCGTAGTCCGTTCTATAGTCCAAGAGTCCAAAGCTAAATCAAAGAAAGCTACGCTGCTCAAAGCTTGGGCGTAGAGGACCTGGAGGGAGCGATAGGGGCCGTGTTGTACTTTGCCTAGAGCCCGATCAGTATACGGAGGAAACGAGGGAAATGAACGCCGTGCTAACCATCTCGTTCTCCTTCTTCTCGTAGCCGCACTTCTTGTAGAATGCTGAAACCGAATCCCACATTAGTTAAACCAAAGGAGAAAGAGACGTTCCACGCACGAATGTTATCGTCACTGCAATTCAGGATAGTCTTATAGCACCCCAGACTCTCGCTGATGCCAGTCAAGGCCTGAATGACCCTCAAGCCCAGCTTCTTCCCCTGCATGTCCTTGCTGACCGCAATGTCCTCAATGTGCCCCACCTTCCCGAGGTTCCTTAGGAACTTGCGCTCGATGAACACGCATCCGACTCCGACGATCTGGTCCGTCGCCTTGTTGACGATGACGAGCGTGTAGTAGGTGTTAGCGCATGTGCGCTGGGCGTCGAAGGTTGATTGGTAGCCTGAGAGGCCTGGGTCGGGTGCGGAGGTCAAGACGGATAGGATGCGAATGTGGGCGCGGTGGTAGTCTGTGCGCGCTAGGGGTCGAATCTGGCATCGTGTTGGATGATTTTATGTGGTTTTTTGGATGGCGATAGGAGACTTACGTGCAGGTCGGAGGGAAGTTCGGCCTTCACGCTCGCTGGTATGAGCTCGGGGTTGAACAGAAGCTCGAGCTTGTCGTCTGGTGTAAAGAGCTCGTTGTCTGTTGTAAATGAAGGCATGTTCTTCTTCTTCGAAAAACAAATCTAGGTCAATTCGAGCTTGAAGTAACCTCTGTGGTTTGGGTGAGAGATTCCATTAGCTGCAATATATAAGGTCTTGGTGAGGATTTACTGACGGTATAGAGGGAAGTCTGGGCTGCTTAGTGGTGGAGGTGGGAGGGAAGGGGCTGACGTCTTGTTTCCAAGTCGCGTCGTTGAAAGCCCGAACATCGGATCAATTTGATTCCCGAGCACTGCCACCGTTCGGGCCCCTGACCGATTGTTGTTTTCCACCTGCCACCATCTTCTGCGACCAGCAGCCTTGGATAAAGGTGTACCAGGAGGGATAAAAGCCTATCTAGTGCGTCTTGCTTGTTTGATTAACAGACGTGACTTATGTCGATTACCTAGTCAATTTTTCAACAATTTGGTTGGCCTACGTCGAATGGCGATCCCAGTTCAGCAAATCGATAAAAAGACAGGAGATCTGGAGATCATACGAGGACTTGGGGGATTGGACGTCGGGGACCACTCGAAGCCACAACTGCTGACCATACCCTCCGAACTCTTGCTCGAGATATCGCGATGGGCCATCACAGGCGGACTGTCCTCCGCGATGACGCCTCTCCAGCTGGGAGGAATCTGCCGCAGCTGGCGCGAACTCGTCTTCCAATGCTACGAATTGTGGCAGTCAATTGACGTCTTCCTGTATAAATCGGGTGTCTGGACGCAGATTTCCCTTCTCGAGGAATGGGTTGAGCGGACCGGGGACCATCCTTTCTCACTTTCAATATCTGCCCCCCGCTTCAGGGACTCTACCGTCTACGAGAGAATTATCCAAATCCTCCAGAACAACTCCTCTCAGATCACAACGTTAAAGATCCTCATGGGCAGAGACTTCTTCTACGCCTTCGACGAAACCGAAACGGCGCACTATTCGTGGCCTCTCCTGACAGACATTACCCTCCGCGCGGACCACCAGTTTACCCCTGGCAGAGGTACGGTCCACTTTGGTGGTGCCAACGCACCCCCTCGTCTCACTTCAGCCACCTTCGGAATGTTCCACATCAGCAAAGTATCCCTCGCATGGGCCTCGTTGCTCAATCTCCACCTCCACGCCGCCTTGGCTCGTCAGATTTATGAAGCAATGTCACTAGCGAAGCGGCTCCAGACTTTGACGCTGTCAGGAGTGTGGCTTGATACATTTAGAATCACTTCCATTACAACCAGCCACTCCCTCCGACGCCTTGCGGTCTTGCCCAAAGGCGAAAGAACTTTCGGCTGGGGGTGTCGGGATGCGTTCGAGTCGCTCCGTCTCCCCGCGCTCGAGAGTCTGGAGATCGACCGGGGACACGTCAGGTCACCCGGGTACAGGCCGACATTCGCCCTCTACTCCCTTATCCTAAGGTCGCAATGCAGCCTCGTCGATCTCTCTATCGCGCGCACGCGGGTACATGAATCCCTGTTCATCGAGACCCTCATCCTCCTCCCGTCCCTCCGCAGCCTTCGGTTAATCGACAATATATGGATGGACGACGATTATGCCTTGCAAGACTCCGCTATCTTCGACGCCATAACGCATGAGATTCATAACCATCAACTTATCGTCCCAAACCTCGAGAAGTTTACCTTCAAAGGGGATGCCGTATCGTTCTCGCCGGACGTGGTCATGGGTTTTCTGGCGGCACGTTGGGATGCTGGTAGTGGGGAATCGAGGCTTCAATCGGCCAGTATTCAAGCCGAAGGACCCAACTGGGACATCAAGGAAGTAAACCTTGCGACCATCGAGGGCTGGAGGGAGAGGGGGTACACGGTGAGTATCGCGTGAGTAGTTGAGGTGTGCCTGAGCTTGGGTCTACAATGCTGAAGTTACGTCTCAATTCAAATGCCCCAAAGTCTATGTAGCCGATATGTACAGGTAGCCAGTGTAAAGTGAATACTAGGTATAAAAAGTAGGGATAATAGGGAACTTGGGGTAAATGTACAATTAAAAAGTCGACGGGAGCGGCCCAACCGCGTCCCAATAAGGTTAGTAAGATCTCAAGAGTATCATAGTCCTTGTAGTATGTATGTCCGTGGGTATCGGGTTTGAATATGTTTCTAGAGCCCGAAAAGCGCTCGAACCTTCGCCTGCAGGTTTTGCTTCGGCAGCGGCACAGTTCTAGGGACGTCGTGGAGGAACCGGCGTTTCTCAGTTGGATCGGCTGTCAAAAGAATCATATCAGCACTCCGTTGATCTTCAAAGCATAGATGAGAATAAAAGACATACACCACAGGATAGCACCCCTTCCACCCTCGCCCATGCACACATTAACGTCGCTTTCCAACAAGAACTGCACCCCAAGTCTCGAGGGTTCGCCTGCGGGCGCTAGCCTGAATGTGATAGGATTCGCTGCGTCTTGGATATACAATGATACAGTTCTAGGAGAATCGTGCTTCCCCAATAAGCCGTGACTCTCTTCCCGATGAACTGACGAGCTCGAACCCTCAGCCATCCCAGAAGCTACGCGACCCCGGGTTGACATATACTCTGGCTCCTCGGAGGACGCGAGACCATCGACGATGACAGTGCTGAAGCCCAACGCCTGAAGGGTCTCGCGAGAAATGGTGTTATGTGCCAAGGAGGTATCGAAAAGGAAATTCGTAACGACAGCATCTGCTCGTCGTATGGGCACTGGGGCTGACGCCATTGGAGCAGAAGGTCTGGGTGTGCTCGGGTCAAACAACGATGAAAGCGGTCGAAGGGACTTCGGAGGAGATGATGAACGCGACGCTGGCACAGGGTTAACGAGTGCTGGTGTGCTCGATGAAGCTGGGCCCCACGGTCGTCCTGAAGGCGGAACGACACTCCATTCGTTGTCGCCCTCATCTGACGACATAGAGAGAGCGTCCAGGGACGGCCTTGGGTTCGCCCCCTGCATGAGTGGTAAAGACGTCGCGGACCCGGAGCCAAAGCGACCGGCAAAAGGCTTGGCAAAAGTGTATTCGGATTTCGGCCGTTCATGCGAGGCGCCCGCAGTGAGCGCTGAGCCCCCCGCAAGGCGACCTAGAGTCTGAACAGCATCGAAGCTCATTCGCCTCTTCTTCTTCTCCTCTTTCGCCTTAATGGTCCCATTGCCGTCCAAGCTCCCTTGAGAAGGGATAGGCCGGTGCGGCATATTCCCTGCATGCCGGATATCGGTTTTCGGCAGCAACGAGAGTTCCTTCTTGAGGCTGGCGGGTGTGGGCTGCATATTCTTCCGTGGATGTACACGGGCGACTAGCCTCCATGCGAGCAGACCGCTGAACACCCCGTTCGGAATTCGGATACCCGCGCAGGGAATGGAGTCGAGTTCCGTCGTGTGTGGGACGCCATCTGGCCCGAGGACTCCGGCGAGTTCGTCCATTTGGCTCTTCTCTGGCGCCGAGTTGGCGGGATGTGGGGATTGGAGACCTCGACTGCTGCTCAGGATGCGACGGTGACCAGGCGATCGCGAGCGGTTGTGGGATTGGGCGCTGGAGGTGAAGGTCACCAAAGGTCAGACGAACCATACGAGGAGGGTCGATCGAGGCAAGACTCACCGATGTTTCTTATGGCCAAGGAGTGTGTCTGGGAGGACCTTATCACTGAGGTAGGTGCTATCGATATCCATGGAAGGCTTGCGGTTGTATGGAGTATCGCCATCCTCCTTCATGGATCGTAGAGTGGAGGACTCGCTGACAAACGACATCGTGTCGCTCAGAGAATAGGTGGATGCAGCATAAGGACGAGTGTCGTCTTGGAAGGGGCTCATTGCGCGTATGAGGGTGTGCCGTGTTGGTAAGAGGCGGTCGAGATCGGGGGATGAAGGGAATCCGTTGGTGAACGAAACCAGGCGGTCCTTGTTGGTTATAAGTGAGTTGGTCCAATATACATTTGTCGCTGTGGCAGATCAAAATGATTTGAAACGTCGATCGGGAAGGCTTTTGGTGGGGGCTGTCAGCAAGCTGTCCACTAGTGCCCGGGGACTATTCCCGGCGGGACGGAGAACTATCTGCCCCCAGCACGAGAGTTCAAGCAGATTACTCACCAGAACAAGCTACCCAATGTCGAGCGACTGCAATTCTTGGTACTGAGGACCTCGGCCTCGATTTGGATCCCTGCTTCGCCTTAGCAGAGAGAGGGAGAGGGTAGAGATGGGTTACGAGAAAAGCTGTTCTCAACAGTAAATACGTACGTCATTTGTACCCGTGTTTGAAACCCAGACGGCTAGTTTAGCGTTCACCGAAAATCAGGTTGAGGCTGGACCAAGAGGTGTCAGCGATTCAGATTCCGAGTCTTTACTTATGTAAAGGAACGGTTCTTCAAAGTGGGAGGGGGGCTCTTTTGCCAAGCCCAAAAAGAGCCCTGTACCCCCAATTGAACTTTCGCCCGGGCCTTGGCGCTTTGCCGACGGCCGGATCTCCCTCAATCCGTACTTTCGGTCCCACATGTGGGCTTCGGGCGGTGTGGCCCGCGTGGGCCTCCATTTCATTCCCCTTTTGAGACACCGGCCGGCTTCGAACGCATGGCTGCGCTGGTGCCCGGCGTTTCGGTCCACCGCGTGGCCCTGCGCGCGGGCCATTATCGCGGCCCCGGTAGTAGCTCGCTCGCTTTTTTCGATCGGAGAATGGGTGACAGACTTTTGAATGGGCCAGGCCACAGAATCTGAGGGAGGCCGCTTTGCAGATGTAGGTGAGTCTGAGCTCCAAGCCTCCGACACAATCCCACTGGAGCGTGACGGCGCGCGCGTCGTGTCGCGAAATTTCGGATGCAATTGCATCACCCCTACTGAATGCGGTGTTTGACGCGGCTGTCCTCCTCCTTTGTAACTTCCGTCCTCTCTCAGGCTCTCAGTACCTGCCTTGCAGGCTAGCCACAGCACCAGATCAAAGCCGCGCATACCCTTCCGGAATCCGACTTTGTTTAGGCGCCCATATGCCTGCTGGGCGAGATAGCTTTGAGAATTGAGGGTGGGGCGGCAAGATACGCGCTCACCAATGGTATCCCGTTGACGTGAACATTAGAATTTGTGGTTAGAGTGGGTAAGGTAAGTGTGCATCACCAAGACGCCGATGCGTTCTCCGGAAATTCAAATGTCAAAGAAACACCCTTGAATCCACAGCCATCTACAGCCATCTACTGTCTGCAGTTATTAAAAGCATCAAGCATCAGAGAAAGAAAGGCCGGCAACGGAGACACTTGGCATAGGGACCATGGATGCTCCAGTATGCACAACAAGCTGTAGCACTCGTGCATAGTGACGACCTGATAAAAAAAATGCTCCCTGAATTCCAGTGTGAGACGATTAGTAAATAAAAGTGTCAGGGTGCCCGGTGAAGTCCCGGCCGGCGGACTTGCTCTTTCAAACCCCATTGAAATGATCACACCTTGCCAGTGCATATTTCACCTAGAATACGGCCCTCCTAGTATCTCAGTGGTATATGCTTAACTACTAAAAATAGCTCCAGTGTCGATCTTGCAAAAATTCTGAAAAAACCTCGCGCCATTGGGCGTCAGAGGTCAGATTGCGATGGGCGCCTATTTAGACGCGTGATGGCGAGCGCGCCATCTACGTGCACTTCCTTTCCGATAGCTATTTTAGCTTTCGCAAATGGCTTAGAAATATTTCTTCGCTACTCAAAGCCTTGCGCACACGCACAGGATCCCAAACTCACCAATCCTCCGCAGTCTCCTCGCCCCGTCCACCCGAAATAACACACTAGAACCTTCATCCCTGAGCCGGATCCAATCATCCAAACACCTGCCTCGCTTAGCCATGCCGCGCCACCCAAACCTTTGTTTGAATGCGTTTGAATGGCGATGCGTTCAGGGAGAGCGCGAATAAGCCGTGGAGTCCATTGTATCATGCATTTGTCACGCACGGGGGGACGTCGGCGGTCAGGAGCAATGTGGCCATTCTGCGTGTCACCAGATCCTCGATGCGATTCGGGGATGGGTCCCGGGGTCTGGAGGGCTATATAAGGTGGGGGACGCATTGCTAAGTTTTTATTATGACGTTCAAAGTGCACCAAAATCCATCCTCCCCCCCACCTTTTATTTCCCCACCCCCCTTTTGGCTTTAACTCGGATTTTTGCCTGTTTTAGCCTGTTTTGACGTGACTTCGAAAAAGGGGGGAACTTTCGAAAAGGGGGGGAGAATCGCAACTTTCCCCCCCTTTTGAAAATTCTCCCCCCCCTCTTTCGGAAATTGATCCCCCCCTTTTCGGCTGCCGGCATGACAATTCCCTCCCTTTTCATGTGCGTAAAGTAGCAACTACAGTCAGTATATCATAATACAGTGTGTGTTGTATTTCGTTGAGGAGCTTGACTGCAGCCTCTTGCCAGCCTCGTCATTTTTCAGGCATAATAATAGCGCGATTGACCGCCGAGCCCAAGCCAAGTCCAAGACTGATGTGGCGTCAGGTCGTTTACTATGTACCTATGCTTCAACTGGTGTGTTCGTCTTTAGGTATATAGTCAAATATCAATATATACGGAGATTCTAAGTCCTGTCTGCACTAAGCACTCAGGTCTGCCATGAATGTCGAACGTCGGGTGTTGGCCCGGCGGCACAGCCACGCTGCACACGGCCAGCAAGACGGTTCACGGATACTCTGCACTTAACCATGTTTTTCCGTGTAGACAGTAAAAGTAATTGGAAAGCCTCATAAGCACTTGAGTAGATGGCTTATGTGTGTTATACGTTTGGGCTGTGTCCAAGAGAAGGAAAAATGCAAAGTGCCATACTAATAGGCGCCGTGAAGGTACTTTGGATTAGCACTACAGCAATTATGATACTACTATGGTCCTGGATAAGTAATGATAGTGAAGCGCAGCACCGAAATTAGGGACTTCAAACACATTGCAGAAAAAAAGGGGGGGAGAGCTCGACAATGCCGGCACCCAAAAGGGGGGGGATCAATTCCCGAAAGAGGGGGGAGGATTTTCAAAAGGGGGGGAAAGTTGCGATTCTCCCCCCCTTTTCGGAAGTTCCCCCCCTTTTTCGAAGTCTCGTCAAAGCAGGTTAAAACAGGCAAAAAGACGAGTTAAAGTCAAAAGGGGGTGGGGAAATAAAAGGTGGGGGGGAGGATGAATTATGGTGCACTTCGAACGTCATATTTTATCATTCCCTCCCTCACTCCTTCCTTTGTTCTCTCTCTCCTGCGCCCTCGACTACATGTCGGAGGTCTCGTCTCCCTTTCTTTCTTGCCATTCCCCCATTCAAGTTGTCACAGTCGATCTCGACCACAGTTTTTCCACCACCATCTTCGAGTCGGCACTAGTGAGCTCGTCGTACCACGGTACCACTGTCCGGTTTCTACGGCTGACTCTTTTTGGCCGGCAGCCATGTTGACCACCCTCGCTCTCTCAACACTTCTGTGAGTCCCTCATAACTTCCGCTATCCTCTACTGATCTTCATTCCTTCAACTAGGATTTCGCCTTTAAGTTCTGAGGACGATGTAAAACCAAAACCAATCCCGGCGACATTGACATCGCGGTTAACCTACCTTTCTCCACATCATACTTTGACAAGCGGCAGGTAGAAAGGCATTAAAATGCATTTCATTCAAATGGTATTACACAGTTCAATACGACTAACTCTACTGACTCGCATATTCTTCTACCAGCCTAAGCACGGTTCTAGTTCACCTCTGTTCGCTAACAAGACCCTATTCAAACTGTAAGCAAATCGTGGCCGTAATGCAGCATCAGACTAACCTCGATTCGATTTGAGCAGTGCTTTCGTCCACTGGCGAGCGCAGGGCGAACTTTGCGCGCAGCCATCCGTGACACAAGTGCCGGTGCTTTCGACGACGGCTGGTCCTCCATGCGCAGTCAGCTTGGTAGCCAGTCTGATCCTTGTTGAGGTGAGCATGCCGTCGCGTCCACCTGAAAGGTCCCAACCGAACCGATTTCATACAACCAGCATCATCGAAACCTCGTTTCCAAGGCTTTCTTGATACTGATCGCGTCGCCGTCGCTAAGCCAGGCTGTTCTCTCGTTTGTTTGCTGACCATGGCGTGGCAGGGATATAGTAATGCTAGAAGTCTGGTACATTAGTATTGCCGTTTCGATACTCAGTTGAACGATCGACTCACTTTTGTTATCACCAACCCTTTGACGACAACTCTCGTCTCTGCCCGACACCCGAGGCACATGATGTCCTCAACCACGGTCTGTCGTCCACTCGCACCCTGCGCGTGCCATCGCGTCGCGCAGACCTCTCTTGTCGCCGTCAGGTCGTCCTTCGCACACAGCTGGTCGCAAAGCCGGTGGTTTTGCCAGGTGACAAGGCCACGGGATGAATCGTTTCTGGACTTTCGGTAAGCGATGACGTTCCCAATATTCAATTGAACGACATCGACTCACCTCTGCTATTTCCAACCTGTTGCCGACAGTGCCCACCTCCACCATTTGTACCCCTCGACGATGGTCAGGCGTACGCCTTGAGTCGCGTCGCGTCACCGTCGGCCCGTCGCTCACTCACGGTCGGTCCCAGAGCCGATGTTCGTCGACGAGGCGTTGGGTTGTTTGTCTCGGTGCCGTGCTGGTGGAGATCTGGGGTTGTATGCGGGACAGAGGGTCGCGCACGCTGTCGTGGGAGTGCCAGCTGGCTTTGGGGTCGAGCACTGCAATGGGTAAGTGTGTTGCACTCGTCGCGAAAGGAATGGGTACTTACCGGATCAGTCACAGACAGCCAGCATCATTGCTGGTGCGCACTTGGGTGTCGTCGATTTGAAACTACCGAAGCAATTGTAAGTCTATCCTCACGATGTAGAAAGCGTAACTAACCTTCATGAGTCTCCTTCTGCAAACGGCGCTCTGTTAGCGAGATCCTGCTGCCGCAAGCTGCATACTGGGTGGTGCGAGAGCTTCGGAAGCGCACGAGAGAGGTTGTAAACCGGTGGGGATCTGGAATGGGGTCAAGAGTGAGCTATTTATAATTATGTCGCACTCACTGAATCAGCCCCCACAACCAGCATCATGCATCATTGCTGGCGCGTCGATCCTCTTCACGCGAAGACTGGAGGTGTCCCCTATTGAAGGACGCCATTTTGGGACCATCGGGACACTCGTAAGCCTATCGCGAATCTTGAATAATGGGGTTGGCATCGTCTGGTGGTGGGAGCGAACGGAAACGGAAGGTGAGTATGCTGCGTCTGTCGGGTCGGATCTAGGTACTTACGTTGTCAATCCCCTACAACCAGCATAATGGCAGGCATGTTAATTCTCCTGTCGTGCAAGGTGCACGCAGTGGGCAGTGGGCGATTCCCGTCGCTGACCTGGGAGGTTGTGAGTGGGCCGTCCTGGGAGCTTGAACACGGCGGCTTGGTGGGGTCAAGATGGGCGTGGGCCTGCGGAATTCTTGTTCAACCGTAGATAAGCGGCTGTCTTGTAGTAGTTGGGTGCGTGCAGAGGTGGATCTGAGTTGAAGGCAGGAGGGGCGGAGGCTGCGTCGGCCCTGGAGCAGCCTGATCCGGTGGGCCGTGCGCACATGACAATCCAAGCCAACACAGCAAAACAGCGAACTGCTTCAGGCTTCGTTCCTCTCTTCATCCTTCCATCTCTTCTTCCATATAGCTTTTTTCAGTGTATAGGTCTGAAATAATCAAATCAACTTTGAACGTCAAAAACGACCTCGTCCGTAATACCCGAATAGGCAAAATCCTGCGGCTTCAAACTGAGGGCTCCTGGCCTTCAATATGCCGCCCAATGCTCCCATGTCAATAAACGCGTAGCCGCAGGGCTGCTCAAACCCGGCGCTAGCACTCCTCATCAAAGAGACTTATGATCTTAACATTTCCCATGGACAACAGCCGCAATACCAGCAGCACATCCAGCTGAACACGAACCACTTCTCCATTCTTGGCATCCAGCCCAACTCCATCCTCCCGAATATCGACAAGAACCTGAGCGGCAGCCATCACGCATCTCGAGCGGTCAATAGCACCGCCGCTTTGCTGCGATTCGAGCAGGACATCGCGCGACTCTACTCGACACGGCTGTATGTCATATCCCTGTTCTCGAAGCCGCGATCACCCATATCTCTGTTCTCGTACCGAAGCTGGCGCAGCAGGGCGGCCCTGGCTGGGTCGCGATGAACTTTGAAAGCGAAGAGGTGAAGGACTTTTTCAGGGCCATCATCGGAATGGACATGCGGGAGGCGGGGGAACGCGTCGCAACCAAGAGCGTGCTCTGGAGCTACACAGTCTTGCGCCAATTCGTGAGTTACCCTTATAGTGAGATTGCCTTACCTATTTGTCCCACCCTTTGGTCAATTTTCGGTTCCCTGTCGATTCCCTGGAGAACAGTGTATCAGTATCAAGTAATACCCCTTCGCTCAACAATAGCCAGACCTGACTTCAGACCTCAGTCCTCAGGAGTCGTGGTCGGTCTAGTGTCGGTTTTGGACTGGGTTTTGCGTTCCCAAATTCCATCAAACCGAGCCAAAATCGATGGTAACGTCGCGGAATGATTTAGGCGCCCAAGGTTGGACATAGTGCTTGCGCGTAAACCGGATAGCGGTGAACGCTCGGAAGAGGCGCACTTGGTAGCGCTTGTAAATCGCTCTCCGCGATGACAAGCTGGGCTCGATTCCAGCATTCACTAATTCCATACAGGCCTAGAACACCAGCCTAGGTCTGCCACCTCTCGAACACTTGTGGGGTGTTGCATTTGTCATATCTGCCATTATAGAAGGCAGCTGCAAGTGCATCAATTGTCCTACGAGCATGTAAATGAGTACTCGCTGCGAAGTCAATGGCCAACTCACCTTACGCGTTAAGTGCCCAAATTAATTGAGATTCTCAAATTAGGTGAGAATTCAGTGCAGGCGAAACCTGGACTCGGGAAAATAAAATGAACGAGTATGTACCAGTGGCTCGCGAGCGCGAGCGCACCGCAGGTGCGCGCCAGCGAGCGAGCAGGAAAGGGGCCGTGAGCCAGGAGAAGGTCGTAACCAACTTGTGTCGGGGCAGGGCGTAATTATTTCTTTGGACGGGCTGGTGGAATAAAGCGAGGCTGGAATAGGGTGGGCAGTTGAAGCGAATTTGGAGACCTGCTATTCTGGCTGGGCATAGGCTTGTCTGTATGAATGTAAGTAGTAAGTACGAGGTCCTTCTTTGGAATGGAGAATGGAGTAAACAAAGGTGTGACCAGAGGGACCCTTACTATCCCAGAGCGCATTATCTGCTTCCAGTTATTGGCACAGGCTACTGGAGGTCGAGAGGCGGATTCAGAAGCATCGCTACATGTACTCGGCCATGAGCCAGTCGTCCATTGTCCGGCAGAGCTCAGCGAATGTAATTGCTCTGGTCCATCATTTACCTGAGCCGGCAGTTGAAGACTGAACTGTCCGTTCGTCGATCCGGCCCGCCGCTCTACAATGTCCGCTATTCATGGCACATGCACCTTCCCCTACCTGCTACATAAGAGAGCATCCAGAGAAAAATGTAAATCCTCGCAAAGCAGCGGCCCTCAAGTCTGTAGTAATACAATATATTATATGGTTATCCGTCTCTACATCTCCGGAAAGAAAAGAACTAAGTAAAGACTCGGAACCGCCGTGCGAAGCAGCGGCCCTCTAGCCCAAGTCTGGCAAGGTATTGATGCCAATTCGACCCTGAACCGGAAGTTGCCGGAGACCGGCACCCAAGCCCGGCAGGCAGCTTAAGTCAGCTGCCGATGGATGCCGAGGTAAGCCTCAGCACTTCCTCGAAGCCTCTTCAGTGTTTCCTCATCTACCTCAACGCAATTCAAAGACTATTAACCCCCTTTATACCGGTAGGCACCACATTATATTGATAAAGAGCGTCAAGCCCTTTTACAAGACGTATTATATGCTTATGTTCTCCCAATTCTACTCCAAGAGTGAATGAAGTTGAAATGAAGTTTGCCTGACCTTCGCACTTCCTCGAGCTCCAGTTTAAGACTACAAGTATCAATATAATAGAGAATTATAGTAGGCTACAGGTATGTCAGGTAAGAGAGTTGAAACATGGTGCCATGCAAGTGAGGACTCTGAAGGGCGAAAAAGAGGGGATTTGGTTGGACTTCCGGAGACCTCAAGAAGCATTTAAACCAACACAAATCTTTAAAAAAGCTGAATGTGTGTTGCTCTTACATTAATCGTCGCCATCCTCTCCTCCTTTCCACTCAACGGGACTCGCAGCTGCCGTGACGGCCGCTCAAGCTTCTGGAATAAACACGCACAACATAATCTCCTTTTTGAGCGAATCCCACGACCCACCCCTCCCATCAATACCTTTCCAGATCTGAATCGGCGACACCTCTTGGGCTGGACAGCTGGAAGGACGATGAAGGTTGGTACTGAGCAAGGAGTTGCATTCCCAAGGAGAAGGGAATCTGCATAAGAGGTGAATGGGAGCCAGGAGGCGTGTTTCTCGTAAATTAGAGCCAAACCTCGGAATTATACACGTCCCGCGCGAGACACAGTAAACGCTGAATTGGCAGATCCCCGGCTGATCCTCTACACACACCTTCCAAACCGAGTCTTGAACGTAACGCCGGTGAATTTGACAGGAAAAATTCACTCTGATTCCTGCGCAGCACCCCAAAGGTCGTCGAACACGAAATGGCGACCCCAATTTCTGGGCGCTAACCACTGGCAGGCTCACTAGCCTTCGCTTGGCAATGATATCACAGCCTCAAATCGAAGACGATGCAAATCAATCGTGCACAGATTGTGCAAGCTCAGAATCGCTGTGCAAAGCGATCTTCGTTTGAAGTTCCCGTTCAACGGACTGCCACACCGCTGTGCTCATGACCGCGACAGTACTCGCGCATATCTCCTGGTACGGGGACGCTTGTCGGCCACCCAAGACCGTTCAAACTGCGGGCTGGAGTCTGGAGTCGGAATTGGTTGGTCTCTGGGGTTCTCTCTTAAGATTACGCTGAATTAGAGAAAGAAGGAAACTCACCAGGTTCACGTCATCGCCGCGGTTGCCGTGTGCACCTTCGATAACCGTTTTTGTTTGACATCTCTGTAACGTTAGGATCTCTGGTCAAGAAAGGGACTAAGTCGGGACTACATAAGTATGAGGTCGTCGAGTTTCGATCGAAGCAAAATTAATCGAGTTTTGCCATATTTGCGCATGCTTTGATTGGAGGTCAAAACCTTCTGGCAGCTCGTCTGACAGGTGGCCGAGTCCTCAGTTCTCCTTTCGTTCTCCCTATAGAAGGCTATGCAAACTCACTCATTGTCCGCTCTCGCAGTATGGCTTGCCGCGACGGACTGGGGCAGAATAGTTGATAAGTTGTTGGAGCTCAATGGCCTCAGGGCAGGACAGCGCCCGGGGCGCGCGACCTCAATTCACACAACCCGAGCCAGCACGATTTGCGGATCCAAACAGGTGTTCAGAGATCTATCTAGAAGAAGGAAGTATAGGTATGTTTGAAATTCCTATGTCATGGTGACCTTGATCGCTGACATTCCTTCGACCACTAAGTGCTAACGGCATGATAAGACTTACGTGTATGGCCCGACCCTTGATATTCAGTGGGTCCCACTCAGCAAATGCCACAGCACGCCAAACTCCTCTACGTGCTTTCCGCGGCTCGGCGATGTTCCATAATCGCCGAACCTGTATTACAGGTTACAGAGAATCTCGACCGACGTGTCCGGGTAGGGATAGCACTTAGCCCCTTCTTGGTCAGCGCTCGATTCGACGAGAGGGACATGAAAGGGTTCTGAGCAACATATAAAGCCACTTTCTCAAAGCCAATTAAACTATCAACATCTAAATCTTCACCCAGTATCTCACCATCCCAATGACCTCTCAACTTATCCTCGTAAGTGGCAACCCTAGCTTCTTGATCTGTCGGCTAACACCACCGCATAGGTTACTGGAGTCACTGGCTTCATCGCTGGTCATGTTGTCGAGCAACTCCTTCGCACTGGCTATCGTGTTCGAGGGTGCGCTTATCCGATTCATTGCATCCAGTAGCACCCATCTCAACATATATTTCTATAGTACCGCTCGTAGTGCGAAAGTAGCCCTTCTCCAGAAGACAAATGTATCCAACCTGGAGTACGTCGCCATTGACGACGTCGCAGTCAGCGACTTCACCGAGGCTCTCAAAGGTATGAGACGAGATATCTAGTAGTTGCTCATATCCTGACTGCCATCTATAGGCGTCGATGCGGTGGTGCACGTTGCCTCCCCCTTGCCAGGAAAGGCCAGTGTCGAGGAAACAATCAAGGTGAGAATGGGGAGATGATTTGAACTGTCGTTAATCTGTACTGACAAACGAAATGGTGTAGACCGCGATCGAAGGATCTCTGAACGTCCTCCGCCAAGCTGAGAAGGCTGGAATCAAGAAGTTTGTCGTTACCAGCAGCTTTGGTTCAGTCTTAGAGTGTGAGTTCAGAAGAGGTCATACCCGACGAAAGGTTAACTGAACCTCGTCCTCGCATTGCAGCATCTCTTAAGGCGTCGTTTGCTGGTCTAAACTTTACCGACTCAGATTGGGCTCCGACCGCCCACGAGGACGTTCTCGCGAATAGTGATTTACGGGCCTGGGCTTGGCCTGAAAGCCCAGGCTTGGGCCTGGCTTGGAGGGGCCCAGGCTCACTCAAAACACAAGCCCAGCCTGCCTAGAAGGCTTGGGCTTGGCTTGGCCTGGCTTGGGCCTAGGCCCGGGCTTTTCAATACAATTATTTTGTAATGCATACAACATTGAGTCACAAATATTTGTATTGAATTTATATAGACTGATCCAGAGAGTTAGAGAATGCTTCAAGTGGGAGTTAAATTGAGTAAAACTATGTTGGAACATGCTGGAATTGAACCAGAGACCTCATAGACACAACTCAACATAAATTCCAGTGCACTATTCTCCTGTTTTTATTTCCTGATATAGAAGCCCTGAGAAGCCCCAGGCTCAGGCTTTCCCAAACCCCAAGCCAGGCCCTAGGCCCGACCAAGCCTCGGTGAAAAATAACAAAGGCCTGGCTTGGCTTGGGCTTTTAGGGCCTGGCTTGGGCCCGCCTAGGGCTTCAGGCCCAAGCCTGTAATTCACTACTCGCGAACGCCGAAGATCCTTACTATGTTTACTTTGCTTCGAAGGTGCTTGCCGAGAAGGCTGTCTGGGATTTTGCTCGAGAGCATCCGAACATCGATGTTGCAACCAGTACGTGCATTCTTTTCCAGTATACCGCCGCCCTTCTCATATACATTTTGTAGTCCTTCCGGGACTTGTCTTCGGGCCTTATGCTGAGACCTTCCCCCTACCCTCCAACGTCTCGCAACTCGGCACGAACAGCTTCCCGTGGGCTTTGATCAACGGCAGTGCCCCGCCCATGGCCCCGCCTTACATCGTCGACGTCAGGGATATTGCCAAAGCCCACATTCTTGCGCTCGGCCTCGGCCCCGTCGTTCGACCTGAATCTGTTGAGAAGAAACGATTCTTGGTCAATGCAGGGATCTATACGTGGAAGCAGGCCGCGGAGCACCTCAAAGCTGTGAGGCCTGAGCTGAATATCCAGGATCTGGACAAGTTCGCGGATATGCCGGGACCGATTTCGACTTTGGATACCAGCAGGGCGAGGGATGTCTTGAAATTCGGAGAATATATCGACCCAAAGACCACGGTCCTGGACGTCGCCGACGCCTTGGTCGAAGTTTCGAAGACATGGTGATTATGATATGCCGTACTAGAGCATACACCAGTATATAGACTGCGTCTATCTTAGCGTCAGCGTGGAAATACTACATTGATGATCTTTGTTCCCTAGGAGGCCCGCAGAAATGGTCGAGAAGCAGTCTGAAAATAGGCGAAGGAAAGTGAGCGAGGCAATGAGAAATTATTGAGCAGGGCTCAAGATAATATTGAGGATCGTTCATACCTGTATTGGTTCGATGGGTGTTTTCCTTTTGACTCTTTTGTTTCATATCTCTATCTCAAGCTTGATGAAACCAAGTCCCAATTTAGTGTGACCACCATGCGTGGCGCTACACATTTCGTGTTGAGGCAGTGCCCAACAGGAACGGCCCACAGCCAATACAAGGCATACCTTCGAGATTCCTAAATAAGCGCCGAGCTGAGTGACGGTCGCTTTTAGCAAGTCCCGCGCTGAGACTTGTAACGAAGAATATTGGTAGTTCAAGGAGAATATCCCCTAGGTAATGCTGTAATGATTGAAGAGAGGATTGGCTCCAACTTCCAAGGCTTCATGTGGAGCCTCGGCGTTATCTGTAGGCCGCCTTCGACCGTTTATGGAGTTAAGCGCCCATGTGTCGTATCAGAATAGTGTTTCCTTAATCTGGTCCCCACCGCCTCATTTGTGATACGATTCACATATATTGCTCAGATACAACACACTTCATCAAACATCATCTTCAATGATTATTAATATAGAATAGACGGCAATAATCAAATTAAATAGCCATTCTACACAAGCCTCGTCTCGCAAGATAACTTTTCAAAAGTAGGCTAGCTATGAGGGGGGATACATTGGGGGTGGGGTGATATGGAGATAGGTGCGCCAGCACACCAGTCCAGTCAGAAGCAAGTTGGCATCTATCGGCGGGCTTTCGCCTTTGCTTCCCTCTCTTTTCGGAGCTTCTCCAGTGCATTCTTGTCTTCGACGATCGTCTTATGACAGTTTGCGGCCTGATTGTGGCACATAGCAACGTCAGTTACGTATTCCAAAATTCGCGGAAAAAGGTGAAGATACGTACTCCGGCGGCGGTTGGGAACTCCTTGTTGCAATGGAAGCAGTGGAACACGGGCTTGCTGGCGCCGCCTCCTCTAGCCTCTAGGCGGCTGGAGAGCTCATCGATGAGGTCGCGCGTTGAGATTTCGGCAAGCTCCTCCATGATTTCTGAACGTCTAAGGAGGCTCTGGATTTCACGGGTGCTCAACTCGTCGACAAGGTCACGGGCATCGAATTGCTGTTGAAATAGGGCAGTCAGTATACAGTAGGCCAAAATTCAAGATAGTCTTCTCACATCGTAGTGGCCTTGGACGTATGACGCCAAAGCGACGACGGTAGGAACAAGGACGAGGATGTTGAAGCGCATGGTGTATAGAATTTAGCGTGGAGAGGGTTGAAACTTGGTTGAGACTGCTAAGTCGATTGGAGTGGGGTGTTTAGGCTGAGAGGAACTGTAGAATATCGACCGTTGAGTCCCAGCTTTTATACTTTTCGTAGGCCAGCAGCGCAGCCAGTGCGGGTGCAGTTTAATCCCAGCAGGAGAGCGATCACCGCCGCCATACCCGCAGAATATATTGCGCTCACTGGGCGCTCGCAAAGGACCCTGAGATAGCGCAGCCACCGCGGGTGCAATTTCATTTTTACAGGAGAGAGATCACCGTTGCTATACCTTGCTATACCCGCAGGATATGTGGTGCTCACAGGGCGCTCACAGAGTACTCGCAGAGGACCCTGAGATATCTATCGCGCATGCGCACAACGCCTCGACCCTGATCAACGCTGATGAGCGCTCAGAATATTCGGGCCGTCGTGTGAACGGGCGCCGAACTGGCCAGCTCGACATGTGATAGCGTCTGCACTGGTGTATCATCTGGTAAGCTTACTGCTATACCCTGCTTTTTTGGTCATTGGCTTTCAACCCTCAATATGGCGCGTAGGTAGCTAGATATCGATTGAAGGCTAGGTATTTGGGAAAGGGTAGGGGCGAGAGGTGTGATGACTCGCGCCAACTGAGGCGGGCAGGTGGCGCCGCGAACCTGAGAAGATCAACTGCGACCACGCGGTGGCTCCACGCATCTATTTACCGGGATTAAGAGAGGAAAGCGAGGTAAGAAAGAAGGTTTTTAAGGAAGGTGTCGTGAACACCGGTCAGCCTACCTATTTTCTCTTCTTTTCCTTTCATTTCTTCCTTTACTATTCATTCATGCGCATTCCTGCACACTCTTGCACACCTTTGCACACCCTTGCACACCTTCACACTGCCTTCGCTCTTCTGAGCCTTCCCCTCACTTCATGCACAGCACGTTCGTGCTTCTTATTCTCGTGCACAGCACGTTCACACCTTGTTCACACCTTTGTTCTCAGGCGCACTGCCCGCGCGCTGCCTTTTAGTCATATCGACTCATATGGACTCTATTGTTCTTTGGATCATTCTATTGTTCTATTTTCGTTCGAGATCATCTGGACACATATATACTCGTAGCTACTCGTTCATTATTCCTCACTTGATCTCTTTGACTATACAGGTACATAGTCGCTTTGCTCCTATTCCCTGTATTCTATTTACCTTTGACTATACAGCTCTTGTATCTGCATCGCTGCTCGTCGCTCGTCCGACCGCTGCTCCTCTGCTCTCTGCTCTCCGCTCGTCGCTCGTCCGACATCAGCCGGCATCTTCGCCACATTAGATCAAGTCCTCCCAACTGCGCCGACATTCATCGTCCTCGCAGCCCCTGCTAGCCGGCACCATCGCGCCCACCCGTTCCCCCTCACCTGCAACCTCTGACGGCTCTCAACCGGACAGCTGTGCACCATACCTTCACGGCCTACAGATCGACTCCGCCTACCTCCGATCCACCACTGATCCAGTCTGGTCCTCAGTCTACTGGTACATCGACCGGAACGGCTTAACTGTCTACACCGACTGCACAGAACAACCCTGCCCCCACGCTAAGGAAACCCAGGATTCTATCCCAGGCTTCTACCTCTCTGGCCTTCGTGGAGAACTAGTCCTACCACTAGTCCCACAGTACCTGCACCCTACCAGCCCGCCTAGCCGCATCCCACCCCCATCGTCACCACCGCCGCCGTACTCCCCAAAGCTCCCTGACTACCCAAGTCCACCTCCTGACATGTCAGACGATCGCATCGAAGCCCTCTTCGAGAGGCTCATAGAAGCCCAGACAAAGACCAACGACCAGTTGACCGCGCTGGCCGCAGCTCAAAACCAAGCCCGATCTGCACCTGCACCTGCTCCAGCCACCAACACCACCCAGGTTGGGGCTGTCAACGTGTCCACCGGCTCCAGTATGGCTCGCCCGGAGCCTTTCAAGGGAGGTTCCGCCGACGCCCGGCGATTCCTCCAGTACTACACCATGTGGGCCCGATCGAAGGAAGCTCCCCTCAACAAGCTCAACACTACCACCGGCTTCCATGAGATCGCTCCCGAGCAGTGGATCATCCACGCCCTCTCGCTCCTGCAGGGGGAAGCCGCGATATGGGCCGTCCGCTACCTCCAAGACATCGAGGCCCATGCCACCACCCAAGCCGCCGCTGCAGCCGCTACCGCAGCCAACCAGACCGCTGTCCCCATCACCCCTTTCCCCTTCAGTGGATCGTGGGACGAGTTCGTCAAGGCCTTCAAGGCCCGCTTCATGGCCTCGGACGACAACGCCGAAGCCCAGAGGGAACTCGAGTCCATCACCCAGGGCAACAAGACGGTTGCGCAGTACGCAGCGCGCTTCCAGGAGGTCTCCGGACGCACGGACTACTCCGAGTCGGACCTTGGCCATCGCTTCAAACAGGGCCTCTCCAAGGACGCCCGTGCCTGGTTGACCATGGCCTCCTTCGCCAAGGCACCCGCCACCTTCGAGGAGCTTGTCCAGCTCGCTGTCAAGGTTGACTTCCACATGCGCGACAGCATGGCGGAAGGCCCTCGTACCAAGGGTTCCACTGCCTACTCCCCTCCCACTGCCGCTCGCGACCCCTACGCCATGGATGTCGACGCTAGTCGAAGCTCGACGGCTCGCACCCGCGAAGACTTCACCAAGCTCATGCGAGGTCGCTGCTACGGGTGCGGCTCCAAGGCCCACCTGAAGTCGGCAGGAGGACACGAGGCCACCAAGTGTGGATACTGCGCCCGCATCGGGCACATCGAGGCCGTCTGCCAGGACAAGTACCTAGGCAACGAGAAAGGCCGAGGAGCCCGACGCTCTCAGAAGGCAGCTGCCACGACCAGCGACACCCCCTTCACCCTCTTCCCAGGCGAGACCTCTGCCCCCAACGTCTCGTCCCCTGCCCCTTCGACGACACCCGAGGACCCTAGGTTCACACGCCTAGAGGCGGCCCTCGCCGAGCAGAACCGCCTCTTTGGGCTCCTCGCCAACGACAAGCCGGGTTTTTGAAGCGGGTGCCCGTCCGTGCTGCTGCACGCGTACCCATCGCTATGTGTTCCACCTCCTCCTATGACTCCATCTCATCATGTACCATTAGTTCTATTCGTGAAATCGATCCCACTTCAGACCATTTCCGAGTACGAACAACATTGAGAGGTCGCAACAGGAGCACTAGCTCAGCAGCCATGATAGATTGTGGGGCCACCGCCCTCTTTCTTGACCACCCTTTTGTCCTAAAGCATCACATCACAATCTTCCCGCTCCGTCACTCCATCCTCCTTCGCAACATTGATGGCTCCCCAAACACTGCCGGGGACATCACCCACTTCGCGCGTCTTCACCTCACAGTCGGACCCCACAACCGCTGGACAGACTTTCTTGTCACCGACCTAGGAGGCGAGAACATCATCCTGGGGCTCCCCTGGCTTCGCCAGGTTAACCCAGAGATCGACTGGACAAAGGGTATTGTGCGCATCAACCCCCGAGCCACCATCGAGGACGTTCCTGAGGACCCGAACCCGAGCTATGCTCTGGGGGAACCATCCAACGGATCTGTCCTGGAAGAGATCTATGCCTCGAGCGCACCCCCGGACCCCATCGCATTCGTTCCAGAGCTCCTACCCTCACGCCGTCATCCCCGCGCCTCGGTAGAGGAGGTGCCGGAGGAAAGACATCCGTGTTTGGACTTAGGGGAACCCTCTGACGGATCGATTCTGGAGGAGATCTACGCCTCTTGGCCCATGCTCCCCAGCTCTCCAACTCCTGAACCTGCCCCACCGTCGTCGCCCCCTCCTGTGGAAGAGAAGCCCGAAACCCCCTTCTGCCGAATCCGTGCTAACCGAACTACTCGACGCCGCTGGCTTCGAGCCGGTATCATCGAGCGCACGAATGAGGAACTGTGGTGTTCAGCTGGCTTCACCTACTCCCAGAAGATCGCTGAGGACGCGAAGAAAGGTAAACCGGAGAGAACACTCGAGGAGATCATCCCTGCCCACTACCGAGAACACGCCGCCGTCTTTTCTGAGCAAGAGTCTACTCGACTTCCAAGCCACAAGGACTGGGATCATGCCATTGAGCTCACACCCGGCGCTCCAGCCAACATCCGCACCAAAATCTACCCCATGTCCCTAGATGAACAAGCCGTGCTCGATACATTCCTCCAGGAGAACCTCGCCAAAGGATACATCCAGCCCTCCAAGTCGCCCATCTCCTCCCCCGTTTTCTTCATCAAGAAGAAGGACGGAACTCTCCGGTTCATCCAGGACTACCGCCGTCTCAACGAGTATACCATCAAGAACCGCTACCCGCTCCCTCTCGTCGCCGATATCATCAGCCGTCTCCGAGGTGCCAAGTACTTCACCAAGTTTGACGTCCGCTGGGGATACAACAACGTCCGCATAAAGGAGGGAGATGAATGGAAAGCTGCGTTCGCCACCAGTCGAGGCCTCTTCGAACCCAAAGTCATGTTTTTCGGTCTAACCAACTCACCTGCCACATTCCAGGGCCTCATGAACTCGATCTTCTCAGATCTGGTCGTCTCCGGCAAGGTGGCGGTCTACCTCGACGACATCCTCATCTTCACCATGGACCTGGAAGAACACCGCCGCATCACCCACGAAGTCCTCCGTCGCCTGCGACAGCACGACCTCTACCTACGTCCTGAGAAGTGTGAGTTCGAGAAGGAGGAGATTGAATATCTGGGTATGGTTATCCGAGAGGGAGAGGTGAGCATGGACCCTGCCAAGGTCCAAGCCGTCCGTGGCTGGCCCGTACCGCGCAACGTCCGCGAAGTCCGAGGATTCCTGGGCTTTGCCAACTTCTACCGCCGCTTCATCAAGGACTTCTCCAAAGTCGCCCGCCCGCTCCATGACCTCACCAAGAAGAACACCCTGTTCGAATGGACTGACGAACGCCAACAAGCCTTCGAAACCCTCCGTGACGCCTTTATCTCGGCCCCCGTCCTCGCTCTCTGGGATCCTGACCGCCCTACTCGCATCGAAGTCGATGCCTCTGGCTTCGCCACCGGAGGTGCCCTTCTCCAGCAAGCCGCTGATGGCGCCTGGCATCCTGTCGCCTTCCGATCAGCGTCTATGGACCCAGCTCAGCGAAACTACGAGATCTACGACCGGGAGATGCTAGCCATCATCGAAGCCCTCAAAGATTGGCGCCCGTTGATGCGCCTTCAGCGCGTCTACCCACTAAAAATCGCGATTTACCTTAATAAATACGCGATTCCCACTGCATATCATCTATCAAAAGACCTGCACCAACGTAAAGGGGAACGAGAGTCAGAGCCGAGCCCAGAGCTGCTGACTTAGCCTCTCTGACCTACGCGCGGGACTACGAGAAGTGACGAGTAGCCTCAAGCGGGTAAGACCTACCTTCGCGAGACACTTGCTACTTTAAGGAGACACGCGCGGGACAACTATGGGACCGACTTGGCAAGTAACGGACATAGGCAGAGTAGTGCGTATCAATGGGAAGCCCCCTACCCATCCCTTCGTATCTCGCGAGAACACTCTCGCCACACCCAGAGTCGAGAGATCACCGTGACATCAGTAGTCGAGAGGGATTGCACCCGAGCCCCTGATAAGCGCCGGAGTATAGCTCCCGCGCGACTTGATCTTCACGAGAGGTGGCACGTCGAGAGGTCGATCACACCTCGAGATGTTCGCAATCAAACCACGTCTCGGGAAAGTTCTGGGATCGCCATCGGCTGAGGGGAAAACTCAGTACAGGCACCCGCGTGTAACACAGGGGAAGCGGAACCGGCACAACTTAAGCGCCCCATGATTCCCTTGCCCGGATATCGGATAGATCGTCCGCGGCTCCACTCTATCAGAGGGGAACCACAATCAGAGATAAGAATAGGTCGTTCCACACGAGACGGGTGGCGCGGCGTGTACGAAGAAGTCGGTTGGTGGCAACGGCACAGTCTTGGGTATTTACCCGGGCGCTAATTGGCCTTGAGTTCAACCTCGAGAGGTCTTCCCTCCTATCTCTATGTTTCACTTGGACTGTTTCGGAATGTATCGCGATCGCATGTGTTTTTCATCTGTTTGTCTTCGAGCTTGTTTGTAAATATTCGGCATGTACTTAAGTCTCGCGAGTAGTTTAGAGAAAATCAGTTACCCCCCAGTTTTCATCTTTCAAGTCTCTAAGTCAAAGTCCAAGTCTAGCCGTCGCGCTATCTGTCTGTCTGTCTGTCTGGTCGTCGTGCCAATTGTCTTTAAGTTTTCTGTTCCTTTTGCGAAGCTCTCGAGCCTAGTGAAAGCCCTCTCGTGGTAGCGACCTCGTCCTCCCGAGACCCCACCCTCTCATCGAGAACCTATATCACCCCGAAGCGCGGTCGAGTCTAGAACTCCCCTTCAAACTTGCTAGTTGCGAGTACCTTAGAGTCGACCTAGTCCTCTAGTCCAATACATTACTTTGCCCGCTCTATCTTGAGTGAGTTGCCCCTCAGCTACCTTAGTGTGGTTGTGTGTGTGTTGTGTGTTGTGTTTGTTGTTTTGGTTAGAGGCGTGTTTGGCTCTTAGCCCCGTAGCCGCACATCATCTGGAGCCCACCGCGAGGGGGAGTCAGAATCGATCAAAGCTTCATTCGTGATCAAGCTCTCGAGCGAGATCCGTTTGTCCGTTTCAGATAGTAAACGAGTTCTATCAACATAGCGTCGAGAAGACCTGTGCTTGATAAAGGAAAAGGAGTAGAGCGACCCAGGAAGAACCCAGTTCTCCCTAGTCAACCCGTTGGAACCCAACCGTCCGTTCGTGCGCGAACGAGAACAGCTGTTGCCGAAGCAGGAACAGAACTAGTTGCCTTTGATAACTATCCCAGACCAGGGACAAGTTTCCAAGCACCTACGAACGCGAAAGCGAGAAGCAGCAGAGTCGTACCACCGGCTGTACCTCCTACCAGAACCCGCCAAGTCGCCCCGTTCACCGGCTGCCATACCAAGGGAGGGATCGGCCATCTATATAGAGAGAGAAGAGAGAAGAGAGTACGAAGAGAGGCGGAACGCGAGTCAGAAAGTCCCCAAGAAGGCCGGGCTATATGTGAAGACAAATGTGACATTTGTGACATGAGCCCGGGAATGGATAACGCAGAAGAATCCTGGGAGAACATTCAGAACGCGCTTCGAATGACATGACATGTTGAGAACTACGCGAGAAGGATGTGACGCGGGCTAAACCTGCAAGCACCGGGAAAAACTTAGAATCAATAGAGTCGAGGGTACAGGGTTGTTAGGACGTCTCGGGATCAGAATGAACCGGGGACCTCGCGGCAAAGGACTGAGGCGAGGCAGACAGGTCGGTGAACTCGCGAGAGGACAAGAACGAAGTTGGGTAGCGGTATCAAAAGGACTGAGGACAGTCTAGATTTCAGTTGGGGGGAGATGATGCGCCTTCAGCGCGTCTACCCACTAAAAATCGCGATTTACCTTAATAAATACGCGATTCCCACTGCATATCATCTATCAAAAGACCTGCACCAACGTAAAGGGGAACGAGAGTCAGAGCCGAGCCCAGAGCTGCTGACTTAGCCTCTCTGACCTACGCGCGGGACTACGAGAAGTGACGAGTAGCCTCAAGCGGGTAAGACCTACCTTCGCGAGACACTTGCTACTTTAAGGAGACACGCGCGGGACAACTATGGGACCGACTTGGCAAGTAACGGACATAGGCAGAGTAGTGCGTATCAATGGGAAGCCCCCTACCCATCCCTTCGTATCTCGCGAGAACACTCTCGCCACACCCAGAGTCGAGAGATCACCGTGACATCAGTAGTCGAGAGGGATTGCACCCGAGCCCCTGATAAGCGCCGGAGTATAGCTCCCGCGCGACTTGATCTTCACGAGAGGTGGCACGTCGAGAGGTCGATCACACCTCGAGATGTTCGCAATCAAACCACGTCTCGGGAAAGTTCTGGGATCGCCATCGGCTGAGGGGAGAACTCAGTACAGGCACCCGCGTGTAACACAGGAGAGGCGGAACCGGCACATCTTAGGCGCCCGCACGGTCTCCCAGCCCGGGTATCGGAATGATCACCCCCGGCTCCACTCTATCAGAGGGGAACCACAATCAGAGATAAGAATAGGTCGTCCCACACGAGACGGGTGGCGCGGCGTGTACGAAGAAGTCGGTTGGTGGCAACGGCACAGTCTTGGGTATTTACCCGGGCGCTAATTGGCCTTGAGCTCAACCTCGAGAGGTCTTCCCTCCTATCTCTATGTTTCATTTGGACCGTTTTGGAATGTATCGCGATCGCATGTGTTTCTCATCTGTTTGTCTTGGAGCTTGTTTGTAAATATTCGGCATGTACTTAAGTCTCGCAAGTAGTTTAGAGAAAATCAGTTACCCCCCAGTTTTCATCTTTCAAGTCTCTAAGTCAAAGTCCAAGTCTAGCCGTCGCGCTATCTGTCTGTCTGTCTGTCTGGTCGTCGTGCCAATTGTCTTTAAGTTTTCTGTTCCTTTTGCGAAGCTCTCGAGCCTAGTGAAAGCCCTCTCGTGGTAGCGACCTCGTCCTCCCGAGACCCCACCCTCTCATCGAGAACCTATATCACCCCGAAGCGCGGTCGAGTCTAGAACTCCCCTTCAAACTTGCTAGTTGCGAGTACCTTAGAGTCGACCTAGTCCTCTAGTCCAATACATTACTTTGCCCGCTCTATCTTGAGTGAGTTGCCCCTCAGCTACCTTAGTGTGGTTGTGTGTGTGTTGTGTGTTGTGTTTGTTGTTTTGGTTAGAGGCGTGTTTGGCTCTTAGCCCCGTAGCCGCACATCATCTGGAGCCCACCGCGAGGGGGAGTCAGAATCGATCAAAGCTTCATTCGTGATCAAGCTCTCGAGCGAGATCCGTTTGTCCGTTTCAGATAGTAAACGAGTTCTATCAACATAGCGTCGAGAAGACCTGTGCTTGATAAAGGAAAAGGAGTAGAGCGACCCAGGAAGAACCCAGTTCTCCCTAGTCAACCCGTTGGAACCCAACCGTCCGTTCGCGCGCGAACGAGAACAGCTGTTGCCGAAGCAGGAACAGAACTAGTTGCCTTTGATAACTATCCCAGACCAGGGACAAGTTTCCAAGCACCTACGAACGCGAAAGCGAGAAGCAGCAGAGTCGTACCACCGGCTGTACCTCCTACCAGAACCCGCCAAGTCGCCCCGTTCACGAGAGGAAAACCTCGAACTACCGCACTCGCGCTAGCCTCGAAATCCAATCGCGTAGAACCCGCGCGCAATCCGAGACGAGAAAGTAGAGAAAGTTCGCAATCCACGAACTCCAGTCGCAGACGCCGTAGAAACCGCAGACATTCGAGTAGCAGTCAATTATCAACGACTCCTATCATGGCTGGCGAACAAGCGCGAATCCGAGCCCTCGATCCTGATGCCACTGGCGAAGGATTCCCTGGGCTCCCTATGTCGAATAAAAACTTCCCGAATAGTTATTCCGCGAATCGTCCTAAGTACGATTCTACGAAACCAGAGGAGTTCCTAGAGTATGTGAGACAAGTAGAGGATGTGATCAGCGCATGCGAAATCATCCCGGATCGCTTGAAGAAGAAGGCATTGGTTCACTTCCGAGATGTGTCGGAACAGAGTCTCTGGACAACGCTACCTGAATATAAAACGGGTACCTACGCGGAGTTCAAAGAGAAACTGTTCTTGTACCATCCTACAGCAGCACTGCAGAACCGTGGCAGTTTAGCCAGGATCCAGTTGTTGTGCGCGAGGCACCAAGGGATAGGTCTAGACGCGAGTCATACCTTATTGCAGTTCGCGCTGAAGTTCAGGGCCGAGGCAGCGAAACTCGAGAAGCATCTCATGAGCAACAATGAATTGGTTAACCTTTTCTTGGGCGCGTTAGATGAGCCTTTCCGTACGAAAGCATGGGAGGTACTCTCGAAGGAAGCCGAAACGGATGACACCCTGGAAGTCGTTGCAGGAGAGAAGATCATTCCGTTTGACCGATGGATCTCGTGTGCTGAAAAGTTGGCGGTTCAGAGAGAACGCTTTGGAGAAAGGTTCGGAGGAAAGAAGGGAGGTATCTTGGCTAAACCCTCGGTCGTCTCTGCCACCCCGAGCACTCCAGCAGTGAATCCCGCGGCCCCATCTAAGTTGTACGAGCCCGGTTGGAACGACGAGCCCACTGTGAAAGTCGAGTACGAGGACCTCGAACACCGAGTTCTGCAGGGAGTGAGTTCTTTGCTAGACCAGAAATTGAGTGCCATCGATAAAAAGATGATCTCTCGGGATGCCTACATGGAAACTCAACTCGAGGAATTGCGCGCTGGTCAAGGACGCGCTGACAAGTTCATGCGCCAGCCCAACAACTTCGCGGTTGCAACTCAGCAGAACAATCCAGGCTCGAGAGGGGGCTTTGGATTCGGAAACAATACGAGAGGACCACCTCCCAGCGCGGGGTCGATTTGCTACTACTGTAATGGACAGGGTCACTTCGCGAACGACTGTCAAGCCAAGCAGAAACATATCAGCGAAGGCAAGATTGTATCGGGACCGGATGGGACCTTCGACAAGCATGGTAATCGCCTGCGCAATATGCCCGGCACCTCCTTGAAAGAGGTAGTAGACAAACTGCCCATGCCCACGGCTAGCCAGAACGTCCAGCACTACTATGATGACAGTGCGGACTATGTGCGCGATCAGTTCCATCAAGCGCCGTACCAGGAATCAGAAATGATTACTCGGGACGAAATGAACATTCTGCGAGACGAGATTTATCATCTGAGTTCCTTAAGGGAACAAGGATCGTCCGCGCGAGCCAAGAACATGCAGCCACAGGCCCAGTTCGTACAGAAACCAGTGGTCGAGCCTTGGAAGGAGCTCCAGCAGGAGCAGAAGCGGAGCAATCAATTGATGTCCCAATTAGTCGCGGCACTTACCCCGATGGTTGGGAGGAATCAATTCCCTTTGCAGACGCGGTCTGGAGCGAACCAAGGTGGCGAGGATGATGAGGGTTTTCTCAGCGACCAGTGAAGGACACTGCCGTCGCGAAAAGAACCGTTGGTCGCGACAAGGCAAGCCCGGAGGTGCGTAACAACAAACCCAGCAGAAAAGCCACGGTAGAGGATGAGGAAGACGATGAGGATGAGGAGCCAATAAAGAGAGGGCCGCCGTCAGGAGTAAAGAAGGTCTTTAATCCGCGAGCACCTCGAGGAGTGCGGTTCGAAACGGTAGAAGTTGGGGGGACGAGTCAAGCGGCGCCTAAGTTGAAAGACCGGCCCTTTGTACTAGTACCACCACTCAAAACGACTCCGTTGAAAACACCAACCCGCGAGGATGTACAGCAAGGGAGAGAAGGTCGTTCCGATCCCAAAACAGCGTTGCCTCGCTTAGAGAAGAAGGGACCCGCGTATCAGCACAAGGCGCCTATTGAGGAAGCCGAGTCGCTGAGCCGCATTATGGAGGAGTTACTGAGTACGAGGTTCACTACGAGTCTTAAGGACTTGGCAAGCATTTCGGCACCTGCCCGCGAGTACTTGAAAAAGATGATAACCAAGAAGAAGATTGCGATTGATAATAAGGAAAAAGCCTCGGATCTCGAGTACCAAATCATCGCTCTCATCGACTTGATGTCTACCGAGTACAAAGCTCGCGCGGTACAAATGTGCAACATCTTAGAGGCAGAAGAGGAGTTGGGCGGAATGGAGATCCCCGATCCTGAGAGAGAAGAAGAGGAAGAACCAGGGACTGTAAGAGTTGAACAAGTCTTCGTGCAGTTGGAAGAGCTGCCTCCCGCGCAAGTCTTTCTGGCACAAGGAATTCCATCGGTACCCGACGGAGCCTTCGTAGTTAGTGACCCCGTGGAGCAGTATCTAAATTCATTGGAAGATGGGGAAGAGCCGCGGCCAATTCTGGTAGCGCGCGAATCCGTGTCTCTGAGAACTGTCTACCCGAGTATCAATAAATCGGGTAAGGTAGAAGTCCTCTTGGATACGGGCTCCCAGATCTGTTCCATGGATGCAGATGTGGCGAGACGTCTGGGAATCTCATTCGATCCAGATATCGTCATTCACCTCCAGTCCGCAAACCGAACGACAGAAAAGACTCTAGGTCTAGCTAGAAACATCGAGTTCGACTTCGATGGAGTAACGGCATATATCCAGCTTCACATCATTCGCCGTCCAGCGTATGATGTTCTTCTCGGGAGACCTTTCGACGTCGCTATGTCAAGCGAGGTCAAGAACAACACCCGCGGCGAGCAGCAGATCACACTCTGCGATCCCAACACGGGCAAGAGGATTACCATTGCCACCAGCCCTCGAGGCAAACCACCCCCGCACGTTAGAAAAGAGATGCTTGACGCTCAAGAAGTAAATTTTCGAGCCTCGAGGATCTGATCAACGGTGATCAGGAGGAAGTGGGTCTAATCCTCGAGAGAGATGACAGGACTGGCGAGATTAGCCTAACCCAAGTCGTGAGACCCACAGAGAGCGTATTCAGCCAAGAAGAGTTACAGAGAGCATATCTACAGTCGTACTTCGAGGGAACTCCAGAAGGCGACGAAGATGACAGAAAAGGACGAGAGGTATTTCAAAACTACCTCTCGACTATAGAAAACCCAGATAGTGAAAAGAGAGTACAGTTAGTCGTGGAGACGCAACCAGCGATGACCTCCCAAGATCAGAAAGCGAAAGCCAAGGTCAAGGGAGTCTCGAAGGGCACGAAATACAAGAAGGTGGCTGATAAAGTCAAACCGGTTATGGGGCACTTAGACGAGAGGTTTCGCATCATTAGGGACATTAAAGGTGACCCGCTCGCGAACCTCCCTGAGCTGCCAACTAGGCCTTCGGAGTTCAAACCCACTGGGCGCTACACACAAGAAAGGAAGGAGGACATGGACAAGCTGCATAAAGGGGACTTCTTGTGGGACGAAGAAAGGAAACTACTACATAACTTCGTCTCGATACATGAAGAAGGCTTCGCTTGGGACGATTCAGAAAGGGGGAGCTTTAAACCAGAGTTCTTCCCGCCAGTCGAGATACCCACGACCCCTCACACCCCTTGGGCGCTTAGAAACATTCCTATTCCCCCAGGCTTGTATGATCGCGTGTGTGCCATGATCAAGAGCAAAATAGATGCCGGCGTGTACGAGCCTTCGAACTCATCGTACAGGTCGAGGTGGTTTTGCGTGTTGAAGAAAGATGGGGAGAGTCTGAGGATTGTACACAGCTTAGAACCGCTGAACGCAGTTACAATCGCTCACTCGGGAGTGCCCCCAGCAACGGAAGAGTTAGCGAGTAAGTTCGCAGGAAGGTCGTGTGGAGGCTGTCTGGATTTATATGTGGGATACGACGAGAGGTTATTATCACCCTCCTCGCGAGATCTCACCACATTCCAAACACCCTTCGGCGCGATGAGACTGGTAACCCTACCCATGGGATGGACCAATTCCGTGCCCATCTTCCACGACGATGTCACCCATATCTTACAAGAAGAAATACCAGAAGTCACTTGGCCGTTTTTGGATGATGTGCCCGTAGGCGGACCTCGTACTAGATACGAGAAAGCCGACGGTACGTACGAGACTATACCCGAGAACCCTGGTATCCGAAGATTTGTATGGGAACATTTCCAGAATCTCAACCGCGTAGTGGAGAGAATGAAGTACAGTGGCGGCACATTCTCAGGAAAGAAGTCCGTACTGTGCGCAGACGAGTTTGTGGTGGTTGGCCATTTATGTACCTATGAAGGTCGAAAACCACTGCCAGAGAGAGTAGGTGTCATCGAGAGGTGGGGACCTTGTCAGTCTGTCAGCGATGTCCGCGCCTTCCTAGGAACAGTGGGGACGATGAGAATATTTATCCGTGACTATGCTAAACGCGCAGACGCGATCCAGAAGCTGACAAGGATTGACCAACCGTTCGAGTGGGGAGAAGCTCAGGACGCCGCGATGCGAGACTTAAAGGATGCAGTCCGAGACGCACCATGCCTAAGATCCCTGGACTATGATGTTAACACCGAGATCAAGCTCTCAGTCGACACGTCCTACAAAGCGATCGGCTGGTACATAAGTCAACAAGACATTGCAGACCTTAAGAAGTGGTGGTACGCGCGGTTCGGCTCGACTACCATGACTCCGCGCGAGGCTCGCTACTCCCAACCAAAACGAGAGTTATTCGGATTGATGAGAGCATTGCAGGAGAACAAATACTGGCTCATTGGCTGCAGACGTCTAGTGGTAGAAACCGATGCTCAATACATTAAAGGAATGCTCAACAATCCGGAAATGGGTCCTAACGCTACCATTAACCGATGGATTGAGAACATTCTGATGTATCACTTCGAGCTACGGCACGTAGCAGGCAAGACCTTTGCCGCGGATGGACTTTCCAGGCGTGATCGCATGCCCGAGGATCCGCCGCACCAGCCCTACGACCACCAAGGAGAATCGGGCGACGGACTGAGAGGATACTCGAAACCTAACCCAGAGGATCCGGACCCGCTCGACTTCGAGGACTTCAAACATGAGATTGACACGCGAGGAGGATATCTCCTCAATGTCACGATCCCTGAAGCCGATTTCGAGGATGACAGAGTTCTGACTGGTGTCTCGCGACATGTCCGAACGGCGACGCGAGCACAGTTGGTCAACGTCGAGATGTTGCCAGATGCAGAGTTGAAAATGGATGAAGAAGAGATAGAGGCGTACGATGACGCGAGACGATCCCAACAAGCGCGGGACACAGACGAGCGCCTACCCAAAATAGCTAAGTGGCTAAAGGGGCCGCTACAAGCGCCCGAGGGATTGAAGCTGGCAGATGTGGGCAAGTGGGTCCGAGAGTGCAGCCATTACTTCGAAAAAGAAGGAAAGCTGTATCGAAGACAAACTGGTCACCCACAGCTAGTTGTGCCTAAGGAGAACCGTATGTACATGATGAGGGCCGCACACGACGCACTTGGACACCGAGGCGCGTGGGCCACCACTCAGGTTCTACTGAAGCGCTTCTGGTGGCCTGAACTCGAAGGAGATGTGAACTGGTATGTAAAGACCTGTCACGTTTGCCAGCTGAGGACAAAGCTACTGTTGAAGATCCCACCACAAGTCACGGATACTCCGTCGATTTTCCAAGTGTTGCACGCGGATGTGTTGCAGATGACTCCCGCGAGCAACGGCTGCAAGTACATTGTGCATGGTCGGTGTGCGCTGTCTTCTTGGATGGAGGGCAAGCCCTTGAAAGAAGAAACAGGCGCACAGATCGGCGCGTGGTTATTGGAGATCATCACGAGATGGGGATGCATGAGGGAGATTGTTACGGACAATGGAGGCGCGTTCGTGAAGGCTACAAAATGGCTTGAGGACAAGTATGGCATTAAGGGAATTAAGATCTCGCCGTACAACTCCAAAGCCAATGGTCGGATCGAGCGTCCCCACTACGACGTCCGCGACATGCTGTTCAAGGCAACCAATGGTGTCGCGAAGCAATGGTACTGGTACTTCCAACACATTATGTGGGCGGACCGCGTCACGGTACGACGTCGATTCGGAGTCTCTCCGTTCTTCATGGTCACCGGCGCGGAACCAGTTCTGCCATTAGACATCCAGGAAGCAACTTGGCTAGTCGAGCCTCCAAGCGGTCCTATGACCACAGAGGAGCTTCTGGCGCAGCGCGCGAAGGGCTTAGCTAAGCATAGGGACTTAGTCGAGAATATGAGGAGTCGAGTTGATAAGGAGAAGAGAGAACGCGTCGTGAAATACGAAAAGGAGTATGCACGGACAATCCGAGACTTAAAATTCAAACGCGGAGACTTAGTATTAATGCGCAATACGAGTATTGAGAAAAGTCTCGACAAGAAAATGAAGCCGAGGTATTTGGGCCCTTTGGTGGTGATTGCACGTAATAAGGGAGGAGCGTACATTCTCGCAGAAATGGATGGTGCCGTCCTACAGAGCGCCGTTGGTGCCTTCAGAGTCATCCCATATCACGCGAGGAAACGCATTCCTCTCCCTGCGTCAATTCATGACTTCATCGACATAGAGCCGTCCACGCTGGAAGAGATGGAAGAAGAGTCGGAAACAGGGTACATTGAGGACTTAGCATTTAAAGGAATGCCGAGAGGTGACCCTGAGGAAGACGACGATTAGGTCGAGCGGTTCGCAGAGTCATCAAGGACGATGATTTTTTAGTTGGGGGGAGAGAGAGGGTACTACCCGAACTCAATACTTAACATAAAGATTATCTTACTCCGAAATTTTGCGATTTTAGAGAAAGGTCCAAACGAGAATCATATTGACATCGAAAGCGGAAAACTAGAGAGCAAAAACCGTTCGAAGGGACTACGCGATTAGACTAAAGCTGGTTCAGCGGATCCAAGACTACTAAAGCGAACCTAAGTAGAGGTAGAAGGAGCAGAAGAAGAAGCAGCAGAGTTGTCGTTGAGAGAAAGAAGAGAAGCCTTCAAAGTGGTGTACTCCTCGTTGAGGATCTGCCAGAAACCAGTGTAGATCTGAAGCTTGTGAATAACCTGCAACATGACGCCGCGGGTCTCGCCAATAATAACACGGAGGTTCTCCTCGTTCTGAGTCTGGTTGGCGAAGTCGCGAACCAACTTGAGCGAGTTGGAGACCACTCCCTGAACGTACTGGTTAGAGATCGCGCGATCATCGACTACAAGAGAGAGTAAGCCCGAGGACATAAGGAAATCGAAGGGAGAAGGCGCACTGTACTCGACGAGGTTACCGTCAGGGAAAAGACGGTTCCCAGAGCCTCGAGAACCAGAAGCCTGAGCCTCGCGATGAACCTCTCCCTGGCGAGACCTCTTGTTGTTAACTTGCGGGGCCTTCATAAACATAGGAGAACCGGTGTCCATGTTAGGAACCTGAGAGTGGTCCAACATGCGGACTCCGCCGGACGAGTTGGTGCTACCACCACGAGTGGGACGAGTACGAGAGCCCTAGGAACGAAGTCAGAAGGAGAAAGTGGGAAGAAAGAAAGATGCATACCCCAGCAGCACCGCCGCGAGCAGAACGGCCGCGACGAGCATTGTTGGCAGAGGCATCGGCCATGACCACATCCTGAGGTTCCAAGAAGGTGATCTCCTAGAGAACGCGAGAGTAAGCAACGGGCTACAGGAGAGAAACATAGGATACGAACCTCAATGTCCTCAGGGGCAGGAGCACTAGCCTTAGCTTTACCCTTAGAGGGAGCACTCTCCTCAGCCGGAGTAACAGACTCAGCGACAGGGAACAAGACGCCTAGGGAGAGGATGAATCAGAGAAGAGAAGATAAGACGATGAAGGAGAGTACGCACGAGCCAAGGAAGACGCGGTAGACTTCGCGGCACGAACAGTGGCATCGCCATCGGCCGCGGTAGCCGCAGAAGCAGCGGTAGGCATCGGGGTATCCTGACGCGGACCGTAACTTTCGCGGCACTCGCCCAGGTACTTGAGAACCAGCTCGAGCTTCTCGTTATCCGGAGGCGTGACCTCGCGAGAGGAGAACGCGGCCTGGTGAGCAGTCAACGCGGCATGGAGTTTCCCAACGATGCGACGGTGACGAGAGTTGTGCTTAAGAACGGCTTCGACCGCAGGTGGCTCCTATGAGAAGGGTCAGTCGCGGGGTAAGGAGATCTGTAAGAACCGAACGTACAACGAGGTCAAACAAGCCCTCTTGGGCGCGACTAACCGCGTTGGCGGCACGAGGGTTCAAGGTCTTGGAACCAGGAAGGATGTGCTTGAGGCAATCGTTGCGAACTTGGGTGAGGGACGTAATGCTGGTCCCTAAGAGGTGGTCTTCAAGGTCATTCGCACCTTCATTGAAAGTGCGAAGGATAGACCGGGGAGACGCCGGAGCAGCAGCCTCAGGAGGAGGAGAAGGAGAAGGGGAAGGAACGACAGGCATTGAGAGAGAGAAGGTCGAGTAAATCGATGCTGAAAAGGAGAGAAAACTCCCCAGTATTTATACTCGAGAAAGAACTGGAGCGGGAACAGGGGTCTAAGTCATAATCTAGCATTGGGTCTCGGAGTCCGGCACCCAGAGATGGCGACATGTGAGGTAGCGCGTGGAATAGGATGCCAGAATAGCTCGGCGCGAGGAATATCGCGCGGCAGCGAAGCTGAGAGGAATTGCACGCGTGAAACGCTATGGAAGGGGAGCGTAATTGCACCCGCGCGCCATCAAACAGGGGGGCGCTTAACGGCTAAACCGAGATCTCGAGGACCGTGACTACGACGAAGGTTCCAGGCGAGAGGTGCGATCGACAAGGTCGAGCCCCTGTCGATCCTCCGCCATGATACCAAGAAGTGAAGCCGAGAGATAGAGAAATCTTACCTCGAGAGGTGGAACTGCACACCTTCACACGGGCGCTTAAAATGCGCGAAACCAATCAAAGAGCTATGAGACGTCAAAATACGAGCGCAATACATTTGAGACGTGAATGGGAAGGTACATGGAAGCCATAGTAGTGGTGTAGAAGTATAGGTGATACGTAAGAGTCAGTGTCTGTTTGAGAGAGAAGAGTCCAAGAAAAGGGGAAGCCGAGCGCCTAAGCAACGGGAGGAGCGTCCTGCGCATCCAACGCCGCTTCGCCTTCTTCCTCCTCGTCGATGGGAACACCCCCGTCACGAACTTCGCCTCCCAGCTCCTGTTCGACCGAGTGGTCGTCCTCGACCTGCGAAGACGAACCTGACGAAGGGAGGACCGCGATTTGAGGAGCGGCAGGCGACGACGACGAAGGAAGTGGATTGGAGGCCGGAGTAATGAAGTTGGCAGGGTTGACGACGGGGAACGCGACGGTGCCTTGACTGGTTCCTCGGTTCTCGGCGGCGGCGTACCAAGAGGAGGAAGCGATGCTCTTGATGAGCTCGTCGGAGCCACAGTCGCGAGTGCTGTTTAGGATGTTCGCGAGGAACGATTGAGCGGCGTCGACCTTGAGGGCCTGGAACTCGCAAAGCTTGCGCATCTCGTCGTACATGGCGTGCTCGACGACGAGCGTTTGGAAAGCGCGATTAGCATCTAGAGAATGGGGGAGGTGAGTAAAACGGAACCAGGATGGCGCGAAGGGTAGAACGTACTGTTGACGCTCGGCGCCTGACTCGTGAGGAACTCCATCTCCCGGACTTGAGGTAAGGTGACGCGAGGAGGGCGTATCGAAGGAGCCCACGAGCACGACTGGCTCGAGGTCTTACAGGCCAAGCACTTCCCGTGGGGGTCTTTAGGGTCCTCGACGCACTCCGGAAGTGCACCTCGAGCGATGCATCGACCGCAAGGAGGAGGCGGCTGGGATCGAGAGGTGAGTAACGAAGTGGTAATGGAGAAAGAGGGACCAACCCTAGGAGGAGGAGTGGTGACGCGCTTGAGGAGCTTGACGTCGGAACGAGACGAGAGGAGCTGGGAGGGCGGCACTAAGTGCTGAAGGACCTCGGCCATGGCGAGCTGATGAGCTTGAAAGGCGGCGGCCTGCTTCGCAGCCATAAGTTGCCTGCGGCTTTGCGCCTCGTCGACCTCACCCTCGCCGTCGTCTCCAGCATCCTCAGCGTCGCCCCCAGCGTCTCCAACGAAGTCTCCGGTAATGCTAGAAGAGTCGCTAGACGAATCGGAATCGTCGGACTGTTCAGGATCGTAGGTCTCGACATCGATCGTAGTCCTAACGGTCTTGGGAACGGGAGGGCGAAGTTGATGGGCAGCGTACAGAGAGGGTGGAGGCTGCGCGGCACGGCCCTTGCCTTTCGAAGACGAAGTTCTGGTAGACGAGGAGGGACCAGCACCGCGGGATGACGAAGTCGGCTCGACTTTGATCTTCTTGAGGGGAGGCGGCTGCACGCCCAAGAACTGTTCAGATAAGTCGACCGAGAGGAACGGAGAGAACGCGACGTACCCCAGTGTCACCAGAGGACTTGCGCTTGGATGGAACCTCGGCGGGACGAGCAGAACTAAGGCCAGCCACTTGATGGCGCCGACCGACGTCCTTGACCTCACCGAGCGAGATAGGCGCCGGTTGCGTCGCAATCCGCTCTCGGGTGTCTGAAGCTTTCGGACGCGAAGTTGAGGGTTTGGAACTGGAGATGTGCGCGTTGACGCTGGAGAAGAATGTGAGTACACCGCCAAAATGAGCATCGAGGCTACGCACCGGGCAAGGGGCGCGGACACCGTGCCTTGAGCTTTCCGAGAGGAACCCGAGGAAGGGGCCTTGGACGAAGGGGGTGTAGCTGGAGTAGGCCAGTCGGAGGGCGGAGGATTAGGTGGAAAGAGGGGCGCGGACCACTGAGCTTTAGGATTGAGCGCCGACGAAAGGGAGCGTTTGATTTTCTTGTCAGAAGTGGCCTGGCCGAGGTAGTACGCCATGTAGTTGCGAAAAGCGGGGAAGTTGGGATGCTGAGTTAGCAGAGGGTTGGTATGGATGAGTTGCTGTGGATCGAGAAAAGAAAGAACTCTTAGCGTCCGATCGTAGAGCAGACGAGAGGCAGCTTACCACTACGCGGATCCACTCATCGTAGAAGGCGTTTAGCTTTTGAGGACTCCAGTCCGGGGACGCCGTCGCCGCCTGAAGCGCAGCTACCATATCGGCGGCCATACCGAGAGAGGGATCAGCCATCTGTATAGAGAGAGACGAGAGACGAAAGTACGAAGAGAGGCGGAGCGCGAGTTAGAAAGTCCCCAAGAAGACCGGGCTATATGTGAAGACAAATGTGACATTTGTGACATGGGCCCGGGAATGGATAACGCAGAAAAATCCTGGGAGAACATTCAGAGCGCGCTTCGAATGACATGACATGTCGAGAACTACGCGAGAAGGATGTGACGCGGGCTAAACCTGCAAGCACCGGGAAAAACTTAGAATCAATAGAGTCGAGGGTATAGGGTTGTTAGGACGTCTCGGGATCAGAATGAACCGGGGACCTCGCGGCAAAGGACTGAGGCGAGGCAGACAGGTCGGTGAACTCGCGAGAGGACAAGAACGAAGTTGGGTAGCGGTATCAAAAGGACTGAGGACAGTCTAGATTTCAGTTGGGGGGAGATGATGCGCCTTCAGCGCGTCTACCCACTAAAAATCGCGATTTACCTTAATAAATACGCGATTCCCACTGCATATCATCTATCAAAAGACCTGCACCAACGTAAAGGGGAACGAGAGTCAGAGCCGAGCCCAGAGCTGCTGACTTAGCCTCTCTGACCTACGCGCGGGACTACGAGAAGTGACGAGTAGCCTCAAGCGGGTAAGACCTACCTTCGCGAGACACTTGCTACTTTAAGGAGACACGCGCGGGACAACTATGGGACCGACTTGGCAAGTAACGGACATAGGCAGAGTAGTGCGTATCAATGGGAAGCCCCCTACCCATCCCTTCGTATCTCGCGAGAACACTCTCGCCACACCCAGAGTCGAGAGATCACCGTGACATCAGTAGTCGAGAGGGATTGCACCCGAGCCCCTGATAAGCGCCGGAGTATAGCTCCCGCGCGACTTGATCTTCACGAGAGGTGGCACGTCGAGAGGTCGATCACACCTCGAGATGTTCGCAATCAAACCACGTCTCGGGAAAGTTCTGGGATCGCCATCGGCTGAGGGGAAAACTCAGTACAGGCACCCGCGTGTAACACAGGGGAAGCGGAACCGGCACAACTTAAGCGCCCCATGATTCCCTTGCCCGGATATCGGATAGATCGTCCGCGGCTCCACTCTATCAGAGGGGAACCACAATCAGAGATAAGAATAGGTCGTTCCACACGAGACGGGTGGCGCGGCGTGTACGAAGAAGTCGGTTGGTGGCAACGGCACAGTCTTGGGTATTTACCCGGGCGCTAATTGGCCTTGAGTTCAACCTCGAGAGGTCTTCCCTCCTATCTCTATGTTTCACTTGGACTGTTTCGGAATGTATCGCGATCGCATGTGTTTTTCATCTGTTTGTCTTCGAGCTTGTTTGTAAATATTCGGCATGTACTTAAGTCTCGCGAGTAGTTTAGAGAAAATCAGTTACCCCCCAGTTTTCATCTTTCAAGTCTCTAAGTCAAAGTCCAAGTCTAGCCGTCGCGCTATCTGTCTGTCTGTCTGTCTGGTCGTCGTGCCAATTGTCTTTAAGTTTTCTGTTCCTTTTGCGAAGCTCTCGAGCCTAGTGAAAGCCCTCTCGTGGTAGCGACCTCGTCCTCCCGAGACCCCACCCTCTCATCGAGAACCTATATCACCCCGAAGCGCGGTCGAGTCTAGAACTCCCCTTCAAACTTGCTAGTTGCGAGTACCTTAGAGTCGACCTAGTCCTCTAGTCCAATACATTACTTTGCCCGCTCTATCTTGAGTGAGTTGCCCCTCAGCTACCTTAGTGTGGTTGTGTGTGTGTTGTGTGTTGTGTTTGTTGTTTTGGTTAGAGGCGTGTTTGGCTCTTAGCCCCGTAGCCGCACATCACCGTTCCTGGAAGGTCTCCCTGACACCTTCGGGATCGTAACCGATCATGCTAACCTGAAGTACTGGCGCACTGCCCAAGATCTGGCACGACGACAGGCGAGATGGGCTCTGTACCTCTCTCGCTTCGACTTCCGTCTCGAACACCGCCCGGGTGCCGCTAACACCCAAGCTGACCCCCTCTCGCGCATGCCCCACCATCATGTCTCGGACTCTGACGACAACACCCAGCGTACTGTCCTCCGCCCTGAACACTTCGCCAAACTCGCAGCTGCTTCCCAGTTCACCAACCCCCTAGAAGACCAAATTCGTCGTGCGAGTGCACGCGAATCTGTGGTCTTGGGAGGGCTAGAGAAGCTGCGCAAGTTTGGACCCCAGAAACTCGTCAACGGGTTGACAGAGTGGACAGAGGAGAACGGGTTAGTACGGTTCAGAGGCAAGGTATACGTCCCAGCAGATGATGAACTCTGGCGAGAGGTGGTGAAGCAGTGCCACGATGACCCCACTTCAGGCCATCCCGGGAACCATGCAACTCTCGAACGAGTCGAGCGGTTGTACTGGTGGCCCACGATGCGCGCTTTTGTGAAGAAGTACGTCGAAGGCTGTGATCTCTGTGCTCGACGCAAGCATGCCCAGCACCCTCGTGCCCTCACCCAGCCCATGGACGTCCCGGAAGGCCCTTGGGAGGCTGTTGGAGTTGACCTCATCACACAGCTACCACCTGCCCATGGCTTCGATGCAGTCATCGTCTTCACCGACTTCTTCACCAAGCAGATCCATGCACTCCCCTGCTCCTCCACCATCTCGACTGAAGGTGTCGTCGACATCTACTACCGAGAGATCTTCCGCCTCCACGGTTTGCCCCTTCGTTTCATCAGTGACCGAGGACCCCAGTTCGCCTCTAACGTCATGCGCACTCTCCTCCAACGCCTCGGGATTGGATCCAACCTCACAACGGCCTACCACCCTCAGGCCAATGGCCAGACTGAGCGTGCAAACCAGGAAGTCGAGAAGCACCTTCGCTTCTACATCAGTCGACGACAGGACGATTGGGACCAGCACCTCCCTATGGCTGAGTTTGTTATCAACTCCCGCATCCACTCTGCTCATAACCGCTCCCCCTTCGAGGTTATCTACGGCTACTCCCCCCACTTCAACATTCCCATTGGCGCTACCACCGGGGTTTGCGGTGTCGACGAACGCATCCAGGACCTTCTAGACACCCGGAAAGACGTTGAAGCGGCCTTACGAATGGAGAAAGCCCGCCAGAAGACGACCTTTGAAGCTGGGAAACAGACAGCACACACCTTCGCCGTGGACGACTACGTCTGGCTCAGCGCCAAGAACATCAACATCAAGGTGCCCACTCGAAAGCTTGGGGACTTCCAGCTCGGCCCCTACAAGGTCATTGAGAAGGTCGGCGACCTTGACTACCGCCTCGCACTCCCTCAGTCTCTATCCCGCCTCCATCCTGTCTTCCACGTCGACAAGCTTAGTCCCTGGAAAGGGAACGACACCAACGGCATCCTACCTCCCCCACCAGAGCCTGTTGAACTCGAGGACGGGACAGAGTTTGAAGTTCAGGACGTGCTGGACAGTAGGGAGGTCAAGCGTGGACAAAAGCGCTGGGTCGAATACCTCATCAGCTGGAAGGGCTACAACGACAACGAGAACTCTTGGGAACCCCTTACCAACCTTGGGAATGCAGCTGAAGCCGTCGCGGAGTTCCACCTTCGACACCCCACGGCACCCCGACCATAGTCATCGAGGACGATGAGTTCTAGGAGGGGGGTAATGTCGTGAACACCGGTCTGCCTACCTATTTTCTCTTCTTTTCCTTTCATTTCTTCCTTTACTATTCATTCATGCGCATTCCTGCACACTCTTGCACACCTTTGCACACCCTTGCACACCTTCACACTGCCTTCGCTCTTCTGAGCCTTCCCCTCACTTCATGCACAGCACGTTCGTGCTTCTTATTCTCGTGCACAGCACGTTCACACCTTGTTCACACCTTTGTTCTCAGGCGCACTGCCCGCGCGCTGCCTTTTAGTCATATCGACTCATATGGACTCATATTGTTCTTTGGATCATTCTATTGTTCTATTTTCGTTCGAGATCATCTGGACACATATATACTCGTAGCTACTCGTTCATTATTCCCCACTTGATCTCTTTGACTATACAGGTACATAGTCGCTTCGCTCCTATTCCCTGTATTCTATTTACCTTTGACTATACAGCTCTTGTATCTGCATCGCTGCTCGTCGCTCGTCCGACCGCTGCTCCTCTGCTCTCTGCTCTCCGCTCGTCGCTCGTCCGACATCAGCCGGCGTCTTCGCCACAGAAGGTATAAGTCTCCTTAAAGTTTTCTTGCAGAAGTGCAACCATCCTCAAAATCATAGCCAGATTCGCTTTGCTGCAGAATCCTTCAAGTATGTATCTATGTCTTGACTTGGTGATCCTCGCCATGCGATCGCCATTGTCCATATTGCCTCCGAGCAGAGTCACCGTCTCAACCAACGATGATCTGAGGCCTGTCATTGCCACGATATACTCGCATCCCCAAAGCGCCATCAATGCATGGCCTAGTATGTAGTCTAGATGCTTTCAGGGCGTTGCTTCACACAGCAAGGCGAAAAGAAGACTGAGCGCTGTCTCACAGCTCCGTGTACTGAGGCCCGAGGGCTAGTAACATGTGGAGTCTTTCCTATATCGAATGTCCTTTATCATCTCCAAATAGAGAGTCTCCGCTAGATAACGATACACGGTTGAACATTTATGCATGAACCAATTTCGAAAGGTGCACATACACTTGTGACTCTAAAACGGTTCTCCCGGGTCCGAGACTCTGCAAGTTAGAAGACTGGGTCTGAACACTGAAGCTAGGTGCCAATTTCAGAGTTTTGTTAGCCCAGCTGTGTAAAGGACTACCATGTCGCCAGCTGTCCTCTAAACTAAAATCTACGAAGGCCTCGTGGTTGGTTCGCTGATGTCGGGCCCTGGTCTCGTCCCCAGAAGGCAGGAGTGGGGGCGCCATCAAAGAGATAGTTTTGGTTCCCAAGTAACGGCGGAAACCCGTACAAGTGGGAGCTAGAGCCGTATGCTACCTCTCTGGCCAGACTTTCAAGTTTCGGCAAAGTGCCGGTGCTTGTCATTTTGTGCCGAAGATGAGATGCTGATTTTTCTGTGTTCACGCCAACGTGCATTAGATAGAGCATTGATAGCTCTGACGCTTACTACGCCCACTATGCTTTAATGCACCTGGCAGATTATATTCAACTCGATGAAGCAGACTGGACGAATTACAGGAACTCTCGACGGGTTCGACTGTAAAGTATCGACATAGAGGAGAAGCGTCTATATGGCCCCGCCACATCATCGGCCCACAAGAATCAGCTCTGATGATGCATCAGAGCCTATAAACTCACGATATTTGCTGAAGTATTAACTCCCATAATCGTCGTTTTTCTGCCCGTGATGCATCACACCCTCCTGGGCGCGCAGCTCATGGGCTGGGACCGGGCATGCCAAACGTCATGGGGGATGGTCCCAGGGGGGTAGACCGTGTGCATGGGGTGTGGACCATGGGCATGGACTTCATCAGATCACTGCCCCGAATCCCCTGGACATGGACACTAGCCGCCGCATCGGGCGCTACTGATGCGCCTACCCTAGGATATGGGTTGGCTGTCCCAACTGGGTACGACCACACCGCATTCCTCAATCGGGGTTTTACTGGTTGGTGAAGCATCCTCAACACGGCGCGAGGGGTAACCACGCACCAAAATTATCAAAATTCGTACGCCGGCTACCGGCAGGTGATTCTTCACCTCGATCCGCATGTATATACCGCGCCCCATATTAAACAGCAAAATACGCACCATTTAGCGACTCATGATGATTCACCACGTCACACCGCGATATAGCCACGCACAAGAATAACCAAAAATCGTACGCCGGCTACCGGGAGGTGATTCTTCACCTCGATCCGCATGTACATCCCGGGCCCAATATTAAATAGGAAAATACACGCCATTTAGCGACTTGTGATCATTCACCACATCACACCGCGATATAGCCACGCACCAAAATAACCAAAAATCGTACGCCGGCTACCGGGAGCTGATTCTTCACCTTGATCCGCATGTACATCCCGGGCCCAATATTAAATAGGAAAATACACGCCATTTAGCGACTTGTGATCATTCACCACATCACACCGCGATATAGCCGCGCACCAAAATAACCAAAAATCGTACGCCGGCTACCGGGAGCTGATTCTTCATCTCGTTCCGTATGTATATACCGGGCCCCATATTAAATAGGAAAAATACGCGCCATTTAGCGACTGACGATGATTCACAACCCCACACTGCCATATATAACTGCAGCGCAAGTTATCGGCAGGTGATCATTCACCGCCTTCCACGCGTATTGACGGGGTCGGATATTCAATTCAAAAGTGCGCAGTAGTTCGCGGGCAGTGATGGTTCACCACCTCACACCCCTGCTAGCCCGGTAGTACGAAGTTTAACGGCTACTCGCGAGTGGTGAAGCATCACACTCTTCGCGGGCCTATATATATAATTTCAAACTGGAGCGTCAGTTATTGGCAGGTGATGTCTCACCAGTTTTCGCGCCTATTGATGGGGTCTGCTCTTCAAATAAACCATACACGGTAGTTGGCGAATGGTGAAGGCTCATCAACTTAGTGTGCCTGTATAGGGGGACCATATTAAATATCATAATATATGATGATTTGCATTGGGTGATGCTTCACCACAGCTGCGCATTCTTGTGCCTTCATATGCACGCCTATAATATGCAATAACCTGCGACAGGTGATGTTTCACCATGGCTCGCCTTTTTGCGGGCGCACATTGTTTTATTAATTAAATTTGACCTTTTCCTTATTTGCGAGAGATGATGTATCATCGAGCGACACCCATCGGCAGAGGATAATTCAATATGCTCCGCGCCTGCATATGGAGCCCCAGAATAAATGGAAAAGCACACGAGGATTGGTGTCTGGTGATACTTCAGCACGCGGATGTATCAGAAAATGCGCCGTCGGTCATCGGGAAGTGATAATTCACAGATTTCCGCGCCTACATGCGGGGGTTGGCGTTACGCACAACAGGTGAAGTGTCACTACTGCTTAATGAAGAATCATCAATGGAGTACACAGTATCAGCGCCCGTTCTCGAATATGAAGCATCATTACCAATATTGGGCCTTGCGAGTGGTGAAGCTTCACAGGCACTCGTGACCAATGTGCTTTGCAAGTGGTGATGCATCACGATCACTCGTGGCTACCGGTTCCCAGGTTGGTGTGAAGCTTCACGAGCACTTGCAACTATGCGCTTGTGAAGCTTCACGATCACTGGGGACTATCCCCAGCTTCGTGTGATGCTTCACATGCTCTCGCGACTATGTGCTTTGCGAGTGGTGAAGCTTCATGATCACTCGCGACTATCCCCAGGTCGGCGTGAAGCTTCACGAGCACTCGTGACTATGCCCTCGTAACTATCCTCAAGTTGGCGTCACTTACCATCGGGTGCGCTCACCCGCCTGTTATGACTACAGTCTACTGCTCGTCTGAGGACCCAACTCCCAAATATAACCTCAAGTCACAATGAGAGTCTTCACAGTATAACATGTCAATGACATGATCTACAGTCGTGGACAAGCAAAGTCAACAACTTTGATGGCCAAAATAGAAATGTCATTGATGCCTCCGAAAACTATTGGAAACGATAGATCTGGTTAAGATGGGTGCGTGGACCAAGTTTGAGCAATTTCCTACGAGCGGTTTGGGAGAAAACTCGGTTTTAGTCTTTTAGGTGCCCAAATTTTCGCCAACTTCCGTAATTCTATAGGTAGAAACATATAAAGTAGCGCAATCGACTCCTTTTTAAAATCCCCGCTGATCCACAAAGTTTGGAAGTGTTCTCACGAGCCGTTTTTGAGCAATAAATTCGCCAATAATTGGGTCAAAAATCCGAATATATTGGCGGTGGGAAGACAGGGTGACCGAAAGGCGTCAAAATAGCTGAATATCACCTAACTGGTGAGCTTTCGAAGCCAATTTGGCATATTAGGCTCACCTCGGCTCCTGTCCATGTTAAAATTTCCTGGCATGGTACCCCAAAGTAGTCGGGAGAAGGGTCAAAATTTTCGCCAAACTCAAAAACACGTGGGAAAAATTTCGGAGATGGCTTTTTCGAGCTCTTTCCCAATTCCGAGTCTGTTCCCAAAAAATCTAAGGATTTTCACGAGCGGTTCGTGAGAAATCAAAGTTGTCGAGTTTGCCTGTCCACGACTGTAGATGGCCCAAGTGGGCGTGCATATGCCCCATTAGTGATGACACAAGTGACCTCACCTGAGTCCTATCAATGACAGGCGCCGCATGGCTCAGGTGAGCTGACCTCACCTGAGCCATGCGGCGCCTGTCATTGATATGGGCTCAGGACCGCTGGGCGGCCGCATTCCACCACAAATCCGAACCGGGCTGGATCGCTTTTGCCCGGCGGCTTTCCTGCCACCTTCCTCCAGGCAATTAGTCCCGAAAAGTCGGACCAACCTGACAGATGATCCGAGGTTTTGGTCCGTCAGACATTGGGCGCCTATATTGTGCCATCCGATGTCGTGCGACATCCGACTCACCTCGAGAATCGGAAAATGGTGGGCTTGCGAATGGCCACGCAACTTGTCTTCTCTGAAGCACTATATCCCTATTCACAGTATAGGTTACACAAAAACAAATCACGATTCATTGAGGAAGGCTTTAGCGATTATATAGAATCAGACTTCATTGCGTTCCACAAGTCCTTCGTATGGATTCTCCTCAGCATCACCCTCTCCCTGGAACATTTGCGCGAACTCCGTCGCCCTTGTTTGAGTGAACGCTGCGATAGAGATGCTGTCGATGGTCTTCTGGATCAAGTTTCGACTGCGTACAAGGTTTTCGTAGTGGTTGATGAGGCGGCTCTGGATCCACACAAGGTTGCTCATGTGAGCATCGAGAAGCACGGCGGAGGACCTTGCAGCCGAATCAGGGGACGCGGTGCTGTATAAGGTGGCCAGTTGTTCGAACGCCATCTCACCGATCTTTGCTGCGTCCTCGTTTGGGGCTTGGGACGGCCGGGGAGGGGCGGGAGTACGGAGGGGGTTTGGCTTCGGGTGGACAGAGGGTAGCGCTCGAGCATATTTCTCGAGCATGGCCTCATCTGCTGATATCCTAGACTTGGCTTCTTCAAGCCGCCGAGTAAAATCGAACGGGGGTACTTTCCACTGCGAGGTCTGACCTCCCTCGGTAATCGACGCTGCAGGAACACGGGCGAAGGGGGAGCGCAGGAGCAGAGGGGACGAAGGAGAGGGACGTGTACGTGAAGGTGAGGTGAACGCCGCCTTATATATGTCGTCGGTGACTTCATATCCAGCGTCTAGGGTGCGCATATTGTTAAAGCTCAGGATGCAAGGTACCATGATAACAGACTGTGCTTACCGGATTGTGTACCGGGAGGGCCCATATCTCCGCCATCGTTGTTCTCATCTATGGACGCCATTTCCACATCCACTAGGTGGGGGAGTGAGTCAATGACTATAGCCCATACATGAGCTATGAGTAAAGCTTACCCTCTTTGCCTTTCTCCTTTGATTTTGCGCCTCCAGTCTGAGACTTCATCGGGGAATGGACAAGTATAACGGGCGTCGACAGCAAGCGGGTGAATGGAACAACGTGATAAATATGATATAGTAGGGAGAGAATAATCGGAGAAACTCACGCTCAACGAGATCGGACCACGCAATTTCCGATCCGATAAAGAAACCCACATCATCAGCCTGATATACCAAATTGAGCTGCATACCGTTTACAAGCATAGTCGGAATAGTCGCTCAAATTCCGATTGAGTACGAGCCACATCGAGTCCACCTGTCCATGGTCCCAGAGACGTCCCAGAGAAGTCCTTCTGATTATCCGAGATCATCATGACTTCTTAGATTTGCTAGACGGGTTTCCGACGAAGGCTTGAGAGGGAAATCAGACCGGATCTCCCTCGTTGAACTCTCCCCTGAGATCACTTCGTAACTCCCGCTCTCCAAAGCATTATGGACACCAGCGCTAAATCAGCAACTAAACTCACCAAGCCAGTTCCGACGATCGAGTTCTGTCAAGCACAAATTCGTGCCCTGGACAAGATGTTAGAGGTAGCTGAAGATTGGGATAAGGACAAGGACGACTTGAAAACCATACATCGACGGCTCTTAGGATGTTCTGTGAGTATTTTGTATGGCCATACAAAGACCAACCTAACTTTGAGCTCTTAACTTTATTAGAAACCAATTTTACTTAGCTATGCCGCTTACGGGCGATCTACGTTCGCTGCGCACACCAACGACCGAGTCGAAGCCTGGTTAAAGGATTGGAACAACCAGAAAGATGAACTCAACTTGAGCCTTTTTGAGAAGGCTCCGTTCAGTCAGTCCACAATATCGAGTCAGATGTATGGTATATTCACTTCTAACTACATAATATACAGGACGGAATATGGAGCATAAGCAGACACCTCCCGACCTCAACATTGGTGCGAAGCCTATGGGCAGCTTCGATCCTGTTGGTCAAGTCGCGTTCAATGAGCAGGGCAGGGCGGTGCCAGGATCGTCTGGTGGAGGAAGCGGGAACACCTCCGGTGGTACAGAAGTCCCAGCGGGAGCGGGAGCGGGTGGTGGAGTTGGAGTCGGAAGTGCGGTCTTTGAAGTGCAGACCGCTACAGCGGTCGGGAGTGAGCACGCCGCCGGGGTGACGATTGGTGTCGGAGTCGGGAATGCGGGCGTCGGGAAAGCGGTCACTGTGGCGACGGGGGTGGGAGTCGAGGTCAAGAGAGCGGGAGCGGGGGGTGAAGCGGGGTCGGGAAGCGCGAAGACGGAAATCGGGAAAAAGAAATGGGAGTCACTGGACAAGATGTTAGCCAAGTGGGACCACGCGGCCAAGACCTACGGGGCCAAGAAATCTGGAGAGGTGGTCGGGACGACGGGGGTTGAGGGTACGGCAGTCGGGAGCGCAGTCGGGAGCGCGGTTGCTGAGAGTTCGGGATCGAAGGTCGCAGGGAAAGGGGACGTCGCAGGCAGGAGTGACGTCGAAGTGAAAGGGGACGTCGCAGTCGGGAGTGACGTCGCCGGGGGAGGGGACGTCGCAGTCGGGAGTGACATCGCCGGGGGAGGGGACGTCGCAGTCGGGAGTGACGTCGCTGGGGGAGGGGACGTCGCAGTCGGGAGTGACGTCGCCGGGGAGGGAGATGATCAGCAGGATGAAGATATGCAGGTTGATGTGGGGATGGGAGGGAATGGTGGTACTCACACTAACGACCTGAAGGGGAAGCAGAGGGAGATAAACGTTGTGAAGCCCGACAAGGGTTTACACCGCGCTGGAGTGGGGAAAGGTGGCGATGACAGTGAAAGTGGGAGCGGGACTGGGAGCGGGACTGAGAGCGGGACTGGAAGCGGGACTGGGAGCGGGACTGAGAGCGAGGAGGAGAGCGGGAGGGAGAGTGACTCGAAGGGTAGTACCGTTGATGAGGGCGAGGGGTCTGACGAAGATGGATCGGAGGTGGACAACAGCGACGAAGAGAAGGGGAGGGGCCTGACGTTCGTGGGGTTCACTGCTCTGTTCTCTGCACAAGTAGTTGTAGACCTACTTGGAGATCAGTGGAGGGAGTTAGGAAGCAGTGATGGCAGCATAGAACGCTCTCCATTACATTCCGTGATATTCAGGCTAAACGGTCAAAATTGGGTAATTACCAAGGAGCAGGAGGCCATGTTTGAGGCGTGGAGGAGACAAGGTTATATTCTCGAGGTAGAGTCAACGGATGTATCATATCGACTTATGTACCAGTGATAAAGCGAAGGGCAAGGCCCCGATGAAAGCTAAGGGCAAGGAGGATGCTGGTAAGATGAAGGGAGATGGGAGTAATGCAAGGGGAGCTGGAGGACGTGAAGGGAACTCCGGGGCTAAACCGGACGTCGTCAACAAATCAAAGTCTGGGTTGGGGAAAGGATTGACAACTGGCGGGCAATTAGGGAAGGGGGAAGTGAAAGGGCAGGGCACCAAAAAGCGAAAGACATCGAAAGGCACTGACGAATCAAGTGGGGCGGAAACAGAAGGAACAGAGGCTAAGAGGCTGAGATTTGACCCAGATTTCTTGGCGACTCTCCAACGGCACCCACCTCGCTGCGAAAGCTGCGTTCAGTACAACCGGACATGCTATGTAGCGCCACCGAAGAAGCGACGGAATTTGAAAGCCTGTTACCACTGCTCGGAGTATAGGAAGAGGTGTGTTTTCGACCAGGGAGAAAGTCCAGCAACATCCGCCGGGAGCAGCAGCGCTGCCGCGATGGAGGCAGGGAGAGGTGCTCCAGCAGCATCCGCCGGGAGCAGCAGCGTCGCTGCGATGGAGGCAGGGAGAGGTGCGAGCGTTGGCAAAGGGACATCTGCTGGTAGTGTCGGAGCGGGGATGAAGCCTAAGATCCGGGTTACAAAGCCACAAGGAGGGAGAGGGAGGAAAAAAGTTAAATCACCCGCAGTCGTAAAGGACGAAGAGGAGGACGTGAAGATGGATGTCGTTCCCTCAGTCGCGATTGGAGGCAGCAACCCTCCTAGTCTGTCTAGTCAGCCGCGCCCTAGCAAGCCTCAGGTAAGTTGCATATCACAGTTCCGTTGATCGACGATAGCAGGTCTGAACAAACCATGGCTGTCCATTAGATCTCTATCTCCGCTCCGATCAATCCGGCGTCGGACGGAGGGCCGCAAAGGCGGCGAACACCGTTGGAGGCAGGATCGGCGAAAGGGAGGGTGAGCAAAATAAGTCGGGTTACCCCTGCATACGAGGGCGAACTATCCGGTCAGAACGTTCAGGTAAGGCATATCCTAAACTAAGTATAATCAGTATAAGTCTGACGACTGCAATAGACCGCTCTGTCCCGGTTATCTCAAGACCATAGGGCTCTTGAGAGCGATGTTCGTGACATTGAGGGAGAGTTGAAAGTCATTCGCCGGGATTCGGTAACACCAACCGACCTTAGTGCTAGGGTTGACAAGATCCAGACCGTTCAGGAGGCAACGGCGGCGCTTTCGGAGCGGGCCAGTCGGGAACTGGGACTCCGAGTCGATCACCTCAGTGGTCAAGTGATGCAGGGCGTAGACTTTGCAAGGAGAATAGGCGAGGTGGAGAAAGGTTTAGGGGATCTGCGGGTGGACGGTGCAGTTATATCGTCTTTTGGAAACAGGATAAGCTCGCTCGAGAGCCGGACGAACAGTGGTGAAGGAAGAGCGGCGGACATGGAGTGGCGTATCGGAGAGATGACTGGCTCCAGGAGGGATGATGATGTTCTAGCGAGGTTGGGGAGTTTAGAGAAGGCAACGGAAGGGAGCGCAGCAGCAGCTGTGGAGAATCGACAGGAACTTGTCGCATCCCTCGAAAAGCTGTTGCGTGTGCAGGAAGATAGGATGAAGGTGGAAATCTCTCATGCGACTCGAGCACTTGTGAACGATCTTCGAACCGACATCGCCGAGTTGAGGAAGGATGTCAATGATCAGCGTCGAGACATGGAGTTACACATTCGAAGGATTTCAGACGACGTTGGGAGAATCCGAGAAGCCTTTCCTTTAGTGTCGTCGGTCGTGCACAATGCAGCACCTGGCGTCACTCCGCAATCGACACACCGCACCGACCACTCTGACTTCGCGCGTAGGAGCAACGCTGGGATGGCGATCCAGTCGGACTTTCAGAACAACGACCTCAGCATCAATTTGGGGCAGCGGGGTCACTCGATATCAACCGGACACAGGCTCGCACCCCGCTCTAATCCCAGTTCCTCCCTTGTCCCCCAGCCGGGCAGCTGGTCGACTGACAACTCGGCGTTGACATCGCTGCCTTCATCCGGCTGCCTATCACCAAGGCACGACTGGTCGACTGATAATTCTTCTTTAACCTCAGTCTCAGCAAATACTGCATCAACACACGAACCTCAATCCAGAGGTGGGTCTGGCCTCATGCTTCCACCACCAGACAACCTTTCCTGGGGCCAAGGCGATGTATTGATGTGTTGATGCGGGTACGTTTACCGACTCCTCCTATCCAATCTAGATCACTTGCGAAACCTCTACGTAGTCAGTCCTTCTTTAATTAACGCTAGGGCATGTTGTACTTAGACCTATTTTATCTCTCTTCACTCTCTGATACCTTGAACATCCGGCGCTCACCAACCAGGACATTGGGCGCTTAGTGAATGTGCAAATCGGGACATCGGGCGCTTCCGAAATGGGACGTCGGGCGCTTATGCATCGGGATGGTGAAAGAAGTGCCTATCAGCCGGGGTTCACCGGCTACGAGCATGGACATGTGGAAGGTAAATTACGACACGTCACCGGGGTAAGATGTACATGGTAGAAGATGAATTCCGACACGTTGTCGGGGAACTGTACAACAGATTATACATCAAGTCTCCGTAGAGGGGGGAAGATGAAACCAAAGGGGTCCATATTTCAGTCCATCGCTGGGAACCCGACCACTAATGATGACTGAGCCAAGAGATTGTTGCCAGACCTCCCAAGCTTCCGCTAGATTGTCGACCTCCACCATTTGCTTCACGCTATCGTCGAGCTTATCAATGAGATGATTGGCCCACTCCCTTCAAAGTAGAAATAAAGTCCGTTTTAGAATGACTACTAGACCTGGTCAGACTGAGGCAGACTTACAAATTGGTGTAGATACCAGGCGCTCGTCCCTTCAGAATCACGTAGAAAACCTTGCTTGCGTGGTCGAACGGGGGAACAAGCGCGAACTTGCTGGGTAGCCCATCCTCCGCGTTGTTATCGAAACAGCCGATAAATTCATCCAAGCGGGTTACAATCGCCGTCTTGGATGCTTTGACCTCCTCCGTCTTCTCGTCCATCTTTCCTAGCAGTGATGCCAAGACGTTCATCCTTTCTCGCAGACTGTGAACACGATTATCAAGAGCCTCAAGCATGTCGGGTGTTGGCTCGGGAGGCAGTTCAACAGAGCTATCGGGGTGTTCGGACGGGCTGGACATGTGGAATATGACCTGCAAGTTGCGAAGGGGATGTAGGGACTCACCTCTGTAATCTGGGCTTTTATCAAATATTTCTTAGAACCTGTCCCCAAAGTAAGAATCTCCGCTCCTTCGGCGAAGCTAAGAAGACCCGGACATATAAGGAGTTCTCGAGAGAATGGATAGATACATGATTATCAAAATTGTCACATGGTGTCTACGCTTGCTCCAATAACAAGGCCTTCGCCGACTTCTTAACGCGTCTTTTACCATCCTGTCCATGTTTCTCAGCACCCTGCATTAAAATCTCATCCTCCTTCGATCTCCGGGTGGACCTCCTCAAAACGGCTGGCTTCACTTTAGAAGCCAGCGGTGTGGACACCCTGGGCTTCTTTTCCCTCCCTTTACCCTTAAGTCCCCGTTTCGCCGCCTTCGAAGTCGCGGCATCTGACCAATCGGGGTCTGTGGGATCCTCTACATCCTTCATTTCAACGTCCTGTTTCGCTGCAGGTATGTCCGACTGAGGGTTTTGGGACGTTGACGGGTTAGGAGCGGGGTTAGGAGCGGTCTGGAGGTGACCGCCGTTCAAGGTAAGCAGGTGAGGGTGGGACTGGAGGAGGTTGAGCACCGCCGCTACCGTTGCATTGTCTAACTGTATATCCGAAGGTGAATTCGGGAATGGAGACGGGGGCGGGATTGCAGATAAATTCATGGCGGAGGTCGCCTTCACAAGCTTCGCGGTAGTTGGTGTAGGAGGGGTGGATTGGTCTCCATGTGAAGCGAGTGAGGAGGGGGTCGTTGGATTCAGTGTCGGCGAGGACTTTCTCGTCATACCTAAAGTGATGTCAGCAATAGTCTGGAATAACAGAGCTTTTTGAATCTGGACCGACCTGTTTCTGTCCCCTCTTCATCTGAGCTCAAACCCCTCCTTCCATGTAAGCGAGCTAGTGCTCTTGCCTTGGATTTATCTCTTGCTGCTTTCTGCGTGCCTATCTGGTCCTCCCCGACTTGCTTTCCCCAAAAATTTGGAGTCTCGGGGAGGTTCTCCTTAATCGGGAGCGGCTCGTCAATATTCATCGCGAACGATGCCCCGAAGTCCCCTTCGACAGCGACCGTGTCTGCCATGGACTCTAAAGACGACCCTCCGCCCGACAATCCACCCATCTCTCCACCCGACCTGACCTTTCCTCCGCCCGACCCGACCTTCTCTCCGCCCGATGCTGCACCCATCTCTCCGCCCGACCTGACCTTCTCTCCACCCGATGCTGCACCCGACCCGGCCTTCTCTCCGCCCGACACCACATCCATCTCTCCGCCCGACCCGACCTTTCCTCCGCCCGACCCGACCTTCTCTCCACCCGATGCTCCGCCCGACACCGCACCCATCTCTCCGCCTGATGCTGCACCCATCTCTCCGCCCGACCCGACCTTCTCTCCACCCGATGCTGCACCCAACCCGACCTTTCCTCCGCCTGACTCTCCACCCATCTCTCCGGCCAACGCCGACCCGACCTTTCCTCCGCCCGACTTCCCTTGAACCTTGTCTTTGCCCTTGTCTCCAACCTTTCCTCCGCCCGACTCCAGGACCTTTGCTTCGTCCGACTTCGCAGCCTCATCCTTTCCCCCGACCTTCTTCCTGCCCTTCTTTCCGCCGCTAGTTGCGGCCGATTTCTGCTTTCGAGTAGAGCGACGAGGTGCTTCTGACTCGCTCCCATCTGTTGTGTCAGGTTGTTTAGATGCGTTCGATGACTTAGCGTGTGGTTTCTTCTTGGGGCGCCGAACGGGGGAAGGTTCGTCGGACTCAGACTGGGATACATTGAGGATCTCCTGCCTGGGCTCGCTGACCACCATGGTCGTCCCGCTGAGATACTGATGAAAGCGAAACACGACGAGCCCATCCTCCTGACGGCGATGCCAGTGTCTGAGGAGGTTTCGGTTACATTCAACCCCCATGATATTGGGGTCTTCGAACGCCCCGAAGCCGTCTGGAAGATACTCACTCTCGATGAACGAAGGGGTATCCCTTGTGATCGAGTTCCAGGGCGGACCAACGTTCCTAGTACTAACGGGAATGCCTTTAGCACACGCTAAGCCCTTTGCATCAGTTTAGAGTACGGTCTAGGAGAAAATAAACGAACCGTAGAATCCCTTTACAATCAAACGAACGAGTTTAACGTAGAATTTATGAGCTTTCCATCGCTTTGGGACGGTTTCGGGGTTCGGTATGATCGGTTCACCGAACTTGTTGATATCGAGGACGATATCGTTGGACTTGGCCTCAGTCTCATTGTCGTTGCCATCGTCACCCGGTGGTCCGGGCATGTCATCCTTCACAAACCGCCCATAGACTCCTTCAGGGTCGTTCTTCTCCCACCAACTCCGAATAGTGGGCTTAAATGCCCGACCCCCTCCAAGTTCGAAGTTGAAGTCCATAGTCACTGTTAATAAAATACACCTTAACGAGGCACCGGTCATGGGATATCCGTCACATACCTATATGCAAGTCGTCGTTTGTATCAACATGACTGGTGAGGAAGACAATGCGAGCACCCATTTGGTTATATACGTCCTTCGCAAACTGCCTCAGCCATGGACGCAGGTTCTTCTCAGCCAGCCTAAGAGAGATTCAGTGAGAAATCTGTTACGTCGGGGAATGGCTTCAAAGGTTACCGTTTCTTCTCTTCTGCACTCGGTCCCCGTTCCCTCCACTCAACCGCCATTTTTTCGTATTTTTCTCGCTCCTTGTCACTTAACTTGGCCATCTCCAGAGTGATCGCAGCCTGGAAACAGTTGAAAGGTTTCGGTTTCTTCACATTCGTCGGTTCGGGTTCGCCGTCGGGGAATTCATCGTCGCTTTGATCATCCTCAAGTTCTTCCGTCGTCCCCCGTCGTCCAAGAGCTTGTTCATGAAGCTCCATCCACGTGGCCTTGCACTTGTCGACATTCTCCCGGTAGAAGCACTGACGAGCCGTCCATGGTACTGTCCAGGTAGGAGGATCGTTGTGGCTTCGCCCCCGTTGGGCATACCACGTTCTCACATTCTACCTCAAGGTCAATACATTGAAACTCCGCACAGATTAGCGCCCACTCACTTCTCCGACTGCATTCCGCTCCTCAGGCTTAACTTCCCAACCGGTTTTCTTGATTTCCTCGATGAAGTGGTCAACTGTGTGTTGGCAGAGCTCTTTGCGCTCGTTTCCTGTTCCAGATCGGTACGTGTCCCTCCGTTCCTGGAGATACTCGAGCTGATACTCAGAAAATCTGTCATCTAGACGTTTTGGTGGGGGCGGTGGTTCTAGAATTGTCGGCTTTTCGTCTGGAGCCTCGGAGGATTCTTTCACGGACATCGGAGAAGGGGATGGAGGCTCTGCGGATTGTTTCAAGGACATCGGAGAAAGCTATGGGTCAGCAAGGACCTATGTGGGCTTATATAGCCGCAGAATGTTATCTCCAAAACCTCAGAACAAACCACTCTCTGCGCTGCCATGCCTCCTAAAGCAGCATTCGATTGTCGGGGCTTCAAGGTCTCAGATCTTGTTGTCAAGAAGTCGAAACGTGGCGATAAGCTCAAACTTGTGCCCGCCACCAGAGCCAAGTTATCCTCCATCCTGCCCAAGTCCCCCAAATCCAAGAACCCGGCCATAAAGCGCCTGAGAACTGACGACCACGAGCCCAATGTTCATCGGATGGACCCTGAAGTTCCTCAATTCACCGAGGACGACAGCGGACCGGACGATGGAGGCTTCAGGTTCGGGGATGAACCCGATCCGAAACCCGATCGGAAACAGGTGTACAAAGAGGATCTCTTTGAACGGCATTCAGGCCGTACGAGCCAAGGAAATGTAAGTCCTAACATATTCTTCCATTTGTGTCGCTTTTAAATAACCTTCATAGACAACACACGAGTACATGGCAGCCTGGAAGGAAGCGAAAATCGGCCTCTATCTCCAGGAGATCATAGACGCTGAGGCTCGCAGGTCCTTGGTCTGCGAGAGGTGCTCCACTACCAGTTCCGAATGGCGGTGTCTTAGCTGCGTTGACACACCCCGACTCTGTGGGGATTGCTGCCGGCGAGAGCATCGTACCAGCCCGTTCCATCGCATCGAACGCTGGTCGACCGATCACTGGGTTCCCCTTGGCTTTGGCAGGTCGGGAGTATCATCTGCACCGGGCACGGTATGGAGCCTTGCCCCAGATATCAATCCACTCGCGAGAAGCTGGAGGCCCGATGCATCAACATCAACGAGGTGGACGACTTCTCCCATGACCCAAGCTTCGGTGCAATCCCCGTCAAGAAAATCATCGGATCGGGGGAGGTTGTAGCCTTCGTTCACACAAATGGGTACCATCATCTGCCTGTTTTTACTTGTTTCTGCCCAAATTCCCCACCCGATGAGGTCCAGTACCTCCGACACTCCTTCTACCCCACCATGTCGAAATCTGTCAAGACGGTCTTCACATTCGAAGTCCTGAAACACATCCATCTCCTCAAGGTGCATACCCACATGGCCAGTGACAGCTACTCCGACATTCTGCGCCGCCTGACGAACTCCAGTTTCCCGACCGAGAGTATAGTACGTCTAAGTCCTAGATTATAATCACCTATGCCCGAATCACTGACATATCTCCTTACCTTTATAGGATCGTAGAAGAGAACTAGCCAGGGTTTGGCAACAGTACAACCACCTTACAAACCTGAAGCGGAACGGTTTCGCGCACTCGGCTAAGGGCAAGACGCCGGGAGAAGGCGAGCTTGCGCTCTTCTGCCCGGCATGCCCTCAGGTGGGTGTCAACATCCCGGAAAAGTGGGAGACGATCGGGCCCAAGTACGTGCCTTCCTTAACATCGTCACGCTGCACTGCTGATCGGGTGTCTGAATGAATCGACCAGATGGCTGTATAATCGTTACCTTGTGACCGATGGGAACTTTGTTCTTAACCATGCGTTCAAGGAGCGATCGGAGACGCCGATTCTGCTCACGGACGGGGCGGCTTATATGGCTGAGAACTCTGAGTATGGGAAACACCTGAAGTCCTCCAAAGAGTACACTGAGGTAGGTTCCCTTTTCATAAGATAGTTCTCTTTTTCTAAGATTCTCTCTTAATTACTCATGTAAAATACTGAAATGACTACATTTGTCCCATCTTAGGCGCCTATGTGCAACAAGCATCGCGCGATCATGGATAAAAACCAAGCTAAGAAGGGGTATGACTCCACGGGGCTTGTGGCGGTGGCTTGTGCGCGACATGGATGCTTTGCTCCCGGAGCCGTGGTGGACATGCAGAAGGGGGAACGGTGAGTATCGCCATTTGTCTTTGTCTCGCGGTGCTTAACGGTGTTCCTACTTCGACAACGCCACCTCCAATTCCGCTCTTCCCCCGATATCATTCCCCGATTACGCCTCCCACTCCCGGACCCCCGCTCCGCCCCGCCTTCACACCCGCTCCGACCCCGCCTCCGGCTCCGATAGCCAAATGAACGTTGACTACGCACTCTGCCAGGCCTTGAGACTCACAAATGCAAAAGCGTTACCCAAGTCAATCCTCGCCTACGATATTAACTGTCAATATTGCATCAACTTCAGAACCCGCATATCCCAAAGTCCCCGCTTAGCAGCAGCTGTACCCAAAGATATGGTTTTTGACTTCCTCATTGGTTTGTTTCACGTCCATGGCCACAAAGAAGAATGTCTCCACCGCTTTGCGCCGACCTACTACCCTGGCGTCGGCATCAATAGCGGTGAAATTGTAGAGTCCTTGTGGTCTAACTTGAACGGCGCGGCCAACATGACGCGGAACATGACCCCAGCACACCGAGCAGAGATGTTGGACGCCTGTATGATGGATAGCAACTGGCGCAAGCTGCAGGGAATGGGTAAGTTCTTGATATCCACATTATAACCCTTTATCCGTTGATGTGCGGCTACGGGGCTAAGAGCCAAACACGCCTCTAACCAAAACAACAAACACAACACACAACACACACACAACCACACTAAGGTAGCTGAGGGGCAACTCACTCAAGATAGAGCGGGCAAAGTAATGTATTGGACTAGAGGACTAGGTCGACTCTAAGGTACTCGCAACTAGCAAGTTTGAAGGGGAGTTCTAGACTCGACCGCGCTTCGGGGTGATATAGGTTCTCGATGAGAGGGTGGGGTCTCGGGAGGACGAGGTCGCTACCACGAGAGGGCTTTCACTAGGCTCGAGAGCTTCGCAAAAGGAACAGAAAACTTAAAGACAATTGGCACGACGACCAGACAGACAGACAGACAGATAGCGCGACGGCTAGACTTGGACTTTGACTTAGAGACTTGAAAGATGAAAACTGGGGGGTAACTGATTTTCTCTAAACTACTTGCGAGACTTAAGTACATGCCGAATATTTACAAACAAGCTCCAAGACAAACAGATGAGAAACACATGCGATCGCGATACATTCCAAAACGGTCCAAATGAAACATAGAGATAGGAGGGAAGACCTCTCGAGGTTGAGCTCAAGGCCAATTAGCGCCCGGGTAAATACCCAAGACTGTGCCGTTGCCACCAACCGACTTCTTCGTACACGCCGCGCCACCCGTCTCGTGTGGGACGACCTATTCTTATCTCTGATTGTGGTTCCCCTCTGATAGAGTGGAGCCGGGGGTGATCATTCCGATACCCGGGCTGGGAGACCGTGCGGGCGCCTAAGATGTGCCGGTTCCGCCTCTCCTGTGTTACACGCGGGTGCCTGTACTGAGTTCTCCCCTCAGCCGATGGCGATCCCAGAACTTTCCCGAGACGTGGTTTGATTGCGAACATCTCGAGGTGTGATCGACCTCTCGACGTGCCACCTCTCGTGAAGATCAAGTCGCGCGGGAGCTATACTCCGGCGCTTATCAGGGGCTCGGGTGCAATCCCTCTCGACTACTGATGTCACGGTGATCTCTCGACTCTGGGTGTGGCGAGAGTGTTCTCGCGAGATACGAAGGGATGGGTAGGGGGCTTCCCATTGATACGCACTACTCTGCCTATGTCCGTTACTTGCCAAGTCGGTCCCATAGTTGTCCCGCGCGTGTCTCCTTAAAGTAGCAAGTGTCTCGCGAAGGTAGGTCTTACCCGCTTGAGGCTACTCGTCACTTCTCGTAGTCCCGCGCGTAGGTCAGAGAGGCTAAGTCAGCAGCTCTGGGCTCGGCTCTGACTCTCGTTCCCCTTTACGTTGGTGCAGGTCTTTTGATAGATGATATGCAGTGGGAATCGCGTATTTATTAAGGTAAATCGCGATTTTTAGTGGGTAGACGCGCTGAAGGCGCATCATCTCCCCCCAACTGAAATCTAGACTGTCCTCAGTCCTTTTGATACCGCTACCCAACTTCGTTCTTGTCCTCTCGCGAGTTCACCGACCTGTCTGCCTCGCCTCAGTCCTTTGCCGCGAGGTCCCCGGTTCATTCTGATCCCGAGACGTCCTAACAACCCTGTACCCTCGACTCTATTGATTCTAAGTTTTTCCCGGTGCTTGCAGGTTTAGCCCGCGTCACATCCTTCTCGCGTAGTTCTCAACATGTCATGTCATTCGAAGCGCGTTCTGAATGTTCTCCCAGGATTCTTCTGCGTTATCCATTCCCGTGCTCATGTCACAAATGTCACATTTGTCTTCACATATAGCCCGGCCTTCTTGGGGACTTTCTGACTCGCGTTCCGCCTCTCTTCGTACTCTCTTCTCTCTTCTCTCTCTATATAGATGGCCGATCCCTCCCTTGGTATGGCAGCCGACATGGTAGCTGCGCTTCAGGCGGCGACGGCGTCCCCGGACTGGAGTCCTCAAAAGCTAAACGCCTTCTACGATGAGTGGATCCGCGTAGTGGTAAGCTGCCTCTCGTCTGCTCTACGATCGGACGCTAAGAGTTCTTTCTTTTCTCGATCCACAGCAACTCATCCATACCAACCCTCTGCTAACTCAGCATCCCAACTTCCCCGCTTTTCGCAACTACATGGCGTACTACCTCGGCCAGGCCACTTCTGACAAGAAAATCAAACGCTCCCTTTCGTCGGCGCTCAATCCTAAAGCTCAGTGGTCCGCGCCCCTCTTTCCACCTAATCCTCCGCCCTCCGACTGGCCTACTCCAGCTACACCCCCTTCGTCCAAGGCCCCTTCCTCGGGTTCCTCTCGGAAAGCTCAAGGCACGGTGTCCGCGCCCCTTGCCCGGTGCGTAGCCTCGATGCTCATTTTGGCGGTGTACTCACATTCTTCTCCAGCGTCAACGCGCACATCTCCAGTTCCAAACCCTCAACTTCGCGTCCGAAAGCTTCAGACACCCGAGAGCGGATTGCGACGCAACCGGCGCCTATCTCGCTCGGTGAGGTCAAGGACGTCGGTCGGCGCCATCAAGTGGCTGGCCTTAGTTCTGCTCGTCCCGCCGAGGTTCCATCCAAGCGCAAGTCCTCTGGTGACACTGGGGTACGTCGCGTTCTCTCCGTTCCTCTCGGTCGACTTATCTGAACAGTTCTTGGGCGTGCAGCCGCCTCCCCTCAAGAAGATCAAAGTCGAGCCGACTTCGTCATCCCGCGGTGCTGGTCCCTCCTCGTCTACCAGAACTTCGTCTTCGAAAGGCAAGGGCCGTGCCGCGCAGCCTCCACCCTCTCTGTACGCTGCCCATCAACTTCGCCCTCCCGTTCCCAAGACCGTTAGGACTACGATCGATGTCGAGACCTACGATCCTGAACCGTCCGACGATTCCGATTCGTCTAGCGACTCTTCTAGCATTACCGGAGACTTCGTTGGAGACGCTGGGGGCGACGCTGAGGATGCTGGAGACGACGGCGAGGGCGAGGTCGACGAGGCGCAAAGCCGCAGGCAACTTATGGCTGCGAAGCAGGCCGCCGCCTTTCAAGCTCATCAGCTCGCCATGGCCGAGGTCCTTCAGCACTTAGTGCCGCCCTCCCAGCTCCTCTCGTCTCGTTCCGACGTCAAGCTCCTCAAGCGCGTCACCACTCCTCCTCCTAGGGTTGGTCCCTCTTTCTCCATTACCACTTCGTTACTCACCTCTCGATCCCAGCCGCCTCCTCCTTGCGGTCGATGCATCGCTCGAGGTGCACTTCCGGAGTGCGTCGAGGACCCTAAAGACCCCCACGGGAAGTGCTTGGCCTGTAAGACCTCGAGCCAGTCGTGCTCGTGGGCTCCTTCGATACGCCCTCCTCGCGTCACCTTACCTCAAGTCCGGGAGATGGAGTTCCTCACGAGTCAGGCGCCGAGCGTCAACAGTACGTTCTACCCTTCGCGCCATCCTGGTTCCGTTTTACTCACCTCCCCCATTCTCTAGATGCTAATCGCGCTTTCCAAACGCTCGTCGTCGAGCACGCCATGTACGACGAGATGCGCAAGCTTTGCGAGTTCCAGGCCCTCAAGGTCGACGCCGCTCAATCGTTCCTCGCGAACATCCTAAACAGCACTCGCGACTGTGGCTCCGACGAGCTCATCAAGAGCATCGCTTCCTCCTCTTGGTACGCCGCCGCCGAGAACCGAGGAACCAGTCAAGGCACCGTCGCGTTCCCCGTCGTCAACCCTGCCAACTTCATTACTCCGGCCTCCAATCCACTTCCTTCGTCGTCGTCGCCTGCCGCTCCTCAAATCGCGGTCCTCCCTTCGTCAGGTTCATCTTCGCAGGTCGAGGACGACCACTCGGTCGAACAGGAGCTGGGAGGCGAAGTTCGTGACGGGGGTGTTCCCATCGACGAGGAGGAAGAAGGCGAAGCGGCGTTGGATGCGCAGGACGCTCCTCCCGTTGCTTAGGCGCTCGGCTTCCCCTTTTCTTGGACTCTTCTCTCTCAAACAGACACTGACTCTTACGTATCACCTATACTCCTACACCACTACTATGGCTTCCATGTACCTTCCCATTCGCGTCTCAAATGTATTGCGCTCGTATTTTGACGTCTCGTAGCTCTTTGATTGGTTTCGCGCATTTTAAGCGCCCGTGTGAAGGTGTGCAGTTCCACCTCTCGAGGTAAGATTTCTCTATCTCTCGGCTTCACTTCTTGGTATCATGGCGGAGGATCGACAGGGGCTCGACCTTGTCGATCGCACCTCTCGCCTGGAACCTTCGTCGTAGTCACGGTCCTCGAGATCTCGGTTTAGCCGTTAAGCGCCCCCCTGTTTGATGGCGCGCGGGTGCAATTACGCTCCCCTTCCATAGCGTTTCACGCGTGCAATTCCTCTCAGCTTCGCTGCCGCGCGATATTCCTCGCGCCGAGCTATTCTGGCATCCTATTCCACGCGCTACCTCACATGTCGCCATCTCTGGGTGCCGGACTCCGAGACCCAATGCTAGATTATGACTTAGACCCCTGTTCCCGCTCCAGTTCTCTCTCGAGTATAAATACTGGGGAGTTTTCTCTCCTTTTCAGCATCGATTTACTCGACCTTCTCTCTCTCAATGCCTGTCGTTCCTTCCCCTTCTCCTTCTCCTCCTCCTGAGGCTGCTGCTCCGGCGTCTCCCAGGTCTATCCTTCGCACTTTCAATGAAGGTGCGAATGACCTTGAAGACCACCTCTTAGGGACCAGCATTACGTCCCTCACCCAAGTTCGCAACGATTGCCTCAAGCACATCCTTCCCGGTTCCAAGACCTTGAACCCTCGTGCCGCCAACGCGGTTAGTCGCGCCCAAGAGGGCTTGTTTGACCTCGTTGTACGTTCGGTTCTTACAGATCTCCTTACCCCGCGACTGACCCTTCTCATAGGAGCCACCTGCGGTCGAAGCCGTTCTTAAGCACAACTCTCGTCACCGTCGCATCGTTGGGAAACTCCATGCCGCGTTGACTGCTCACCAGGCCGCGTTCTCCTCTCGCGAGGTCACGCCTCCGGATAACGAGAAGCTCGAGCTGGTTCTCAAGTACCTGGGCGAGTGCCGCGAAAGTTACGGTCCGCGTCAGGATACCCCGATGCCTACCGCTGCTTCTGCGGCTACCGCGGCCGATGGCGATGCCACTGTTCGTGCCGCGAAGTCTACCGCGTCTTCCTTGGCTCGTGCGTACTCTCCTTCATCGTCTTATCTTCTCTTCTCTGATTCATCCTCTCCCTAGGCGTCTTGTTCCCTGTCGCTGAGTCTGTTACTCCGGCTGAGGAGAGTGCTCCCTCTAAGGGTAAAGCTAAGGCTAGTGCTCCTGCCCCTGAGGACATTGAGGTTCGTATCCTATGTTTCTCTCCTGTAGCCCGTTGCTTACTCTCGCGTTCTCTAGGAGATCACCTTCTTGGAACCTCAGGATGTGGTCATGGCCGATGCCTCTGCCAACAATGCTCGTCGCGGCCGTTCTGCTCGCGGCGGTGCTGCTGGGGTATGCATCTTTCTTTCTTCCCACTTTCTCCTTCTGACTTCGTTCCTAGGGCTCTCGTACTCGTCCCACTCGTGGTGGTAGCACCAACTCGTCCGGCGGAGTCCGCATGTTGGACCACTCTCAGGTTCCTAACATGGACACCGGTTCTCCTATGTTTATGAAGGCCCAGCAAGTTAACAACAAGAGGTCTCGCCAGGGAGAGGTTCATCGCGAGGCTCAGGCTTCTGGTTCTCGAGGCTCTGGGAACCGTCTTTTCCCTGACAGTAACCTCGTCGAGTACAGTGCGCCTTCTCCCTTCGATTTCCTTATGTCCTCGGGCTTACTCTCTCTTGTAGTCGATGATCGCGCGATCTCTAACCAGTACGTTCAGGGAGTGGTCTCCAACTCGCTCAAGTTGGTTCGCGACTTCGCCAACCAGACTCAGAACGAGGAGAACCTCCGTGTTATTATTGGCGAGACCCGCGGCGTCATGTTGCAGGTTATTCACAAGCTTCAGATCTACACTGGTTTCTGGCAGATCCTCAACGAGGAGTACACCACTTTGAAGGCTTCTCTTCTTTCTCTCAACGACAACTCTGCTGCTTCTTCTTCTGCTCCTTCTACCTCTACTTAGGTTCGCTTTAGTAGTCTTGGATCCGCTGAACCAGCTTTAGTCTAATCGCGTAGTCCCTTCGAACGGTTTTTGCTCTCTAGTTTTCCGCTTTCGATGTCAATATGATTCTCGTTTGGACCTTTCTCTAAAATCGCAAAATTTCGGAGTAAGATAATCTTTATGTTAAGTATTGAGTTCGGGTAGTACCCTCTCTCTCCCCCCAACTAAAAAATCATCGTCCTCGATGACTCTGCGAACCGCTCGACCTAATCGTCGTCTTCCTCAGGGTCACCTCTCGGCATTCCTTTAAATGCTAAGTCCTCAATGTACCCTGTTTCCGACTCTTCTTCCATCTCTTCCAGCGTGGACGGCTCTATGTCGATGAAGTCATGAATTGACGCAGGGAGAGGAATGCGTTTCCTCGCGTGATATGGGATGACTCTGAAGGCACCAACGGCGCTCTGTAGGACGGCACCATCCATTTCTGCGAGAATGTACGCTCCTCCCTTATTACGTGCAATCACCACCAAAGGGCCCAAATACCTCGGCTTCATTTTCTTGTCGAGACTTTTCTCAATACTCGTATTGCGCATTAATACTAAGTCTCCGCGTTTGAATTTTAAGTCTCGGATTGTCCGTGCATACTCCTTTTCGTATTTCACGACGCGTTCTCTCTTCTCCTTATCAACTCGACTCCTCATATTCTCGACTAAGTCCCTATGCTTAGCTAAGCCCTTCGCGCGCTGCGCCAGAAGCTCCTCTGTGGTCATAGGACCGCTTGGAGGCTCGACTAGCCAAGTTGCTTCCTGGATGTCTAATGGCAGAACTGGTTCCGCGCCGGTGACCATGAAGAACGGAGAGACACCGAATCGACGTCGTACCGTAACGCGGTCCGCCCACATAATGTGTTGGAAGTACCAGTACCATTGCTTCGCGACACCATTGGTTGCCTTGAACAGCATGTCGCGGACGTCGTAGTGGGGACGCTCGATCCGACCATTGGCTTTGGAGTTGTACGGCGAGATCTTAATTCCCTTAATGCCATACTTGTCCTCAAGCCATTTTGTAGCCTTCACGAACGCGCCTCCATTGTCCGTAACAATCTCCCTCATGCATCCCCATCTCGTGATGATCTCCAATAACCACGCGCCGATCTGTGCGCCTGTTTCTTCTTTCAAGGGCTTGCCCTCCATCCAAGAAGACAGCGCACACCGACCATGCACAATGTACTTGCAGCCGTTGCTCGCGGGAGTCATTTGCAACACATCCGCGTGCAACACTTGGAAGATCGACGGAGTATCCGTGACTTGTGGTGGGATCTTCAACAGTAGCTTTGTCCTCAGCTGGCAAACGTGACAGGTCTTTACATACCAGTTCACATCTCCTTCGAGTCCAGGCCACCAGAAGCGCTTCAGTAGAACCTGAGTGGTGGCCCACGCGCCTCGGTGTCCAAGTGCGTCGTGTGCGGCCCTCATCATGTACATACGGTTCTCCTTAGGCACAACTAGCTGTGGGTGACCAGTTTGTCTTCGATACAGCTTTCCTTCTTTTTCGAAGTAATGGCTGCACTCTCGGACCCACTTGCCCACATCTGCCGGCTTCAATCCCTCGGGCGCTTGTAGCGGCCCCTTTAGCCACTTAGCTATTTTGGGTAGGCGCTCGTCTGTGTCCCGCGCTTGTTGGGATCGTCTCGCGTCATCGTACGCCTCTATCTCTTCTTCATCCATTTTCAACTCTGCATCTGGCAACATCTCGACGTTGACCAACTGTGCTCGCGTCGCCGTTCGGACATGTCGCGAGACACCAGTCAGAACTCTGTCATCCTCGAAATCGGCTTCAGGGATCGTGACATTGAGGAGATATCCTCCTCGCGTGTCAATCTCATGTTTGAAGTCCTCGAAGTCGAGCGGCTCCGGATCCTCTGGGTTAGGTTTCGAGTATCCTCTCAGTCCGTCGCCCGATTCCCTTGGTGGTCGTAGGGCTGGTGCGGCGGATCCTCTGGCATGCGATCACGCCTGGAAAGTCCATCCGCGGCAAAGGTCTTGCCTGCTACGTGCCGTAGCTCGAAGTGATACATTAGAATGTTCTCAATCCATCGGTTAATGGTAGCGTTAGGACCCATTTCCGGATTGTTGAGCATTCCTTTAATGTATTGAGCATCGGTTTCTACCACTAGACGTCTGCAGCCAATGAGCCAGTATTTGTTCTCCTGCAATGCTCTCATTAATCCGAATAACTCTCGTTTTGGTTGGGAGTAGCGAGCCTCGCGCGGAGTCATGGTAGTCGAGCCAAAACGCGCGTACCACCACTTCTTAAGGTCTGCATTGTCTTGTTGACTTATGTACCAGCCGATCGCTTTGTAGGACGTGTCGACTGAGAGCTTGATCTCGGTGTTAACATCGTAGTCCAGGGACCTTAGGCATGGTGCGTCTCGGACTGCATCCTTTAAGTCTCGCATCGCGGCGTCCTGAGCTTCTCCCCACTCGAAGGGTTGGTCAATCCTTGTCAGCTTCTGGATCGCGTCTGCGCGTTTAGCATAGTCACGGATGAATATTCTCATCGTCCCCACTGTTCCTAAGAAGGCGCGGACATCGCTGACAGACTGACAAGGTCCCCACCTCTCGATGACACCTACTCTCTCTGGCAGTGGTTTTCGACCTTCATAGGTACATAAATGGCCAACCACCACAAACTCGTCTGCGCACAGTACGGACTTCTTTCCTGAGAATGTGCCGCCACTGTACTTCATTCTCTCCACTACGCGGTTGAGATTCTGGAAATGTTCCCATACAAATCTTCGGATACCAGGGTTCTCGGGTATAGTCTCGTACGTACCGTCGGCTTTCTCGTATCTAGTACGAGGTCCGCCTACGGGCACATCATCCAAAAACGGCCAAGTGACTTCTGGTATTTCTTCTTGTAAGATATGGGTGACATCGTCGTGGAAGATGGGCACGGAATTGGTCCATCCCATGGGTAGGGTTACCAGTCTCATCGCGCCGAAGGGTGTTTGGAATGTGGTGAGATCTCGCGAGGAGGGTGATAATAACCTCTCGTCGTATCCCACATATAAATCCAGACAGCCTCCACACGACCTTCCTGCGAACTTACTCGCTAACTCTTCCGTTGCTGGGGGCACTCCCGAGTGAGCGATTGTAACTGCGTTCAGCGGTTCTAAGCTGTGTACAATCCTCAGACTCTCCCCATCTTTCTTCAACACGCAAAACCACCTCGACCTGTACGATGAGTTCGAAGGCTCGTACACGCCGGCATCTATTTTGCTCTTGATCATGGCACACACGCGATCATACAAGCCTGGGGGAATAGGAATGTTTCTAAGCGCCCAAGGGGTGTGAGGGGTCGTGGGTATCTCGACAGGCGGGAAGAACTCTGGTTTAAAGCTCCCCCTTTCTGAATCGTCCCAAGCGAATCCTTCTTCATGTATCGAGACGAAGTTATGTAGTAGTTTCCTTTCTTCGTCCCACAAGAAGTCCCCTTTATGCAGCTTGTCCATGTCCTCCTTCCTCTCTTGGGTGTAGCGCCCAGTGGGTTTGAACTCCGAAGGCCTAGTCGGTAGCTCAGGGAGGTTCGCGAGCGGGTCACCTTTAATGTCCCTAATGATACGAAACCTCTCGTCTAAGTGCCCCATAACCGGTTTGACTTTATCAGCCACCTTCTTGTATTTCGTGCCCTTCGAGACTCCCTTGACTTTGGCTTTCGCTTTCTGATCTTGGGAGGTCATCGCTGGTTGCGTCTCCACGACTAACTGTACTCTCTTTTCACTATCTGGGTTTTCTATGGTCGAGAGGTAGTTTTGAAATACCTCTCGTCCTTTTCTGTCATCCTCGTCGCCTTCTGGAGTTCCCTCGAAGTACGACTGCAGATATGCTCTCTGTAACTCTTCTTGGCTGAATACGCTCTCTGTGGGTCTCACGACTTGGGTTAGGCTAATCTCGCCAGTCCTGTCATCTCTCTCGAGGATTAGACCCACTTCCCCCTGATCACCGTTGATCAGATCCTCGAGGCTCGAAAATTTACTTCTTGAGCGTCAAGCATCTCTTTTCTAACGTGCGGGGGTGGTTTGCCTCGAGGGCTGGTGGCAATGGTAATCCTCTTGCCCGTGTTGGGATCGCAGAGTGTGATCTGCTGCTCGCCGCGGGTGTTGTTCTTGACCTCGCTTGACATAGCGACGTCGAAAGGTCTCCCGAGAAGAACATCATACGCTGGACGGCGAATGATGTGAAGCTGGATATATGCCGTTACTCCATCGAAGTCGAACTCGATGTTTCTAGCCAGACCTAGAGTCTTTTCTGTCGTTCGGTTGGCGGATTGGAGGTGAATGACGATATCTGGATCGAAAGAGATTCCCAGACGTCTCGCCACATCTGCATCCATGGAACAGATCTGGGAGCCCGTATCCAAGAGGACTTCTACCTTACCCGATTTATTGATACTCGGGTAGACAGTTCTCAGAGACACGGATTCGCGCGCTACCAGAATTGGCCGCGGCTCTTCCCCATCTTCCAATGAATTTAGATACTGCTCCACGGGGTCACTAACTACGAAGGCTCCGTCGGGTACCGATGGAATTCCTTGTGCCAGAAAGACTTGCGCGGGAGGCAGCTCTTCCAACTGCACGAAGACTTGTTCAACTCTTACAGTCCCTGGTTCTTCCTCTTCTTCTCTCTCAGGATCGGGGATCTCCATTCCGCCCAACTCCTCTTCTGCCTCTAAGATGTTGCACATTTGTACCGCGCGAGCTTTGTACTCGGTAGACATCAAGTCGATGAGAGCGATGATTTGGTACTCGAGATCCGAGGCTTTTTCCTTATTATCAATCGCAATCTTCTTCTTGGTTATCATCTTTTTCAAGTACTCGCGGGCAGGTGCCGAAATGCTTGCCAAGTCCTTAAGACTCGTAGTGAACCTCGTACTCAGTAACTCCTCCATAATGCGGCTCAGCGACTCGGCTTCCTCAATAGGCGCCTTGTGCTGATACGCGGGTCCCTTCTTCTCTAAGCGAGGCAACGCTGTTTTAGGATCGGAACGACCTTCTCTCCCTTGCTGTACATCCTCGCGGGTTGGTGTTTTCAACGGAGTCGTTTTGAGTGGTGGTACTAGTACAAAGGGCCGGTCTTTCAACTTAGGCGCCGCTTGACTCGTCCCCCCAACTTCTACCGTTTCGAACCGCACTCCTCGAGGTGCTCGCGGATTAAAGACCTTCTTTACTCCTGCCGGCGGCCCTCTTTTTATTGGCTCCTCATCCTCATCGTCTTCCTCATCCTCTACCGTGGCTTTTCTGCTGGGTTTGTTGTTACGCACCTCCGGGCTTGCCTTGTCGCGACCAACGGTTCTTTTCGCGACGGCAGTGTCCTTCACTGGTCGCTGAGAAAACCCTCATCATCCTCGCACCTTGGTTCGCTCCAGACCGCGTCTGCAAAGGGAATTGATTCCTCCCAACCATCGGGGTAAGTGCCGCGACTAATTGGGACATCAATTGATTGCTCCGCTTCTGCTCCTGCTGGAGCTCCTTCCAAGGCTCGACCACTGGTTTCTGTACGAACTGGGCCTGTGGCTGCATGTTCTTGGCTCGCGCAGACGATCCTTGTTCCCTTAAGGAACTCAGATGATAAATCTCGTCTCGCAGAATGTTCATTTCGTCCCGAGTAATCATTTCTGATTCCTGGTACGGCGCTTGATGGAACTGATCGCGCACATAGTCCGCACTGTCATCGTAGTAGTGCTGGACGTTCTGGCTAGCCGTGGGCATGGGCAGTTTGTCTACTACCTCTTTCAAGGAGGTGCCGGGCATATTGCGCAGGCGATTACCATGCTTGTCGAAGGTCCCATCCGGTCCCGATACAATCTTGCCTTCGCTGATATGTTTCTGCTTGGCTTGACAGTCGTTCGCGAAGTGACCCTGTCCATTACAGTAGTAGCAATCGACCCCGCGCTAGGAGGTGGTCCTCTCGTATTGTTTCCGAATCCAAAGCCCCTCTCGAGCCTGGATTGTTCTGCTGGGGTTGCAACCGCGAAGTTGTTGGGCTGACGCATGAACTTGTCAGCGCGTCCTTGACCAGCGCGCAACTCCTCGAGTTGAGTTTCCATGTAGGCATCCCGAGAGATCATCTTTTTATCGATGGCACTCAATTTCTGGTCTAGCAAAGAACTCACTCCCTGCAGAACTCGGTGTTCGAGGTCCTCGTACTCGACTTTCACAGTGGGCTCGTCGTTCCAACCGGGCTCGTACAACTTAGATGGGGCCGCGGGAGTCACTGCTGGAGTGCTCGGGGTGGCAGAGACGACCGAGGGTTTAGCCAAGATACCTCCCTTCTTTCCTCCGAACCTTTCTCCAAAGCGTTCTCCTGAACCGCCAACTTTTCAGCACACGAGATCCATCGGTCAAACGGAATGATCTTCTCTCCTGCAACGACTTCCAGGGTGTCATCCGTTTCGGCTTCCTTCGAGAGTACCTCCCATGCTTTCGTACGGAAAGGCTCATCTAACGCGCCCAAGAAAAGGTTAACCAATTCATTGTTGCTCATGAGATGCTTCTCGATTTCGCTGCCTCGGCCCTGAACTTCAGCGCGAACTGCAATAAGGTATGACTCGCGTCTAGACCTATCCCTTGGTGCCTCGCGCACAACAACTGGATCCTGGCTAAACTGCCACGGTTCTGCAGTGCTGCTGTAGGATGGTACAAGAACAGTTTCTCTTTGAACTCCGCGTAGGTACCCGTTTTATATTCAGGTAGCGTTGTCCAGAGACTCTGTTCCGACACATCTCGGAAGTGAACCAATGCCTTCTTCTTCAAGCGATCCGGGATGATTTCGCATGCGCTGATCACATCCTCTACTTGTCTCACATACTCTAGGAACTCCTC
>JAACJK010000245.1:0-21493 GCA_013368325.1 Ephemerocybe angulata
ACATTGGCGACTCGGACGGACATGCACGTCCTGTGAGAGTTCTGATTAACGGAGTGAACGATCCGATTTTCGAGCTCGATGATATGTAGGGTCCTCCAGCCACTGCGATGTAGCCTCCAATGTTGTCTTACACTGCTGCAGTTATTACTTAGTATATGTATCGTATCAGTATGACTTTGTTTTGCGTACTTTTAGCTATTCAAGGGCTATCCCCTCGGATCTCGCCACCATTTATGCAAATCCTGACTATGTAAAACCGATCTCGTGCCTTTTTTAATTCACACGACTTCTAACTAGCGAGCCCGGGATAATTCACCCCTCAGTACGTATGCAAAGTGGTGAATAGACAGAATGCACGAGATGGCCTTTTTGACTCACCGGTACTGCGCCCAAGTCCGAGTGATTCGTCATGAGATCGCAGATCAAGGTGAGGCGGGCGTATCCTTGTTGCGCTCTCACCACCATGTTCGAACTCGTCCCCAGAGCACCATCGGTGTACTTCTCTGCCACAACTCCCGGTGAATCTGCGATAATAGACTGAACAGCCCGTATTCCACCTGCTCTCTCTTCAGAATGGCTCGGTCCGTACCAACACCGCGCGACGACACCTGGACCCCAAGCCACAGAGCTTCCTGCATCAAATTCGGCTCTCCATCGCACAGTCCGACTGTCGCTCACGACGGGGTCAGAGCCTTTCGAGAACGAATTGCATTCGACGACATCTCAATGCGTCCTGCGACTGACGGGTCATTTCAAGGCTCGGCTAGTTTGTTTCTGGCTAAGGCTGAGCGACGACGAGCACAGCGAGCGTTCATGGTAACTGGGGCAGTGCTAAATATGATAAATAGAGTTGTGAAGAAGAGGGAGGTGGTTGCTGGAGTATATAGCGAAGTAGTGACAGAACGATGTCCGGAGAGCGACGTGTAAGGCATGGAGGGGAGGGGAAGGCGGGGATTAAGTCGGTCGTACCAGAGACTGAGCCGAAGAAGTCAGCCGAGGATGTTCAGCGGAATCGGATGAGCCGGATCGCCCCATGCAGGGGCGGGATGTATTGGATATGAATCATATCGGACGGAACTTCACGTTGCAAAGGCCCGCGTCGCCTCTAACTTTGCTGTACCTCATTCTTGTAGTGTGGAGAGCCAATGAAATATGGGTAAGCAGAACCACTGTCTAGGCTAACGAGACAAGTAGCCCGGTGTATAGGGAGTCCAAGCAAAGGAGCGAAGGAGTCGGCACGGCGGTAATGCGGACGCGGAGTCTCTACATACCCTGTTGCGTTCATCGGTCGCTCGCAGTCTCGATGCCAAAGGCACTCTAACAATCGAGAGTGAAGGACGACGCGTAATGAAGCTTTCAGCTGAACTTGGTTGACACCATTTACAGAGACTGTCCATATGTCAGATTCAGCCTTAGCTTCGCGGGGTATGTGAGAGGTAACCTCGGGTACCTGAAATATAGTGTGTCCATACTAGTAGGCTACTGCAGCGAATGCCAGGGGCAAGATCAAAGGCACCTTCATCTCGAATTCTTTCTTGAGTAATCTTAAGCTAGGGGGATACTTATACTTTTCAGCACTTAAAAGAGTCGCAAACTTCATGACTAAACTTGGACTAAACCTCTGATAAATATCGACAGAACAATGACCATACCCTTGGTCGTCCTTGGCCTCAGACTCACTGTAGAGCAGCTCCGGAATGTAAAGAAGTCTTTTTCGGAGCGGAAGCGATTCGAGTCATATACGATGGTATTGTGTTGGACTCTATGATAATGGTAACCCATACCTTCAGCAAATCTGGGCGCTGAAAGTCGGTTTATGACTGATGACCCAAGTCCGATCGTACCCCTAGTAGATGATGTAGTCGCCTACCCTCTTGTATATCGAAAGCAGACTGTCGACGCAGCGACGTACGGTGATCGCGAGCTCGAGAGACGATGGAGGGAGGAGTGAGGAGGAGGGCGTAAGCGAGAGAGACGCACCAGCACAAGGAAGCGAAATGATCGGGTAGCGACGAGCGCAACATCCCGCTCCGAGCTCCGCGACGCAAATAGCGCGAACGTAACGAAGGTATATAAGATGGGAACTCGCTCACCTCGACCGGTATGCCGTCCTAATCCCTCCTCGTCACACTGTCCGCCGCCGTCGTCGTCGCTTCACCCTCGCTCGTCACCATACTCACACTACGTCTGCCCTAAATCCATCGACATCCTCCTACTCTCGTACTCGTCGTCGTGGTTAGTCGTCCTACTCGTCGTCGTGTCCTCGCCCACTCGAGCCCTTCCCCTCAGACTCGTCCGTCCATCAACCCATCACAGCCCTCCGTCGTCTTTCCATCGCCTCGCGACTCTCTCGCCGCATCCACCACACATTCCAAACACCTCGCACCCTAGCCCTAGCCACCTCCCCATCCCACGTACAGACGTCGTTCCGTCACCCGTTATCACGCCTCGCAACCATCCAGGTTTCGCCATCCCATCGCCTTGCGACTCCCGAACTTCTCGCTCCACCTATCCGACCCATCGCCGTCACTCCCAACCCACTCCACCCTTCGACATCGTCTCCATCTTCTCGTCACCCGTAGTCGTCGTAGTCAATCGTCGTAGTCGTCTCGCCCTGTAGTAGTCAGTAGAGTACCCCCGACGGCTCCGGTGCGCAGAGGACATGTCGTGCCTCTGCACGCCCGAGTCGATAATGAAGGGGGGCGTGCGAATCAAATGACCACTCACCTTCGACTCGACTCGACGAAGACTCGTACCGGTGCAAGCACAGACTCCCAGCCTCACCTTCTCCAACGCGGTGATTGTGCTCTGCGCGGCGGTATGCTGCGCCTCGAGTGCGCTCGTCAGCGCAACGACCGCACTCACCTGCGCCGTGAGCGAATCGCCTCCGTCGCGATGACCGTCGCGCTCTGCAAGACCGGCGTTGGCGACAGCGCACGGAGGTTTGACGACAATGCTGGGGTGGCTAGGGGTTCGGGAGTATGGGGTCGTCCGAGGTCGGTTTCGTTTCGTCATTCGAGCTCTTAGCGCGGCGCCCCCCTCTGCCTCCGCCTCGAGACGATCCCGTTCCTCCGTCTCCTTCTACAACCCACCTCTTCACTCTCATCTTCCTCCTCGACGGACCCGAGCTTGAGCGGCACAACGGTACTCACACTCCTTGCATCGTCGTCCTCGTCCTCAAAATCCCCCTTCGGCTCTCCCAACTCCCTCTGCCTCAAGTCGATCATCTCCCGCAACGTTTTGACTCCCCTCTTCATCGCCCCCTGCTCCATGTACACCGCCTCCAGTGCTCGGACCTTGTCAACCTGCCCGGCAAGGTTGGACTGCGTGTCGCGGAGCTGCGCTTGCAGCTCGATGATGACACCCGTTGCTGCCGGTGGAGGTGGCTGGTCGGGGTGAAGTGGCTGGAGGTGGGGGCGAGACTTCTTGCGCCGGTCGTACAGGCGGAAGGACGGAAGGGTACGGGGGGAGATTAGTCGGCTGTAACGACGTAGCGACAATACTCCACAAGTTCAAATCCACTCACCAATCCCCCCGCCAAAGACTCGCAAATCCACTCACCAATCCCCCCGCCAAAGTCTCGTGAATCTCGCTCATCGCACCCGTCAGCGTGTTGAGCTCAGCCCCCGTCTCCCGACCCTTCTGCAGCTCGCCCTGGAGGCGACTGAGAATCACATCAAAGCTGAGCCCCATCTTCCCCGGTTGCCTCATCCTGCCCCCAAGTCCCCCCAGATTCGGCTGCTGCATCGGCGGGCGGCGGTTCTGCACATTCCCTGCCTGACCCGCAAAGTTGAACCCGGTCGGCGCCTGCTGCTGCTGCGGCGCCGCGTACGCCTGCTGCTGCTGCTGCTGGGCCTGGTGCTGCGGATGCTGCTCCGCACGGGCAGCGACCTGCGCGTCCTGCTCCGTGAAGACGCAGATGACCCGGGCGGCGACTTTGTGGTGTATGGTCGTCTTGTTGTCCTCGCCGACGATGTCGATGCCGAATTCCTGCGTCGCTCAGCATCATTTGACCGCATATATGGACGTACTCACCACAATGTCGTCGCTCTTGAGCTCGTAGGGGTCTCTCTCGACGGCCTCGCTGCTCAGCCGCTCGCCGTTGATGAACTTCCCTTTCGAACTCTTCACATCCTTGATGTATATCTGCTCATCGTCAGCATCCGCCCCGCCGTCGTTCCCTCGCCCAAACTCACCTTCCCCCCCTCCTCCCACACCTCAGCGTGCTGCCGACTCAAATATCCATTTCGCTCGCCCGGGGCCGTTTTGCGTTCGTTGACGTTGCTGGCAATGACTCAGACCGATGTGCTTGGGAACAAAGCTGTCGTTGAGGGGGTAGAGACAGAGAGCCGAGTACGGTAGCGCCGTCGTAGTCGTCGTTGGCTGTTGGGCGCTGGGCGTCGAGAAGGGCGGCGCTGGGGCGGGCATCGTCGGCGGGGTTGTCGTCGTCGTCGTAATTGGGTGAGCCATACGTCAGTCCTGATCCTAACCCCAAACGTGGGAAGATGACTAAGAAAAACCCACAGTGACAAACGCGGCAAAGTCGGCTGTCTGGATTTCGTCGTTCCTTGGGTGGTTTCGTGGGCTTGCTAGCTTGAGTACGTCAATCATACGGTATTTTGAGATATAAAAGAAGTGAAGAGACTGGAACTGGGCCCTACATTAAGTCGTATATGTCAAAAAAAGTGTGAGTCCGTTAACCCGGTAAACCTGAAACGACAGACTGGCTGCGTATCGATTCAGATATCATTTCGAGATTGAATTTGCCTTGGTCGATTGATTCATCCCTGAGTAGAAGCCTATGGTAGATGGTGGATGCCGTTACTACATAATTCTCGTTAGATTCACCCCGGCGATGGTGCCATCCCCAAACCATATTTACAGTGTATGCTTCCTCTACGAGCATGAGATGATTTTTCGATGGGCCACTCCACATTGAGCCTAGGCGGACTATTCCCTATAACTATCGTCATCCCTCGTCCGCGATCGACATCCGCAGGCATCCGCAGTTGGCACGCCTCCACCTGCACCCTCTACATTGATAACTCACCTCCGCAGTTGTGCCACTGGCGATTATTCAATATTCACACCGAAGCCCTGTACACGTACACCGTTAGGTCCGACCTCGCGAATGAGGAGGGTCCATCGAAGTGGCACTGTGTAAAGTACGCGTTCGATGCGCATCAGCAGGCCGCAGCGGCGCGCTGAGTTGCAACGCGCATCATATCTGGATGGTTTGTGAGGCCGGAGCACTCAGCTTAGCGGCTGTGATATCTAAATGCTAACAAGAAGTCTTTGCGAGAGCGTCATAAAGAACTTCTTAGAGATCCCCTGGGTTTGAGCTGCATAGGGAATGGATAGGTGGAATGAACTCGGAGAAGGACGGAGCGAGCCCAAGTGACTCGTGTCGTCATTCATTCGCAACAATCGCACTGTCTTAGATACACGGACTACAGGAACCCTTCGGTCTTTCTATTACTGGGTAAGCTGAATGTGTGGTCGGTTGGTATTCACCTCCCATGGCATTCGGCCCGCGCACGAGTTCGCTCTCGCTCATCACGCCATTTATACGTGCGACCTTCACCCGTGTGTATGTGTGTAAGCTCGTGGATTCTCGATTACCATTATCGGGTCTATGGACGCATGAGAGAAGATCAGTGCAAATACGCGGGATGGTATTTTCGTAAGGATGAAGAAGGTTGGGGGCATCGCGATATGGATGAAGGGAGGATCGTTGTGTAGTGAGTGGGTATGTTTGGTGGCGACTGACTAGGATATGGGCAGATATCTGAACGGCGAATCGCGGTTTTGGGAGTTTGTGGTCGTCATGTCCAGCCCATCGCAGTGCTTGAGCCGAGGTCATGGTTGACCGTTGGTAGTTGTCCGTTTCGATTTGATTCTGATTTCTTGGCGATCGTGACTTGCCTGACCGTCGATTTATTAGTCCCACTCCGCGTATTTAAGGCTTAACTGTGACAATTCTCCTACCCCAAAACAACTACTTGCAACTGAACACCGTTTCGTGAATCATAAGAAAGATAGTAATATGAATTCATGCATACATCAACGGCCCTCGCTCAGCTCTGGGTCGCTTAGTTTGCACGTACCTAGGCGATGTCAAGAATATAGGAGTGTCCTGACCAAATACCCCCGATTGACACACTCCGACTTTTCCCAAATATCCTCAAACCCAATAAGTGTGCATTTTGTCTATAGTCGTGGCTGAGATTGACATGGCCGAAGGCGATATTTGGAGAGAAAGCATATAACTAGAAACAAACAGAGAAAGGGCATGTCGATACATATACTAGGCAATTCGGAGAGGACAAGGTCAACTCTAAGATATACTCCGAGTCATTTGGGAAGCTGACGTGCAAGAGCGAGGTCGTCAGAGTCCGTCTCCTACTAATATCTCTCGTGTGATGGTAATCGTGACTTGAACAACATCTCCCTCCATCAGAGCCCTTTGATACGCTGCGCTCGCCTCCTGTTCGGAATGGAACTTAAGGACGACGTTATCAGGCACCGCGGATACATTCTGGGAGATACCGGACCTGCTCATTGAGGTCAATATCTACAAGCAGCTGGAAGTGTTTCAAGACCTACGATCCACAGAAAACGCCAGGATGCCGGCCGACGATAACAGCGTACCAACGTTGCGGCTTTTGCTGTCCATCCAAGACCGGTGAAGTATCTTGGCATTCTCCAACGAATCGGTCATCTGTAAAATTTGGGGTAGTATCTCGGATCGCTTGATGTCCGCGAATAACACCAACCTGTTTGTTCATTGACAGTTCCAGTGCTAGTCGCACCGCCATCGGGTTCATTGAGAGAAAGGGCTTGAATCGCTTCGGAGCGTCTCAGTGAGACTCGCAGATCGGCTAGAAAGGTGAGGACTGACTCGATTGTATCTGTGACAGAAGGGCCATAATGTCGGTGGGACTGGGTCGCACGGAGGGCGCACTCGTCGATTGCATATTCTGGTACTTGAGGTGGGGGCGTAAATCAATATTTTCTGAATGCTTTACGAGATCTAAATACTAGCCCAGTTATGCATGCCAAGCGTTTATGCACTCAGGGAGCCGTTCTGATCGTATAATAGAACATTCTCAAATGCTCGTGGCGATGCACGCCCCACTTCTGTCAACATGTACATGCCAGTCACATTCAGACATTTTTAGTATGCCTTGTTTTGCAGTCATGAAGAAGTGGAGGCTGGTCATACCCACGGACTTCAGGTGCGGCACTGCACATACATCCTCCTTGACTTGTATGGACGCGTGCATGAGACCAAAAGAATCCATAGATGCATGTAGAGGCGCAATGTGGATTGACGCATCCTGGGCACGCACCCATCGCAGGTAGGAAGAGACCCGCAGTCTCAATAGTACACCAGGATAAGAACTCATCACTCGATGGTATCGTCTCCTACCTACGTACCTATCGGGCGTATAGCCTTCATTGCTTCTCGCTTCGAGCCAAATTATATCCCCATTGTCAGCTCAAGGTCAGATCATATGAGTTATATATATAAAGCGCATTTGATTTCTTAGCGTGAATAACCAGATCTGGTCTGCACCGATGGAGCTAGAAATAGTCTCCATTATGTATAAGAGCATCCCCGCTAACTTTATTTCGCTCGTATCCAACATGCCCACTCACACAGCTCACTCCGCACTCGTAAAATTCTGGTTTGCGCTTGAAGGCGCACCATGGGGCTATCCAACCTGGCAAGATATAACGGGTCTGGAGGCTGGAATATTTCCAGAAGACAGCTCCCACCGTCCGCGTGGGTGGTCAGAACAAGACGTCGCCCATATCAAGTCGTACTTTGAAGAGTACAAAGCTAAGCGGACTGAAGACGAGAAGATCAAGTTCGCAGGGCTGACGCGCAAGGTCGGAAAGGACGTCGTCCCTGGTCGAGCTCTATGGCGCACCTTCGTCACGGAGAATTATAGCAGGTCGTGGAATATCCACGGCAGGATTTCAAAAGTGCTTAACGATGTTCGAATACACCCCATGCAACTCATGTCATCTCTCGGCGACTTCGATGAATACCCGGGCGCTATTTCCTATCTTCCCATGGCGCTCGACCATATTGCCCTTGCTCTCTTTGGGCAGGAATCCTTTGACAAGTCCGGCCATCTACAAAGAGAGCTCCGTGATCCCACCCTAATACTCGCTCAGCGGACTTGGGAGCACCTCCGAAGGGCACACGGCCGTGATTACGCTCGCTTGGAGAAACTTGAGGGTATCATGCAGAAGGCACTGCAGGGTAAGTAATACTCGCTCTCACAGGTATATTATCACTTATCAGATCTGGCCAACAGCGTTACATAACAACAAACCAACCAAGAAGAAGCTCACATCGCTCATACGAAACGCGGGAAAATGGCAGGCGCTTGCGTTGAGCTATAACAGCGAAGCAATGTTGATGAAGATTGAAGACATCCGTGCTGAGCTTGAGCAATTACTTGAAGGGCTCGGTCAACATGTACCTGTTAGAGCAAGAAAACCGAAGAAAGGTCTGTTTTGGAACTGCTGTCCACACCCATGGCTCACACATAGCATCTAGAGCTTACATTAATCACCAAGCAAGCACTTCAAGCTTTGGCATCTCACGAAGATGTATCAGATCTCGGACACCTGTATGACACCTACTTCTCGGACGATGCGGTCGATGATAGCATCGCGAGAGAACGCCACTGTGGTGGCGAGGTCAAATTCGCTGAGCCTGTCTCCGGTGCTGATCATGGGGTTGAAATCGAAGCTGGTATGACTCCGGAGCAAAAAAGATATAATCTGGGATTCCACAACGGGCTCCCTCTCATGTTCAACGACAAAAGGCATGATATGGGGATTACGCTATGGGAATACAAGGCTTGTCACGAAGATGGGAAGGCCGATGCTATGCTCGAGAATCTCACCTTGCACGAGCATCAGATCGATGGAATCCACGCTATCGTACGCAAGATATTTACCACAGAGCCAAGTACCCGGGAATACACTGGAATTCTCATAGCAGACGGCGTTGGGTTGGGTAAAACGCTTCAAGCCATTGGAGTCATCGCCTTTCTAGTCGATGTAGCCACGCGACAGCTCATGAGCCACCCCATTCCCCCCATCATTCGTGAGTGCATAACCACTCAACTTTTAGTATATACTAATCATTGGGAGTAGGAGAGCAGCCATACCTTGTGACTCATAATCCTATCCCATCAAGGCCGATTCTCATCCTTGTTCCGGGTACACTGATAGCACAGTGGCTGCACGAGCTGAAGATAGCCATTAAGCCAAGATTCATTGACATCCTGCTCTATGGCAGTGGTGCAATTCAACACAAGGCTTTCTGGGCGCAGGGCGGTCCTTACGAGTCATCGAAGCACCCGCCGCACCGAAGAGTTATTTTGGCATCCCACTCGGTAAGAATCGGCGTGATAATCTAGACGGGGTATATCTGACGAGCCTCTCAGGCCCTGTATCAGGATTCGGCGTCTCTCTACACCTCGCCGGTTACCATTCAGTCCACTCCATGGCAAGCACCTGAGAAGCTGCCAGGGTATGAGAAGTGTAAACCGGACACACTCTTTTCTAAAGAATATCTCGCAATCGTATTCGACGAGAGTCAGGACGTTCGGAATCCTGGACCACGGCAGTCGGCTGTCCTTAGCATAATGGAGCAGGCGCTAGTTCGCTTACCTTGCACTGCGACGCCCCTTCAAACCTCTGCGAAGGCGAGTCCTCTACACTCTAAATAAGACTAAATAATCAATATTTTCTCTGGATAGGATCTAGCCGCTATGGGAAGAATTGCGGGTATACCGTACTTCTTCTCAGAAGAGATGATTGAACAGGACCGCCAGTACGCGGCTGACCTTCGTCGCTCGAAGTCAGAGAAGAAAGATTACCAAGGATCTGAAGATGACTGTCCGCTACGGCGTTGCCAAGAAGAGATCTCATCCCGAACTTACGCCAAATTTGATGGGTTTGTCATTCGAAGAACTTCGGAGAGCAAGGGACGAAATGGGTGTCCACTCGTAGACCTGCCAAAGCTCGACATTATACACGGTTTCATCCAGCTTACCGAAAGAGAACTGGATATACTGGAGTCTCGCACCGAGGAGTCACTTGACGCGTCAGTTCCCTACACATGTCCTGCATATGATTGAATCTCACCTTCTACAGGGCCTCTACCGGAAACGGACGAGGTGTAAGCTCGTCCAGATTCTATATCGAGCACCGTATGGGAGTTACATTCGCACAAGCGGACCCCGACGCACCGCTTCCCAAATTCGATTCGCTGGATGAATGGGAGCCCGTCAAATCAACTAAGGTTGATATCTGTGCCCAAATAGTACGGCATCTACTCTCAAGAGACGATGCCCCACGAGTTGAATTCGTCGATGGTTCCCCGGTTTTTCCGCCTATGCCATCTATCGATATAGCCAGCCCTCCAACCACGAAGAACAAGATTGTTATATACCAAGAGTTCCCATCTTACCGACCTGTTCTTGAAAATGTAAGTTCTCAGAGCTGCTTACTCACACCGCTCTGAGCTAACGACACTTCTAGGTACTTCGCTTGTACGGAGTGGATAGTCTCGCATTTGATGGTCGGATGACCTACGAGCGGCGCTCTGAGGTAATCGCGCGTTTCAAGACGGATCCCCTGTGTCGTGTCTTGCTTTTCTCGAGAGTGGGAAACGTTGGGCTAAACTTAACATGTGCCAACACTGTGATATTTATGGTAAGTGGTGTATATATCACCCTTACATATGTTCTGTGCGGCTCATACTATCATGAAGGATCAGCCATGGAGCGCTCAAGATGAAGGGCAAATTCGAGGACGCATCCATCGTCAAGGTCAAACTCTACCGTGCACATCATATCAGCTGCTCGCTTTGGATACGGCAGATCCTATTCTAGCGCAGATATCTGAGAGCAAAAGCCATATGTTGAAAGCATTCTTCTCCCGTGAAACATCCCAGAGTGAGTGTCAGATGAACGACTCGATGCTTGGTAGCTGACAACTTACATCAGAGCTAAATGCTGTTCTTCATGGACACGTATTGGCCTCTGACGACTGTGAAGTGAGCAATTCACTCCTATTATTAATCCTAGCGGTTAGCTATAACATCCACCAGGAGACAAAATCCAACTCCACGGGTGGGGTGTCACCTCCTAGCGACGAGAAACCGAAAGTAAAGCCAAGGCCCAAGCCCAGGAAGAAGGAAAAAAATCACCTTCCCATACCTGAGTCATCCACAGCCGTTCTAACCTCCCCACTGGTGCTCAATCACGAACATCCAACCAAAATTGGCGAGTTGAATGACTTAGAGGGCTCAAAACCTGCAGATAGGGAAGATTCGGGAAAGACTGACCATTTAGGACCTCTCAAGAGTATCAGTCCTCCCCCTCCTCCTGCGAAGGATGTCGACGATTCGAGAATGGTAGCCGGTGACAAGGAAAGGCAGACGGAGGGCGTGGCTCACCATAGTGTAAAAGCGGCTGATGACCTCGCACCATACTTCAGCCACGGTCATGACGAAGCGATCGAGACTCAAGTCGATAATCAGGGAGATCATTTACTACGAGGCGACAATCAGAGCTCGGAGGACTTTACCATCCAATCTTCGCCTCATAGCCTTTTCTCCGACGAAGAATTGGCGTCTGAAGAAGTATCAGAACCCGAGAATCCCCCGCACAAGTTGCAAATCAGTGCGTATGGTAGTCACAGTCCATTCATTCCTATCTTAACGCGCTTACCGACATGCAGACTCGGAAAACTATCCACCAGCGAAGCTGAAATCGGATACTGCAGGTGAGTATAATGAACTCGCTCGTACACCAGGTGACTTGTGTTAATAAGATATAGGATTTACCCAGACAGCCCTACCGCTGAGTAAAACGCCCCAGAAACTAAAAACCACTCGCGCCGTTGATTCTGAGTATGTGAACTTGGACGAACTAGACGACATCACCACGGTACCAGGCATGGGGGAGGTGATAGTAACCCCCCTGAATACTGGACGGACGCCAGGACCTATCCTTCGAAATGGCTGTGCTGTAAATATTGGGAAGCGTGGGCGCTCAAGCATCATCCAGGAGGACGGCGAAGCTTCTGATGGTAATGAGTATCCAACTTCTCAACAGTATCTTACTGATGCCTCACAGATCCATCATCCCCAACAAACCAGATCGCCGCATACAAGAGACTGAAATCAGACCTTAATGGACCTCCGGCGGTGAACCTACCAAAGGGCAATAACAATACCACGTACATGGGATCAAGTCATCGGCGTCCCATAGCCCATTTGCCTACCAATCCCCAGCCTCTCAGCACGTTGAGCAAGGGAAAATGGAAGGCTACCCTCCAGGACGATGGCGAGAATCAGAGAAGAAAATATTGTAAGTCTTTCCGTGTCAAATATATCCGAGAAGTCACTGAGCTCGAACAGCTGCACCATCTCACCGTATTCCGACTGTGTTCAAGCCCAGCGGGTCAACCAAGTCTCGTGGCCTGCCCGAGAACCCACTATCCGCAAAGAATACTAATCCGTTTGGCTCAGCTCGCAAGTAGTGATTATTGTAAAGATCAATCTCTCTCACAGCTTCTATGTAATTTACTCTTAACATGGTGTGTTCGACTTGTGATGGATGCGACCTGCTATCCGTGGATCCCCAAGGTAAGGCCAAGGTTAGAGAATTCTGTATGCTTATAAGTGCCCACTCTCCCATCTACTGGTTAGCGAGGACTCCCAGAGAGCTATTATTGGAAACGGACTGCTATGCGCCCTTACCAAGTTGCATGGGAGTCAAATGGGTCCAATCACGGCGCTCCTGCTTCGCATCCTTCCTTTCTTCCGTCCTCCATGGATTGAGGCAGGATACCGACTATTACTTACTCGTTTGTGGGCCTCATTTCCAGTCTCGAGCTGACCGTCTTGTATCGGCTTAACCACCAACCGCTGTGGTTGCCTTAGAGGCAATGAATGGCCTTCACCGGTGCGAGTAATTATTGCAGTTCAGGTCACGTTCTTTTCAGCTCACCTGGACAGGGGCTTATCAGAGACAGCCCCTATCAACTGTTCTTGGCCCATGGTTGCTCACTCCTCCATGCATGTTAATGCTCTGATAAGCATCAGATGAATGTCATGAAGTGGGATTATACATCTATGACTACTCGGCATGGTATCTGTATATGGAAGGCCCGAAACTGGATGACCGATGACCACCATGCATAGCCAATGCAATGCGTACATATCATCCTTGAATCCCGACATCATTTTTACAGCCATTCAAATCAACGCATTCCAGACTTCCGGCGCAAAGGGCCCATTCAAGAAGCTGAACCGGTTATCAATGGAAGAAGATGTATGGTACAGTGCATGAATAAAAACAGGGCTAAATTGGAGGATATCGCCCACTCCTCTTTCCATACAATCGAACCCCCCATTTGTTAATCAGGTATGTACTCTCACTGCTCTGTGGATACACAAGCTCATACATATTAACCTTACACCCAGTATGTCGACAGTCACCCAGCATCTTCCGCCGCTCCTTGGCACAGCTTCTACCCCCGAATCGATGCCGTATCCCACTTGGATTGAAGACTATAACGATCTCGCGGGTGGGAAAACCCTCCGCACGCGAGATATAACACTACACCAATTTTCAAATATCCTGACAACGCTGTATCGAAAGGGCAGATCACAGGAAGTCGCGCTTCTAGCCGCACGAGGCGTTGGGCTGGGCTACAGAGTCACCGTCAAACCTCTGCGCTCATCGATCTGGCATCCATCTATTAGGCGATTTTATCGAAATGCAGTCGGCATCTCTGACGATATATGCGTTAGAGATACACCTCTGTGGCTGGCGGTCGAATACGAGACCCGGAACTCAGTAACCCGCCCGGAGGTCGCGTCTCATACCTGGGAGAGCGAAGCGGTTAGTTATCAGTCCCTACGCTAGTTCCCGTCAACTGAAATCCTCCCAGGGCCCTCAAACTGCGCCTCTCAGCCGTATCCCCCATGCATGTATCGCCACATTTGGTGATAACAACGCTATCCTGGTCGCCTTAACAGCGTTATACAGCCCCTCACGTCAGAGCCATCACTTGAAGTCAAACGAATATCGCAGCTTGATGGATATGGTAGTCGGCCCAGCTGTGGCTGAACTAGCTGCAACGAGTGGGCCTGGCGATGACACTGAGCTATTCTCCTCGACCGTTGCCTCACGTTCAGTCCCAAAACTCGCCGAAATGATACGAGCGCATGCACAAACGACTGCGATACCCTGGCTTCAGGAACTCACATTCGTTCATGTCATCTCCAAGCAATCAGACTTTCACCACGCCAATGCACTTTCCTCGTATACCCATCTCTACGAGTTCATGCGCCAAAACCACATCCCCCTCCCGGAAACTCCACAGCTCGGGTCACTCAGCGGCACCTGGTACTTGGACGTTGGGATACAGCTCGAGACTTCGGGAAAATGTCTTCTTTGGAGGACGGAGAAGCATGCTGAAGCGTATCGGCTGCTCACTGGGCAGGAATGGCGGGATTCCGGTGATAACTCAGGACTTCAGACCTGGATGATCTCCCACATAGTCGGTGCATCGGAGTGCCAGTTCACGCCTGACGACCCGAATCAGGGCCAGGGAGTTCTTGGCCTACAGCTCCGAGTCGTGGACTCGAAGCTCGCTATCCACAACTCTTGCGGATACCCCGTCGAGAGACTCGATCCATTAGACCTTATACGCCAAGATTCGCACGGATCCACGTTTCTCAGCAAGCTCTACGATCTTTACAACTCAACCACGGAAGACATACCAGCCATAGCCGTTCTTCGTCTTCATTTAGACGCCGCTCATACTGCCCTAACCCAGGTGGATACACGCAGCCTTTCTCAGTGCTATAGTGCGTACAAGTCAGAACAACTCTGGTAAGGCAGATATCCACTCGTTAACACTGTCCTGACTTACTGAGCCGTTTGATTAGGAAATGGCGGACCATCAGAGTATATTCGTTGCATTGTATCATCGAGCGTCGACGCACCTACCCAGGAGATCCCGACAGTTCGTTAGATATTAGCCTCATGCCCACAGTCATCTCCACTTGGTTGGCGAACTCTCTCCATACCTCCAAGGAGGATGACTCCGACGACACCATACCCCCACAGTTATCTACCAACCGAGGTGTCGCCTTCATAGACCGCCTCTCCTTCGGCGAAGGGCCCGACGAGCTTCCCTATCTCACTGGCAGACACGAGGAAGACCATTTTTCGGGGGAAGACTTCCTCGTGAAGTTCGGAACAAGTTGTGATCGCATGAGGTTTGCCTTCACAGGAGGAGAATCTGATTGCAGCTCCCCTCCTCAATGGAATACCGTATCCCCAGCCCCTTCCGCTCGCCCTCACCTCACCCCGCTACTACGAAGCACCGACTATCGACATGAATCGCACAGGGACAGCCCCGAGCCATCCTACTTTCACGCCCGCATTGACACCCTCAGTTTTGAAGACGACCCCGGGTTCCGCGACATTCTATACCACGTCAGGGAAAGGTTTGCCATAGATATCATGCGGGTGGCGCCACATGCCTACAGCCCTAGCGCCATATTCTACGAGAGAGACCTGTCCAAGGTCTTCTCGCGTTACCGATGGAGGCATGCGACGCTATCGGAATGGATCGAGGCGTTCAACATCCTATTTCCGTCCTGGGGACTTTCGTGCGATGTTGCTTGTATACAGCACGGCGAGATCCAGCACTTCAAGGAATGGCGTGAGCTCTCGCACCATATGTCAGAGGTGTCATTTTGCTTATTACGACGAGCGACCTGGTCGTCGTTCTTCAAACGTCTCCACTGGCTTCCTCAATGTTCCTCTGACAGGATTTGGGGCACTTCCTACAAATTTGCACATGCGGACATGGATATGGATATGGACAATACAGGTGGTACCATGGTTAATTTACTAGTTCGTCTATCCGACTGAAGTAGCGAACGTGCTGGAATAATTTTAATAATCTTTTCCGCTATCTACACATGCACTATCCATAAATTGAATCCTCCGGTGAGACGCCCAGAAGTATATTTATTGAGTAATAAAATATTGTCATTAGATAGAGTATGCTTTTACCATAGTGAGTTGGAAATACCTTGAAGCCAGATTGGCGAGCTGGGTCTGGACATGGACTACGCTGCCGTCATCCTTGAGCCCTTAGGGGTGTGAATCGACCCAGGGTTCTGGGAGAGTTAGACCTGAAAAGAGCGAAAGGAGAGGGAGATCAGTCACAAGAGTCCAGAGACTCCATCGGAAGAGGTCATCGACTGACCCAGAACATCTCAGCATTCTTGAGATGGGTCCAGGGGACCCTGTCGGATAACTTCGTCAGTGCGAGCACTGCGGCAGACCCCACTCTCACCCACAACAATGGTCAGACGGTGGCAAGAGCCTTCTTGCTGACCTCATTGAAGAGATGCTGGTCATTACCACGCGCTCAAGGATACGTACACGGTCACAGTGAACGAGCAGGTTAATGTGGTGGAAGTCTAGAGCCCATCAGTTAACGTGGTTAGGGTGAGCGCCGGGGGCCTCATACCTTCCAGAAAGAGGGGCCCATTGATTACAGCATGGAGTCGTTGAAAGTGGCATTCGATATTGTGTAACAGCGCCGTCTGTATTCGTGCGGTCGTCGAAAGTCGCTTGCGGCGCCGCTGAGTTAAGCAGCGAGACGGGCGCGCCGCATGCGTTCGGCACTGCCCGAATTGGACCTTTCTCAAGTCACTCAGGCGCGAGATCGTCGCGCAGGCTCAAGTAGCTCAGGTAATTCTCAGACTCAATATATACGGACTGAAACGTGAGGAAGGGTCCGACAGGTACATGGAGGGTGGGAAGGGAGGTGGTGAAAGCGCCGGGAGGTGGGATCGATCAAAGATCGATGTAGTACTCGAGCACGACGAAGATCGCGCGGGCGGGAACGGTTGTACGTAGAGGGTAAGGACCACGCAAAGTAAGCTCGAGTGATGGGGGTATACTCGTTCATGGTGTGCTAGGCACAAAGCGATTCAGTATATACGATGTTCCGAATGTCGCGCTAGGGCGCAAGCGCGTGTGCGCATTTCGAGGCGAATGCGGGGGGATTCGTAATGCGGAGCTGATTGATATATCCAGATCACTGAGGACTTCATATTCTCGTAGGGGAATATGACACCTTTTCGTGCTAATTCGCGCGAATTCCCCGAGTTGCGACACCAGTCGTATCACCATGTAAGCCCACACTACGATAATCGCCGAGACCAGACTGTATTATAGACAAGCATGTGTCAATACGATAGAATTAGAGGCAGAGTCTAGGTGCGCCAAGGAAGCCATAAACATGTGGTAATAGATGAGCTACGGGGACTCTACTGACGGGTTACACGGTGTACTTCATCTGGGTCTCAGATTGCTACGTTGCACCCTCCATTGCGGCGGCTGTGGTAATATAATAGCGAGTTTGATCACCTTCAGTTCTCATTGCTGAAGGTAAAGTAGTGATATTGCGACATTGCCGCGCAATAGACGGGGTAACAGAAGAGCTACGGTTTACCTGGTGTACTTCATCTGCATCATTGCACCCTCCACTGCGTCGGCTGTAGTAATATAATAGCGAGTTCAGTCCTTCAGCTCTCATTCCTGAAGGATAAAGGAGTGACATTGCGATATTGCCGCGCAATAGACGCGGTAATAGAAGAGCTACTGGTGTACTTCATCTCCGTCTCAAAGTTATTAAGGTAAATTGACGAAGAAATGTACGTTCAGACATTTTCTGGGTCGTGGATGAGGATCAGTCGCAAATGATTAGACCAGTCTCACTCAAGGTAACCCAGCTCGGACTGGGACCAAGAGTCATTCGGTACTTGGTCCCTACCCCACACCGGCTACTGTAATAACACTGTATCCATAAATAAGTTAGCCTTCATTGATAATGGATTCGCCTTCATGGGTAAATTCCTGATTTTCTGATTGACTAAACAACGTAAGTTTAGACATTTTTTGGTGGGGGATCAGGATCAGTAGCAGGTGGACACAAACATCACAAGAATGGCGCTCCAGGTCTCACTACAAACCGGATTATTCAACCAGGAGTCAAACATCTTGGACTTCGCACGCCGAAATCTACAGAACCTGATTTGCATGGATCCGATTTATTCTAGCCGTATCATGATCATTATCGAAGAAGGTCTTCTGCCATGAATGCGGCGTAGATGCATCTGCCATACGTGATGTGTGTGATGGATATACCATCCTGCAAGCGTTCCCATGAATTTATGATGCCCGTTGCAAGAATGTCTGAGGTCTCCTGAACGGCGAACATTGAACTGTGTTTCTAGAAAGCTGGAGTATCATTTATATATAAAGCGAAACCGCAGCTCCTTCGTCCAGCTCCTGCCATGAGAACTCGCGTATGTTCAAGCGATAACTTGTCTGCACTATTACTGACCTACATCCCCAGACCATGGACGATACTGGCACCACATCTCACCCCGATTTTAACGTCGAAACCTTAACCGAAGAGACCGACCCATCGAGCATCGATCCCGCTGAAATTAGTGGCACCCTTTTCGTGGATAACAATATCTTCTCTTCGCCTAACGGAAGCCCCCGTAGTTCCAGTGACTTAGAGGATTATTCACATTCGCTCTTGGCATCCATTGACCCTGTCTGGTCGGAAAGCTCTCCACGGAGGTCTAGGAGCCTCAGCTTGGAGAAAACACCTTCCACGTACGTTCGACATACAGATATAGCTCGCAACATTAGATCATAACCTCTCATTAGTGAACTAGGGATGGTGCAGCTCTCACAAGCATCCGACGACTCGAACGACGGATCCATTACCATTGGGTCGAATGATTCCTCGTCCCCACTCCGCTCAAGCTCCCCACTCTTGGCAGAGAACATCCAGGCGACGGAGGCACAGACAATGCCTACTCTTCATCTAAGCCTTAAAGAGCTTGTAGCCGCGGCCACAACACTGTACCACGAGGACAGGCACGAAGAGCTAAGCGCCCTGCTCGTGGCAGGTATTGAAGACGGGCATAGGGTCCGCGTTGACCTTAGCCACAATAATCTTCGTGGGCGATACCCTGGGACGTTGAAGAGGTTCTACGGGAATGTATACGGAGTTTCTGAGCGTTTATTGATTGTCAATACACCTCTAGAGCTCTATGATACAATCCAGCCTCCTTCCACGTTTACAGACGACCTAAACATGTTCCACCCATTGGGAAACGTCGAGGTGCGCAGTCGTTTGTATCCATCCTCGTCTCTCTCTAATCGCCACTTTAGGGGCTCTTCCATGCGAACATCGCTGATATTCCCCAACTGCCATTTGCCAGGTTTCATGGGACTAGCTCAATCACTATACTCCTACCAGGACTATGCTCCAAGCAAGATGGGCGCACTTTGGAGGTCTTCCACTTCCGTATAATCTGGGAGAAGGTGATCACACCGGCGCTTGGAGATCTCGGCCTCATTTACTGTCGTACTGCCCACTCAGTCCCTACAACATCACCAGCTCGGGACAAGAGCAGCATTTGCAACATAATCCCCCCTCACCTTGTCCGCGCTCTGGGCGAAGGAGTTCGACGATACGCCGAAGATAGCGGGGAAGATTGGCTTCAAGGACTCACCTTCCTGTATGCCATTCGGGGCCAATCCGACCTTCATTCCACTCAAGTCACTGACACGGCGTCATCAATAATCCTCGAAGATTACCTCTCTGGGCATGGTTTAAACATCAGCGACGTTCTCGGCGACGGCCTCGAAAGTGCATGGCACATTGATGTTGGACTAGATCTATCCTCCCAAGACGCAAGCATAATCTGGCGTGCCGATGGTCACAGGGAGATATACCGTGCTTTAGTGGGCGAAGATCTCATATTACCCAACTCACGCTATTGTCGAAAGACCATTTCACATCTCGTCGACCTTGCGGGGTGCACAGTACGCACAGATAAAGCATTCCTGGGCGACGTGGCGACCTTTTGCCTCTACATAACGGACGAATATCTTCGCTCGGGGAATGGTGATGGGGGCATCTCAAAGAAGATCTCGGTTCTCGACATTGTACGAGAATCTAGAGACACCCCTTCTTTCCTCCATCGCGCATCTCAAATGTATAGCTCGAAGGAGTCCCCGAATACTGCACGTGTTGTAGTCTCGATTCGCTTTCCGCGTGCGCAAGGCTATCTGCTTAACATCAAGGCCTCAACCCTCGGAGAACACTGCGTGGAGATTCGTAGCTCAGACCTCTGGTACGACTTTTTTCACCTGTCCATTCCCCCCGTTAATTTCTCCCAAAGGCGCTTCCGTGGCCTGTGTCTATATGCATACGCCTTTCTGATACGCCGACAGCGACACCGCACGTACATGCTACCATTGAGAAGGCAGTCCGCCCTGGATGTGACAGCCTACATCACGTATATGGTCAACACCCTCCATACCGCGGACGAAGAACTCAATGCCGACACCGTCCCCTATCCAGTTTCAACCAATCGCGGAGCCGTGTTCTCCGAATCATTGGTCTTTGGTGGGAGTGTTGATATCCCACACTTTAGGAGCCTCTTTCATGATGGTGGATCCATGGAGAGGACGGTATATCGGGATACCAGAGAGGACAGCAAGGATATATTAGACGAATTCGGCTATGACAATCCGGGTCCACCGCTCCATCCTCCCCTCCGTCCATCGCCAGCGGGTAGGCCTCCATTCGTGTGGTCAGTGCCGGTCCTTGGAGGTGTCAACCACAGTCATATGTTCGCAGACACCCTCCTCGGCTTGAAAGGTATCGATGATACCGTGCAGCATCGTTACCTCCAGGATCCCCTTCTACGAACCTCGGTGGAAAGATTGGAACGCCTTTTCTTTGAAGATATACTTCTCTCAGCCCCCAAGAGCAGCCGAAGCATCCCGAGCCTACGACTTGCACGACCCGAACACGACCTCGGAAAACGGCATCACTTCAAACAGGAGAATCTCGCCAATGTGTTCAACGCCTGTCGGTGGAAGCACGCTACCTGTGGTGAATGGCTTCGATCGTTTGATATTCTATTCCCTCCGTTAGGGGTCCAGGCATCCTACAAGGCTCACCATTATCATCAAACCCGTTATTACACCCTCTGGCTCAAGTACAACGACTCTCTGAACCCCGTCACCTTCAACCTGTTACGACGTGCCATGTGGAATGAAGTCTTCAAGAATCTCTACTGGATACCCCACTGTCGCGCCGAGGCACTGTGGTCCTCTGAATATCTTCCCACATTCTCTGGGTTCTCGGCAGTCAATGTTGGTGCTCCCTTGGTTAATGTACTTATCAATGGGTTAGGGTTAGGGTTAGGGTTAGGGTTAGGGTTAGGGTTAGGGTTAGGGTTAGGGTTAGGGTTAGGGTTAGGGTTAGGGTTAGGGTTAGGGTTAGGGTTAGGGTTAGGGTTAGGGTTAGGGTTAGGGTTAGG